>LDEE01000005.1:510096-1046795 GCA_001021365.1 Stachybotrys chartarum
CTCCACCCCGTTCTATATCCAGCTAGCTCCATGGCGTATGGCTGTGTCCCAAGCTGCTTGATGATACGGCATCTCATTAGACTTTGGGCGGTCTAGAGCACAACCTGCGGTGATGTGTGCTGGAGCCTGGCGGAGGAGCAGCGCGGGTGGCTGGGTCGAGTCGCCTGGAGCACAGGCGAGCTTGCCCGCTGAAGATCCCGACAAAGTACCCAAACGTTTCGCCTCCCTCGCCGGCTTCCCTCTTGCTGGATGCGACTGAACGCCCTGGAGGCGCTTGCTGTACCATATATGGCAGGCGAGCAGAGGGATGGCTTGCCAATGAGGTCGTCGAGGTGTCAACCGTGTCCGGCCTCTGTTTCAGCGTGGTGAAGATATTGCCTGGCTTGGTATCGACGGCCGAGGTAGGTACAGCACCTGCAACGGCAGACCCCGTATCGTTGCCATATCAAGACAAGGCTGCTACTACTACTTCGTGCACCTAACCATTGGAACGGCGTCTAAATCAACGCCCGTATCGACGAAGCAAATGAGCAGCATCGAAGCTTCCGCGGCTCGATTAGCCTTGGTCAATACTGGTAGTACAATATTTGTAGTTGAACCGGACGTCAGGTGTTTCCGAGATGCAGCTTTTCAACCCTGCCTAGGTACTACTCACGCCCTCCCCGTACACCCCCCGGCTCTGCGCCTTGGCCGAGTAAGTACTTGTCCAAGTACCCCCGACAGCCCGTGCTTTCGGGTACCGCGGTCACCGCCCCGGTCGCGAACCAGACGCTTGTAACCAAATCAGTCCTGACAGCATCTCGCGACAGGGGAATACCTTGCTCTGCCCTCCCAGTGACCTGCGCGATACCCCGGGGCCGCCCTGGCCAGACCCAGTGTAGCCCATGCCCATAACAACTCGTCCAGTCCGGCTGTCCAATCCAACCCGTCCATCCAACGATCCGTCCATCATCCATCAGCCGCCTGTCCATTCCACCCCGTCTCTGGTGCATTTGCGTGCTCTTGCTAGGAAAGGCGAATTCGACCCGAACCTTCAATTCTCCTGTCGCAACGGCTCGGTAGGCAAATCGCCATTCGCCGCTCCTCCCCCCTTTCCTTTCCGTCCCTGTCATCCTGCACTGCGCAGCCCAAATACTCCTCCGCCAGACTACTCGATACAATAAAACACCATCCGCCGCCCCTCCCTGACCGTCGAGGATGACCTGAATGCGCATTCTCCATTCGGTTCCGTTTCAGATGATACGGCTCAGCCCTCTGCCACGACGGCTAAGCGACAATGACGAGGCATGACGGCGTCAACCGCTTCAGCTCCATCACGAGCGCCAGCACCGACAGCACCGTCACCGTGAAGCCGTCCGCGACGCCCGTCTCGTCCGCGACTCCGCGCCGCGGCACTCCCGTGCGCGTCAACACCAACGAGCTGCCCCCGCTCAGCAGGTTAGTTGGGTCCTTGTCAGTTGCGTGAGCCAGGCTCCCGGCTCCCGGCCTGGTGCTTTGGTCCCCCCGCTTGGCCGCCGGCTGTTCTGTTTTGCTTTGTGGCCGCTCGGACGTGCACCTCGACCCCAAATCGTCTATCTAACACTGGCCCCGTGCTGTAGGTCCTCCACCCAGGACGACTCGCAGGTCTCGCCCACTACTTCGCCCACCGTTTCTGGCTCTCGAGATGTACACGACCGCAACTACAACGACCTCGCCAACTACCGCCGCGACCTCGCCGTCCTCGATACCGTTCGCGTCCCTCAGATACAGCACAACCCCCCTACCGCCAACCCTAACTCATCCAACCAGATCGCGCCTTGGATGACTGCTACCGCCGGGCCCACGACCTTCTTCAATGACTCCAGCGACAGCCTGTCCGTGGCATCGCAGCTGTCTCCGGGCTACATCAACTTCTCCGCGGCACGTGGCGGGCCGGCTTCGAGCGGCCAGGACTCCCCGGAAGCCCCCTTCTTCGGCTCCGATAGACGGCCCTCGGCCGCCAGCGTTGCCACCACCAACAGCCAGGGCTCCAAGACCAGCGTTTCTCGTGGCGGCTTGCGAAAGCTGCAAGGCTTCTTTGGCGAGGAGTTTCCTGGCCGCGACAGCTCCGATGGCAGTATACCGGGGTCTCTTCCCGGCAAGGACTCGCGAGGGCGCTCATATAGCTCCAGTCGTCCCACCCACCGAGATCGGAATTTCTCCAACGTTACAGACCAGGAGCGGGACCATTCACCGATAGGCCGACCGAGGACTCCTGTACCTGCTCCAGAGGTCGTTCCTTTTCTCTACCAAGATAATAATGTAGGTCTCGCTGCTGTTCCCGTGTGCCTCGATTCCCCCAGACTCGTCTGTTTTACACAGCTACTTCAACCTCCGCTCGGGTGACTGGTCTGTAGCAGCAGCACTGACACGTCTCGATTAGGATATTGCACGATATGGTGAAGCACCAGTCAGAGACATTCTCACTGGCCCCGATCGAGACAGGTTTGCCCCCGATGGCTCGTCACAAAATCCACCCAAGACCTCCTCGTCTTCTAGATCCGGGATTGCCCATTTGCCTGGAAGCTCTCATCGATACAATAAGAGTAATGATGAATCGCGGGTTCTCCGCCCAACTGTTAGCCGGGAGGATTCCGTAGCCAGTGGATATGGTTATCGAGATAGGGGCGGTTCCGCGGCTGTATACACCTCCCGATCGAGAGCCGAGAGTCCAACACCAAGCGTGAACAGCGGATACACTCAAGGGCATCTTGATGGGCAGACATCTCCAGGTCATCATGGGAAACGACGAATCTTTGGACGTCTACGAAGACACCACCACAAGGATAAAGAAGACACGCAGAAGCTTCGAGATACGCCGTCAAACAGGTCTTTGCAACCAAAAAGCTCCAGGGCTGAAATGAATCGAGACCTGCCCCCCGCAGCAATTCCGTCGAACTGGCCTAGCACTCCGGACTTGAGCGACATGCAAGACCTACAGCGACCAACGAACCCGCGCGCAGCTACTTTTAACAACAAGTTTCCTTTCCATAAGAAGGGGCGGCCGAATCGACCCTACGACTATCATGAAGACAGTATTGGCCCGACAGAACGTAAAGATCCAGGGAGGGTGTATCACTTGGACACGAACCTCAACGATATGGAAGGGATCCTGACCAAGCCTCCGCCATTGACACCAATGGACACGACGGTTTTCAACACCTTCGACATCGACCGTCGCGAATCGGTTCTGGCCGGGCCGCAGGGTCGTTGGGATGCGCCAGACAGTTGGGCAGTGCGGCGGAATACGGAAGACGAGATCAGCAACGCCCCTGATGCTGAAGAGATAGGAGCACCGCCGCGTCCCGAGGAAAAGGCTTCCCCATACTGTATCCGCATATTCAGGTCTGACGGAACGTTTTCAACCCACTCAATGCCTCTCGACTCCAGCGTCACCGATGTAATATCGCAAGTCATCAAGAAGACGTACGTTGTGGACGGCTTGGAGAACTACCACATAATCCTGAAGAAGCACGATCTCATCCGTGTGTTGACGCCGGCCGAGCGGCCCCTGCTCATGCAGAAGCGGTTGCTGCAGCAAATTGGTTACGAGGAAAAGGATCGAATAGAAGATCTCGGCAGAGAGGACAACAGCTACATCTGCAGGTTCATGTTCTTGTCGGCCAGGGAGAGCGACTTCCACGCCAAAACCGCCGACCTGAACATGTCCAGGGCGCAGAGGCTAAACCATGTCGACTTGTCAGGAAGGAATCTCATCACCATACCGATCTCGCTCTACTCCAAAGCACCCGAAATCGTCTCCCTAAACCTTTCTCGAAATCTGTCTCTGGATGTCCCCAGAGACTTCATACAGTCTTGCAAGAACTTGAGAGATATCAAGTTCAACAATAACGAGACAAGAAAGCTGCCACCGAGCTTGTCGAGGGCAGGCAAGCTTACCTTCTTGGACGTCTCCAATAACAGATTGGAACAGCTGGAGCATGCCGAGCTCAACACACTTTCAGGTCTTCTGAAGCTGAACCTGGCCAATAACCGGCTGAAGCAGCTTCCCTCCGACTTTGGGGCATACCAAGGATTGCGGAGTTTGAATATATCGTCCAACTTCCTTGACAAATTCCCGCCGTTCCTCTGCAACCTGCATACCCTCGTGGATTTGGATCTGAGCTTCAACGCCATCGCTGTTTTGCCAAACGAGATTGGAAACCTGAAAAACTTGGAAAAGCTCCTCATCACCAACAACAGGCTTACGGACGGTGCCCCTCTTGCCTTCCACCAGCTCATCAGCCTCCGTGAACTGGACATCAAGTACAATGCCATTACCAGTATCGACGTTATATCACAGCTTCCGAAGCTGGAATTCCTTTACGCCGCTCACAACCAGATCTCCGCCTTCGTAGGAAAGTTTGAGCGGATTCGCTACCTGAAGCTGAATTCAAACCCGCTCAACAAATTCGAGATAACTCATCCCGTCCCGACGTTGAAATCGCTCAATCTATCCCACGCTCAACTTGCCAGCATTGACTCGGCCTTTTCGCACATGACCAATCTAGAGCAGCTTGTTCTCGATAAGAACTATTTTGTGTCACTGCCTCAGCAGCTCGGAGCACTGACCAAATTAGAACATTTCAGTATCGCGCATAACTCCGTTGGCGAACTCCCACCCCAGATTGGGTGCTTGACTGAGCTCAGGTTTCTCGATGTCCGGGGGAACAACATATCCAAGCTGCCAATGGAAATATGGTGGGCCAACAAGCTCGAGACGCTCAACGCATCTTCGAACGTGTTGGAGACGTTTCCAAAGCCTGCTTCTCGTCCACCTCGTGTGCCGGGCGATGACTCTCAAGGACCCCCGACTGTGCCGAACGGCAAGGCCCTTCCGATGCCTGCTTTGTCCACAGCACCAAGTTCAGAAGACTTATCAGAGGACAGAAGGCCCAGTCAAGCCTCTTCAAGTACTCTGCTGAGTGTAGGCCCATCTCCGGTCATACCCGGTGCTGATCGAAAAGGCTCCGTCGTGTCCGTGTACGGCAAGGGTGGACGTAAGACGTCCGTAATGTCACGAGCGGGCTCGCAAGGCACTGTCTCTAGCATGGGCGGCACAACCATGACCAATAGGAAGGACTCTAGCCAATCATCGAGATTAACCAACACCTTTGCTGGGTCGTTGAAAAACCTCTACCTCGCCGACAACCGGTTAGACGACGACGTTTTTGATCAGATCATCCTTTTGGCAGAGATTCGCGTACTGAATCTGTCCTACAACGATGAGATTACCGACTTGCCTCAACGTTCGATAAAGAATTGGCCGCAGTTGGTGGAACTCTACCTCTCGGGTAACGGCCTGACCACACTCCCTGCTGATGATCTTGAGGAAACGAGTCTCCTTCAGGCCCTCTACATCAACGGGAACAAGTTTACCAATCTCCCCGCAGACATATCCAATGCGAAGAAGCTTGCTATTCTCGACTGCGGTAACAACTACCTAAAGTACAACATCTCCAACGTACCGTACGACTGGAACTGGAACCTGAATCCCAACCTGAGGTACCTGAACTTGTCAGGCAACAAGCGACTAGAAATCAAGCAAGTGGGTTGGGGTGGCCCCGGCGCCGCCGGGGCGGCTAATCGGGAGCAATACACCGACTTCAATCGGCTGCATAATCTCAGGGTGTTGGGGCTGATGGACGTGACTCTAACCCAGCCGAGTATTCCAGACCAGAGTGAGGACCGGCGTGTAAGGACATCGGGTTCGTTGGCAGGACACCTGCCTTATGGCATGGCCGACACGCTGGGTAAGAACGAGCACCTCTCCACGATTGATTTAGTTGTGCCGAGATTCAACTCTTCGGATACCGAGATGCTCTTGGGCCTGTTTGACGGCCAAGCTCTTTCCAGTGGCGGGTCCAAGATTGCCAAATACCTGCACGAGAACTTTGGTCAAATCTTTGCCGGCGAGCTCAAGAATCTCAAGTCACACCAGAACGAGACGCCAGTAGATGCTTTGAGGAGGGCCTTCCTGGCTCTAAACAAAGATCTCGTAACCATTGCCATTCAACATACCGAGGAGCGACCGAAGACGACGCATAGGGGGTCCGCACCGGTCATTCTGAGCAAAGAAGATCTCAACTCTGGGGGCGTCGCTACCGTTGCGTACCTCCAAGGGCTGGATCTTTACGTTGCAAATGTTGGAGATGCGCAGGCCATGGTGATTCAGACGGATGGGAAGAATCGCATGCTCACCCACAAGCATGATCCAGCCGAGCCTACAGAACGCTCTCGCATTCGAGAGGCAGGTGGCTGGGTCTCTCGCAATGGCCGGTTGAACGACTTGCTCGAGGTGTCGAGGGCGTTTGGCTACGTCGATCTGATCCCTGCGGTGCAGGCGGCTCCTCATGTCAGCCACATGACCGTCAAGGAGACAGATGACATTATCCTGCTTGCGACAAGAGAGCTGTGGGAGTTCCTCTCTGCAGGGCTGGTCACTGATATTGCTAGGGCGGAGCGGCAAGATCTCATGCGCGCGGCTCAAAAACTCCGAGACTACGCCATTGCCTACGGCGCCTCGAACAAGATCATGGTCATGATGATTAGCGTGGCGGACTTGAAACGGAGGGTGGAGCGTTCACGACTGCACCGTGGCGCCAGCATGTCTTTGTATCCGTCAGGCATTCCCGACGGGGCCCAAGTCCTCTCGGGCAGGAGAGGGCGCAAGGCCAAGGGAGACCGGGATATACTCGACTCCTCACTCAACCGTCTCGAAGCAGAGATCGCGGCACCCACTGGCAACGTCTCGATCGCCTTTACCGACATCAAGAACTCGACAACTCTGTGGGAGATGTATCCTACTGCCATGAGGTCCGCCATCAAGCTCCACAACGAGGTCATGCGAAGACAGCTGCGGCGTATTGGAGGATACGAAGTCAAGACGGAAGGCGACGCGTTCATGGTGTCTTTCCCCACGGCTACTTCGGCTCTGCTCTGGTGCTTTGCGGTGCAGATGGAGCTTCTGGAAGTCAGCTGGCCCTCCGAGGTTCTCAACACCGTCTCGGGCCAGGCCGTCTTTGACAATGACGGGGCCTTGATCTTCAAGGGGTTGTCGGTGCGAATGGGCATTCATTACGGTGGAGACCACGTCAGCGAGAGAGACCCCGTCACACGCCGCATGGATTACTTCGGTCCCATGGTCAACAAGGCGGCACGAATTTCAGCAGTGGCCGATGGCGGTCAGATCGTGGTGAGCAGGGACTTCATCTCCGAAATCACACGGTGTCTCGAGAACTACCAGGATACCGACCGCGGCGGCTATCAAGGCTCCGAGGACGCTTTCGAGGACGAGTCGTTTGCAGCGGCTATCCGGAAAGACCTGAGGTCCTTGACATCTCAGGGGTTTGAGGGCTTCCAGGTCAAGGAGATGGGCGAGAAGAAGCTCAAGGGCCTCGAAAATCCAGAAGTCGTCTACTCGTTATACCCGCATGCTCTGGCGGGCCGCATAGAACACCACGCCCAGCACGACCGCCGCGACGAGGGCCCCATTGAAAAAGTGAGCAGCAGCCTCGTTCCCGAGGGGGCACTCTCCTTCGACCCGGCCATCGTGTGGCGCCTGTGGAAGGTGAGCTTGCGGCTGGAGATGCTGTGCAGCAGCCTGGAGGAAGTCGGAGGTCCTGGCCTCCAGCCACCCGAGACTGAGCTGCTCGAGCGGATCAAGCTCCAGGGCAATGAGATATCTGAACGATTCCTGGTTAACTTCATGGGGCACCAAGTTAGCAGAATCGAGGTATGTGTACCCACCGTCTACGATTCGTGATGTTCGCTTTTTCTAACCTTGAGGATAGGCATGCGTCTCAACATTGGCCATGCGCCACCTCGCCATGGGAGGCGGCGTCCTACGAGAGCTCAACGACTTACGGGCACCCATGGCCGCCATCCTCGACTTCTTTGTCCAGCAAAAAAACGAGCTCGCTCGGTACAAAGCCATGTACGGCGAACTCCCGGACGGTGATGACGACGAGAACGAAGGGTCCGCCAGATTATAGCATGGACCGGGACTTTTCCGATAAACCTCACCGGTCCCTCCAGCCTCTTTTCCGTGACCTCGTGGACCTTTCTCTCTCATTCTTCTCCTTGCTTCTACCTACAAGCCCATTTTCACCATGTAACAACCACGGCAAGCTCTGCTCAGCCACGCACTTCCGAGGTTTCTAGAGCTAATATCCATCTACACTCTACACTTGTCATTACACGAGGCCGTATTCCTTGGGTATATTTCTTTTTCTTTTTCTTCTTCCTCGCGGGCGCAGGGTGTTTCTGTGCTTGACAAGTACTCGTCTACAAACCCCCTACTTTGTCTTTTTATCATTACCCGTGTTTTTACTTTGGAAAGAGTGAGAAAGAGTGAAAAAGGAACAGGGGAATACAGGATAACTGACGTCTTGCGGGCACGGTGATGTTTCAGACTTCAACTGGCACGGCGCTTTTCCAATGAACCAGGCGTTTTGGGGCGGCATCCATGGTGAAGATAAACTTGATGGCCTGCGGTGTTTTCTTCTTTTTTAATGTATGTATCAATCGGTTCAGCCATTTTTACATTCATAACAGGTATGATTATGGACGATGATTTCGAGGCACTGGTGATGTTTCCAATAGTGATGCAGCGTCGTGACTTGCTCGAGTTGTGTGATGGAGAATCTAGGGCACATGTTGTATTTCAGACCTGTAGTCTTTTGTTCAACCCTAGCTATTGTGGCGTTACGCTTTTATCCGCTTCATGATGTGAATCTGGGGAGTCATTCGAGGACCAATCCACCAACCACCTGTTAACCTCCTAATCACATCACGGACTGTAGCAACGACAGCGCCTTTGCCGAGGACAAGGTCTCGCTCGGCCTCTACGTCGTGGTCCTGACCGGGCCCGGGCTTGCGGATTTCAACGCCGGAGTAGCCCTCCACCACCCCGATCACTTCCCACTGCCCTACAGGCTTCTTCGCATCCTCCATGAGCGCGTAATCCATGCGGTTCCAGAACCGCGGCCATTTGAGGTCAGCGCTGTCTTCCGTCTTGTCAACGAGCAGCAGCGGGGAGGAGAGCCCACCGCGCAAAGCAGCACTGGGGAGTGCAAGGGGTAGGCCGGCAGGGTTCTGGCCGAAGAGGGTGAGGCCGGTCATGCAGGTGAGGACGTCGGCGTGCACGGCAACGGCGGGAGATGTCTCGTTGCGAGTCAGGGCGTAGAGCTGGGCAAGGGCGTCGCCGCCGGGATAGTTGAGGGATGAGAGGACCAGCATTCCCGCGCTGGCAGCGAAGGTGGCGAGCACCGAGCCGCAGATGGCCAACGAAGCGAGAACGTAGAAGAAGGACTTTGCCCGCCGGGAAAAGATGTAGTTAGCACCCAATGCCGCGGCGGCCGTTAGGGAGGGGACGACGTAGAAGATGAAGCGAGCTTCCTTGTGTGGCTGCAGAGAGTATATGGCCACAAACGCCACGCTCGGAAACAACAGGTCCACGGCTTGCCTCGACGTGCCGGTTCGCGCAACGGAGAAGAAGATCAGAGGAATGGCCAGGGGGTTGAGCAGCAGCCGGGGCAGAGCAGAAGTAAAGTAGTAGTGCCACGGCGAGACCCCCCAGTTGGACGAGGAGCCGAGGACGGCGTTGTAGTAGAAACCCCACAGCTCCGGCCAGAGCGGCTTCTGCCAGAAGTAGGAGTCAAGGGGGACGGAGAGGCCCAGTGCGGCGAGGAAAAACACCAGGAACGCCGGGATGAGGGTGCGGAGAGAGATGCGCGCGGTAACCAAGAGGTAGAGCCCGCTCGTGGCGAGGAGAATGGCCAGCTCGGCACGGAAGATTGTCGTGGCGAAGACGAGTAGACCGATTGCTCGCTTCTGGCGACGCATGTCTTTCTGGGATGCAGGACCTGGTATCATGAACGCCGTAGCCAATGTAGCTTGACAGGGTCAGCATATTCCACGGGGGTAGGGGGTCGTGATGGGACGACTTACTCAGGCCAAAGGCAAACATGTTAGGCAGCGTCCTCGAAAGATAGAAGGGCACGTGGAACTGCGACGCAAGTAGGAGAACCCACCATCTCGCCGTTGAATTCCCAAAAGCCCTCGTCAAAACACTGCGAAGGACCAGCAGGGCCCCAGCATTGAAGGCGCCCAGCACCGCCCGGACGACAAACTGGGCGTGCCGGAACCCTACGAGGGCAACCAGCGGCTGGCTCAGGCCGGCGAGGACGACAGGGCCGACAAAGGTGCGGGGCACGGCGCCGGGGAACGTGAAGTGGTCGTAGGTGGCGCCCAGGCGGCCGCCGACGTCGATGACGGGCGTGCCGTAGACGAGGATGTCGTGGGCGGCCTGCAGGTTGAAGGACTCCTCGACCTTGGTGTGGGGGGCCACGACGAGGTGGATGAGGGGGATGAGGATGAGGAGGGAGTCTATGAGCAGATCTGCCGTGGGGAGCGTGAGCAGGAGGGACGGTGAGCGAGTGAGTGCGGCTCAGACTCACCTATGGGTTTCTTCATCTTGGGAGACGGACAGCCCGAGAGACGGTGAGAGTTGAGAGGTCGCGACGTTGTTGGTGTTACAGGTACCGAGGACAAGTCCGCCGGAAGTCAAGAGCGTTTCGAATCGCTGCTCGGCAAAAAGCACAGCGCGGGCGCAAAAGGAGGGAAATATGTCATCTCATGTGCGCAAGGCGAATCCCGGTCCCCCCCCAAGAAGCTAGGCGCAGTGTAAGATGCTCGAACCGTGATGCCGGATACTGACGACTCAAACGCCCATAGGTCGGCGGGCTTCGAACCAAAAAATAAATTAAAAAAATGAAAAAGAAGTCAGCACGCAAGAAGAGAAAGCCCCTTTATGAAAATCGCCAAGGAAAAAAACAATGCTTGTTGAATAAGGACAGCTCTGTATGTACGTCCTTGCCACCCCCCCCTATTCTACCTAGCATCGTCAGAATAGAAAGAGGTGTGGTGTTGCTAACTGCCAGCCGTCTTACGTAACACTCCCACCCCCCCCCTCCAACTCCTTAGCTCCAGCAACACCACCGTGAAGCTGCCTTGGGGCCACCTTGAAGGACCATTGAAGCTCTTCAACCGCCCGTTCCTGTCACAGCTCCCCAAGCCCCCGCCTGATCCTTCTCCGCCAGCCGCCAGGATGGTCATCTTCGGCAAACTGCTCTACAGTACGGCTTCAGTTCTCCTCCTGCGCCCCCCGCCGTCTCGTCTACTGACTCCCCCTGCGCCACAGCCATCGTCCTCCTCCTCAACGCCATCTGCGTTCTTTCAGAGGACCGTTTCCTCGCTCGCGGTATGGCAGAGCCTCCACGCCACTCTCCCCGGTCGACACTTTCTCTAACCGCGTAATGCGCTCTCAGTCAACCTCACCCCAGCCACGCACGACCATGCCTTCGGCGACCGCCGCGACGGCGGCGTCAGGCTGCGAACCATCAATCTAATTGCCAGCATACGCACGCTCCTTCGCAGTACGTCGCCGCCCTCAATACGCCTACCGCAGCCGCCCGAGCCGTGAGCTAACCATGCGTCGTTGTCGCAGTGCCTTTAATCGTCATCAACATTGTCATCATCGTTTTCGAGATTGTCCTCGGGTGAGGACCCGACACGGTGGCTTCATTGGGATTCTTTTTGGGTGGACATTTGGCAAATTAAAAAGGGGGGGCATGCTTTCACTGTCCTATAAAAGCAAGGAGTCAAGGACATGGAGTTAAGGAGAGGCCAAGATTTGGTTTGCAAACAGTGCATATAGGAAGGTTGGGGCTACGATACGGCATCAAATGACGAAACAGCATATTCAAGGCGAACCGGTGAAGGAGCCACCACTAATGGTGGTCTCTACCAGAGCCCTGCATCTATTCTCCTCGTCTAGACGGTGCTTGCCCTCTTTTTCTAGTCTGCCATTGTGGTACAACTATTTTCACCACAGCTTCCACGAAAACGAGTTTGCCGCCACTCCCATGCATTGTCAGCTCCATCTAAATCACACCCCATGAACAATATCCACGGCTCAACCAGCACAGCGGCTGGTATCGTGGAACAGGTCTTCTTTCCAACAAAAAAAAAAAAAAAACCAGTCGGGTTGCCACGTCGGCCAAAAACGCTGACCATCGCACGATGGAAATAAATGATGTGCCCCATGTTCTAGGCTACCATTGACCTCAAGAAGCCACACCCGCTCACGTTGCATTTCATACAGGACTTGGCCAATGAATTTGCCGCAAATAAACCCCCCAAGTTAACACGTCTTCCCGCGCAATGACACGCTAGCAACTCGTTATGCGAAGTAAGTAGTTTGAACCCAGAGCAATGCTATGACAGGATGTTGGCGCTCTTCTTCCTACCGAGTGTCATACTCAGGCGACCGAAGCGATTCTCGCTCTTTTCTGCCTTCTCGGGCTTGTCCGCGGCGTCGCCGTTGTGCCCGTTCTCCGCCGGGGCATTCCCTCGATCCTTGAAGAACCCGAAGCTCTTTCTCGACAGCGACTTGCTGCCACGCTTGGAACGGTCTAATTGTCCAGGCGAGTCGGAAGCCTCGCCGTTCTTCTTTTTCGCCTCTTCCACAGGTGTCCTCAGCACCTCCTCCGCTTTCACGTCCCTCTTGTCTGTGCCGTTCTTTGTCGACTTCGCCGTCTCGGTTCGTGCCAGACCCGCGCTGGCTGGTATCGGCGGGACTGGTGGAATCACTGGAATGGCAGGTCTGGCTGAGTCTGGCGCGGTGCTGGCGTGGGCTAGTTTCTCCAACGAAACCTGGTCCGAGTTGGGAACGGTGGGTTGTGTCCACTGTCGCTTCAACGGCGGAGGATCATTTTTCTCGCCATCTGCCTGGGCCATGTTGGCCGCTTGGCTGGCCAGCTTCACTTCCTGAATCCCCTCTGCTTCTTGCTCTTCCCTAACCTTCTCAAAGGTCGTTTCTTGATAAAACAGAACATACGCCGTGGCCATGCCGGGCTTGTCGCCAAAGAAGTTGCGCACAAAGTGCTTATCAACAGGCTCCACCATCTCGTCGTCGAACAAGAGCCAGCCGCGATCCTTGGTCTTGATGATAGATACGTAATGGCCGTGATACGCGTTCCCCCCAATATGTACGACGACGGCGTACAGCTCATATAACCTGTCCGGATCCTCGGCGTCATCGGTAGTATTGAACATTCGGAGGTGGTATGGGTAGACTACCCGGTGGAAGAGCTTCTGCAGGCGGCTGTAGTCTTCCGTGTACTTGAAGCGCTTCAGGTGCAAGGTGAGCACCTTCGGTAGGCGCTTGATCTTCATACGTCGCTCAGCCTCCTGAAGGCCGCCGCATCGATCGCAGTGGAACTTGTTGCGCTCGCAGAGCATCTCTTCGGCCGAAAACTTGCGTAGGCAGGATGTAACAGAAGAATGTTCCTCGAGGTCTATGGACAAGTCAAGAAAGGTCTCATCTCGCTGAGATGCCGTCTCGCAGGTGAGGCACCGGGTTTCGGAGATGAGAAGGCCCTCGAAAATGTTGTGCACCCATCCCGTCCCAGAGGAATTGAAGCTGTTGGTATTTAACGCCGCCCCGAGGACGTTTTCGACGGATTGCTTCAGGCCATTCTGTGTGCTGAGCAAATCCGATTCCTTCCTTGCGTTCGCTTCGACGTTAGCAATGACATCGTTGAGGACGAGACCGTAGAACTCGTGGGCGTCTTGGTGCATTGATGTGCGGAACATCTCGTTGTCGCGCTTGAAAATCTCCAGGAACCGCTGTGGGCTGAGCACGCCTGTTCTTGTCTCGCTCTCGATCAGCGCCAAAAAGATGTCCTTGAGTCCCGTGAAGGTGCACTCATCCATGCCGTAGGCAGTGCCGTTCTCCCGCGCCAACTCCACGATGGGGCCCTTCATCATCGCTTGCTTCTTCTTATACTCGGGACTGTCCGGCTTGTCCTCGGGCCGCACGCCAGCCTGGCCAGGAAGAACCTGGCCTGCATTGATGGCCTGCCGCTGCTTCAGTACCTGCGCGTTGGTCGGTCCCTTTTGCTTATTCTGTGGGTTCGCACTCGTGGGCGCGAGAGGGGGTCGAATGGTCACGTTGACCTTGGGGCGAATCCCTTCAGTCGCGTCGGAAAGGGTAGGATAATTGATGACATGGTCTCGGAAGAGGTCATTGTAGAAAAGAGCCTGTACGATGGAATTGCAATAGCTAGCATATATTGTCAGTTTAACCACCTCGACTCATTCTTGGTGGGAGGAATGAGAAGTCGCACCAGGTATTCCCAAACTGCAAGCGATGTTAGCATGGAATCTTGGCCAAGGCGGCTTGCTCGCGGGGTCTATACACACATTCTCGAACCCGTAGAATCTATCGCTGCCGTCCTCACGCAGCGGACCGGCATTCTGGAGCATTCTCTCCAACGGGGTCAGCTCGACGGCCTGTTCATCCTTCTTCTTGGCCGCCGTCTCCTTGGCAGTCGTGGTGGAGGAAGCCTGAAGCTTGCCAAGCCAGTTGTTAGTCGCAGGAACTTGGGTAATTAAGGTGTATCAGACATTGGGGAGAGGCGCGAACGCAGGGAATCTCCTGTGCTGCGTGGGGGCCAGTGTCGAGACGTACCGTGCCGGCATTTTTCAATCTGTTAAAGAGGCTAGACATTACGACGCTCGATGACTCGGATCGCGTGGAATTCGTCGACTCGTCCGTGCCGGCTTGGGAGAGGGACAATCGCGGGCGCCGGAATGCAAGACTCGAGTGCAAGCGACGTCGATAAGGAGAGAGGAAGCAGGTCGGCAGCACAGCTGCGCAACGGCCGCTTAGCGTAGTTGCTCGCAATTGAAGCACCAGAACATGCGTAGCGACCAGGGAGACGCAAACCAGCCCGTGATGATCAAATCCTTGGAAAAGGAGAAGAAGGAAGACGGAGAACCGGGGAAAGGCTGGAGTAGCGAAGACAACCAGATCGCCTTAAACCGAGAAGAGGGAGCGCCTAGCGCTGCGGGCGGACAGAAAACGGGCCTGGCCGGTTCGGTGCAGAGCACAGGAATCGACCAGGGGTCGATTGCTAAGGAAGGTAGGGGTTGAGGTTGGTTCGGTGGCCCCGCGGGCGAGCGAGTATGGGGAACAGGTGCTTTGCTGGCAAGACACAACAGGGTTGAGAAGGACGAGGATGAGGACGGCGGCGGTGATTCCAACTCCAAGATATTGCAGCGGTTGAAGAAACAGGCAGAGAGTAGAGGTAGCAGGAGACTGGAAGGAACAAGGGGCGTGACAGGGAGTTGTTCATGGAAACGTTCTATTGGAGGTCGCAGTGCTAGGGCAGTAATCCAACTCGTGGGGACGGATCCAAATACCAGAACGAGAACGAGGATCCATGGTGGCGGAGAAAGGGAATGGTCACTGCAAGACGCCTCACGCCAACCAGCCAGGCCCCCAGGTTGAGTCCCAGATGGGGACGATTCAGTGGGGTCAATCAAGGCGAGGGGGGTTCCAGAGGGGGGAGGGGCCCCTAGGTGAGGGCAATAGCGTGCGGGTGGTCTTCAACAGGGGTCCACAGGCCACGCCGCCACGGTCGCCCACCGAGCATCCATTTCGTGCGGACAAAGCAGATTGAACACCATCAAAGTACCCCCAGGCAGCTCCGACAGTACCTGCCTTACGCAGTACACAGAATAACTGGTCAGCAAGACAGGCCATGGCTGGGGGAGAAAAGACCACCCGACAGCATGACCGGCACAAGTGCATGCATGATGATACATATATGCTCAAAGACACGCGCGTTGGGGAATTCATGACTCTCCAGCGCGACGATACTTGTGGTGGATGTAAACCGCTGATGAGGTACCGGAGAGGATGGCAATGACGCACCGTAGCCCCTCCCCTGGAGGCGTACCTGAACACGTTTGCTGGGCACCTGATGTCTGGCAGCTTCTGGAATCATTTGATGCACTCACACATGCAGGGCAAGCGCGGCCAGAAAGCCGGTCCGGGCTATTCCATGTCCTCAAGTTATTTGACAAACTCTAGTTGAGCAATCCCAGTCAATACTTCAGGCACACTACGTTTCTTATGAGGTAGGTAAATTCTCGCAGAATGTGGCTCTTGTAGGCTATTATTGGCCGCTAGCAGGAAACGGTTTTGGCGAGTAAAGCCATCGAAGTTCCCCCGCGTTTGGCCCCAACCGCTTCCCGATGCCGTCTCTCGCTCCTGCCTCACTTACGGAAGCACTTGCCTTAGTTATCTCAACATTTGATGGAGGATTTAGCTCGGATCGCCACGCCGTGTATCGTGCGGCGGCGGCGGCACCTTTGCTCTTCCTACTTCTCATAATCCGGGGTAATAGCTCTTCGTTTTCACTGGCTGGATGGACCGTCAGATCAATCGCAAAGACCAACAGCCGATCAAATGTGGTACTTTTCAGTCTCCGCCTCCTCCTCCTCCTCCTCCTCCTCCTCCTTCCTCAGCCCTTCGGCCTCGGGCCTCCCTGGCCTCTGGGTGTCCGTGGGTAATTAGAAGAAAGTGGACTTCGGTTGTCGTCCTAGGATTCACTTGGTCAGCAACAGATCAACCACTGGCGCTGCACCCTTCCCCGATGCGGAGATGGACCAGCTGGCTCGCCTGCAATCCGCCCTTTTCCCAACACCGAGCGCAAGCATGATCCCCTCAGGATATTAGCCGGAGCCACGCAGACCAACTCCAACGCCGGCTCCAGTCCCCCCTGCGGCGGCAGCAGCACCTGTTGCAGCGGAGCGTTGCAATGCAGCCTTGGTCTTGGCTCGTCCTAGCACCACAAGGCTATTGTCTCGCGAGCATCATCGAAGCCATCACCCATCGTCGTCATGACCATCGTCATCATGCACTTTCCGAAACACTGTCGAAAGCCATGCAAAAAAGGAAATTCAAAGGAAATAGTAGTCATGGCCGAGTCGACAAAACCTCGAGTCTCCTGATCAAGCCACAAGGTGGGGTAAATCGACAAAAGGCCGATACATCCCCGGTTGGCCGTCTTGTTGGTGGGAAAAATGCAAGCCAACCTGGGTGGCAGGAACCAACAGTGCCCCTCTGTTGTTGAGCTGCATCAACACTTCCTTCCATACATGGGCTGTGGTTGGTTTGGTGCCGCACACTGGCATTTGGCTCCCAACCAACCATCATCGAATGTTCCAACGCTGCCTTTTATGCCCGAGAGCTACAGGCAAAGCTACAAATCCGCCTTGGGAAGTCCAGCACGTGCCCCTGAAGGCAGCTCCTGGCGTTTCTGACATTGTCGCTTATTCCATGATCACCATTTGGGTTCGTGGCGTCAATGAATCCGGGTCAACTGCACGTCAGACAACGCTATCGACTCCTTCGACCAGAACTTCGTCTTCACGATATGCATAGGACACATGCGTCAGCCGCACTTTATGAACGGGCCGGCGTTCCAGCAGGAACCACGCTGCCTGAACGTCCACACTTGGAGAAACCCCCGGATTTAGCCCCATGATCCCCATCGAGCTACAGCACGGCCTTGGGAGGCCCACCACGCATGCGGGACACCGGTAGTGGTTGGCTAACCCTCGTGGACGCGGCGGTCGACTTCCGGCGGACCAGTATCTTTGGCATTTTCCACCGACGTCATCAACCGTGACGCCAAATAGCTTAGTTGCTTGGCCACAGTCATCCTCAACGTCGTGCCTCTTCTTCACCTTGCGACACGGAGTCGCTCGGTGGTCGTGGGCCCGGCAAAACCCCGAATACCATGCCAATCCATTTGCCCTACACTTCAACTTTGGTCCAGTTCCAGCCCAGTAACAGTAGAAATGTTCCGCCATACATTTTTCCAGTAGCATGACCTCGGACACGTTTATCTTTCAGGTAAAGAGGGATGCATCAATACTTCAAGCACTTCAATATATCCGAACGTGCTTATTCATATAGCCTTGCCAGATCCAGGACACGATTATTGATGGTCATTCGATCGTGTTTGCCATTCCCGACACCACCCAGGCGCATGATGCTACCTTTTTAGAGCAACGACTTACTACAGGTTTCGGCGCACCACCTAATAGCCGATCATTTCTAGAAAAGTGGCCGGTACCACCTTTTCTTTTACAGTTGCAATTCCTTGGTTTCTGACTGTGCAGTCCATGAAAGTTTGGAGCAGTCCTAGTTTTTGCAGAGTCAATAATGTTTAGACCAACATGATTCTGAACCATCGATCGGAAACTAATCAATGGGTCGACCATAACGGATCGTACGTAAAATCCCTTTCGTAGGCCGTCGAATCTGGTTCCTTATATATGCTGGATATGGCGCTGTCGTACGCCTCTCCCTGAGCACAGTTTGCATTGAGTTTGCCGACTATGAAATCCATGGGATCTGCAGCGCTTCCGCATCAGATGCCTGCGCAGAGATGAAACATCAATTTATGTAAACTTGTTGCAATTGCTCTTCTGGCCCGGCATGCGGTTGCGGATCACTCACATGACGATTCCACCCAAGGTGTTCCTCACCATAATCGATGGGATATTTCGGACTTGGTCAAGAGACCTGCTTTCGAAGAAGCCATGCGAACCACCTTCAAGCCCTCGTTCGCTTGGGTGGACGACGACATTGAGAACCCAATGTGCTGAGAGCTCAGGCATCCTCAGTGGAACCTTAATAGGGTGGATCCCGTCCTATAATCTTTGCCTGTCCTGTTGGTGGCAGCGGCGTTGTCGTCTAACACGACTCGCTCAATCATAAAGAAAGCACGGTCTGACTCCGATTGTAGCGCGGGTGAGCAGCATCGGTGGGACTATGACGTGGGCTAGAAAAGACTGGCTACTCGTGAGATGGGTTGCTATGATACTGAAGCTGGTGTTCGTGGCTTGTCAATGTGACGAAGGCTGAAGGCTGGAGCCGTGTAAGTCATAGTCAAGTGGCAGCCAGCCAGGCTCGCCCAGCTTTCCGCGGTACCAACCAGGCAGGGCAAGATCCGGTATCCCGAAGTTGAGCGGCTTCGATGGCACGAGCTGGTGTCGACTCGGTTGGATCGTCAGGGCAAATAGATTAGCATATGGGAAGGAGCGAATATCGCAAGCTTGGGCTAGGCTGTGAAATGCCATGCAGCTGATCCTACCCTATATGGGACTGTAGGGCTACGTCCGGGATTGAGGCATTGTATCCATTGGCGGAAACCATGATCAACCGCAGTTTGATTGTCAGTTGCTCCCTCGTTCTTGTTTTTGGTCAGGGACGTGGTTTTCTCAAAGATCTTTTCCCTGCGTGGTACCAGATTGTGTCAGGCTCAGCCACGCAGTTGCGTTGGTGTCACGTCTTCGAGGTGACTTTCCGATCTCCTCACAACAAGAAGGAAGTACGATGGACTTTGGACGCGACCCATACAATTCAGACGCCGATGTAAATCCATGCGACGTCACAAAATAGCACACATACCATGTTAATCTACCTAACCAGCGGCAAACTTCTCCGTACCGACGTGAAACGCAAAGCACCCTACCTTGGTAGCTATAGTTTTCAAGCCGTGCTTGGCCGGCCGGCCCGTGGTGCTACCCCACCTTGGCCCGGGCAGCCATTGACGTCTGGGCGGCCCTGCCCACGAACCGCATCTCGCCTGTCAAACTTGAGCCTCAACACATCCCACCCTCCCCGACGACGCCTTTGCATCAACCTAGACTTTACAATTCGATATTACACAGCGCTGGCATGACAGGTGCAGCTTCAGCAGGCGGAGGCTCGACGCCTGGGCAGCCCTTTGTGTCCAAATGGTCTTCCATCTATCGCGGGGTAAGCAAAAACCTAGCCTTGTTCATCTCCGTGCCGGCCCTCACGCCCCTACGCACAAACATGCCTGCTCACGGTATATGCGAACCAGGCTACGGTCGAAGACATGGACCCCCCCGCCGCTCTGTCCCTCAATCCCTCGGATACTGTCTCCGTCGCTCTGCTGTCCGCCTTTGAGCGCGACTACACGCACCTGACGGTAGTGGACTCGGAAACGCGTGCGCTGCTCGGCTACATCTCAATCCCCCACCTGCAAGCCCTTATCGACAGCGGCAAAGTGCGGCCGGACGAGCCTCTGTCCTCGGTCATGACTCGGTTCCAGCGCAAGGGCCGCACCTACACCGTCATCACCATGCAGACCCCGCTGGAAGAGCTCGAGCGCTTCTTCCGCGGCGGCAAGGCGGACGGTCCTTGGAAGGAGGACTTTGCCGTCATCACGGACGCCAACCGGCGGTTTGTGCTGGGGGTTGCGACGGTGCATGACTTGGAAGAGTTTGTTAGGAGGCGACCTGCATAGGGTGCACAGAAAAGGGAGCGTTTGGGAATGTTTGACAGATCATGCATCTTCTAAATCGTGGCCCAGATTGGCAAGGCTTGGGGCCCCCGATGCCACCCACGGCTGAATACCCTTATGATGATGACGAGAACCGGAGCGCCCGGGACATATTTGCACGGCGTTGGTGGTGAGGCAGGCCTGGAGACCCACACTCGAGTGGTTGAAAGTAGCAATAAGCTGATATATTTATGGGGAGGAAGAGCTAATGGCCTCGACCCCGGCGTCTAGTCTATATGAAAATCCAAAAACACAAAAAAAAGCAACCATAGAAAACCATGCTTGCCAGTCAATGATGGCCAATCTTTTTTGCCAAGATAATGCAGTCGCTCGTCCAAACTGTTAAGGAGATGTTGTCACACAAGAAGGGACTCTTCTGGAAGGGGGCGTCTAAGACTGGTAGTCGTAGACCAGGCGGACCTCAGCACGCTTGTTGCCCTTCTGGACGAGGAGCTTGCGGACGTGGCGGCGCTCGCCGTTGACGGTCATGAAGCCCCAGACCTGGATGGCGGTCCAGCCGCCCTTGACGTTCTCGGCGAGGTTCCAGATGAAGTCGCCCTCGGAGATCCAGCCCTTGCGGAGGAAGTCGTCGTCGAGGTCGGCAGCCGAGGCCCACTTGGTGCGGGTGCGGACGGTGCCGAAGATCCAGTCGGAGTGGTCGCGCCACTGGTCGTCGAGGATGCGCTCCTCGTGCGTGGGCTTCATGCCGGCGGCGCTCTGGTCGAGGTCGATGCGCGTCACGCCGCCGCTCTCGGACTGCTTGAGGTCGATGTTGATGGTGGCCAGGCCGATGCTCTTGCGGAGCACGAAGTTGATGCCCTGCAGGGACAGACCGGGCTCGACCGAGTCGGACAGGGTCCTGTTCTGTAGGGCTGGTGTTAGCAAGGAAGTCCCCTCGGTAGCCGAAGTTGGCCGGAGAGAAGAGTAGAAGAAAGAGGAAACTTACAAGAGACCACTTGCCGGTGAGGTTCTTGGTGGTAACGGTGGTGGGAGCAGCCATTGTGAAAGGTTGGTGTTTGTTTTAAAGAGGGGTAGAGTGGTTTGGAAGAGTGTTTTGAGAGTTGTTGTAGGGTGTTGTAGAGTGTTGATTGCTTGATGATGAGAGGATGGAGAAAAAGACCGAGATGAAGGGAGAAGCAGCCGGCACTATATACATGAAATCCCCAACATGTATGTCTCTCATCAATTGGCAGTGAGACCCCAAGCCAAGCCCTAACAGATCAAGAATAGAAAAGCAAGCAACGATATGGAGAGCAAAAACCCGCCGAGGCACGGGCTGGGCTGGCCCTCCTCCCCCCGCTTGGAGGAGGAGAGGGAAGTGAGGATGATGCAGCGAGCCACGGGCGTTGAGACTGCCCTGCAGCTTTTCGGCGACCCGCGCCCCGCCCACACCTAAGACGATATTATTAGGTGCCGCCGCTATGGACACGCAGGGTTTCGCTACCTCCCCACTGGGCTGTATTCCAGACAGCGCAAGGTACTAGCCTAGTAGCCAAAAACAGCACCCCCAAATAGACCGCCCCGTCCCTTCTTTTTAGCGGGGGGAATGGAAACCCCACCGCCATGGATGGCGATGCCACGGCTTCCCGGCCGGTGAATTGGGCTTCGACTCTTTCCCCCCCCGACCCGATCTCACTCGCTGCGTGCACGGCCACGACATGCGGGTTACGGTAGGGCTTCCCCCGCCGTTTCGAGCCTCGCTGACTGCTCTGCCACGGAGCACCGACGGCTTGGATCCTTCACGATATGTATAGCTCTCCTCCGAAAGAGGGGGGGGGGAAACCACAACAAACCATGCACCGACGACTTTGCTTAGCCCACCTCCCGCCGCCGCGTCTCCAATGTCGCTGCGCCCCTTGCGTCGGCACGGGACACCGAGAAAAGCAGAGACAAACTGTCCTGGACACGCATCAGCCCGCGGGCAACCCTCTTTCCCAGACCGCCTTTGGTAGTATCCCGACACGTTCGCCGAGCGAGACATCCGACGGAGGCGCAAAACACACACATCGCACGAATTCGCAGCTTCGGGGCTTGGCCCCCAAATCCCGAGGTTTTGTTTGTTCCCCGCCGGCCAATCCCCCTCCACCTCTCATCTGCAAGGGGGACGCAAAGGAGAGGAAGAATCGGTGCATGCAACTCAGTCTGCAAAGAGCCGCTGTTCGGGTTACTCGCAGAGGCTGGCGCCCCAATAATCCGAAACATGGTCGTCAGCGTAGCATTGGCGGATTGGACAGCAGACAAGGTACATAGGAGCCTGCAGTGCGAAATAAGCACAACGAGCCGTTGGCATCCCATCGGCAGGCTGGGCCAGGCCGTTGATTGCAGCCGGAGTAATCATTATCGGCGCTGTGACATCACGGAAAACTCCAACGCATTGTCTTTGCCCGATACCTTCCGTCTTTCCCTGAAACACCAACGGCACTTGACTCACATCTCGGCACCTCGTCTCTTTCATCCTGATTTCGCTGTCTTGATCGGCCACGCCCCGCAACATGGCGAACCGATCCGGTATCTCATTCAACTTGCTTGCATTGCACGATCCGCAGCCAAGAAGCTCCTGCATCAGATTGTGCATTGCATATTTGCTCGGCTACTAGCGCTTACCGTCAGCGGCAGATCCAGGCGTGGAACACCGGTAGGCTCCTCCACAAGCCACCCGGGAGCCCGCGCACCGGTGGGGCCTTGGCACGCTGACGAGGTTTCCGGCAACGTCAAAGTCTCGACAGTGGACGCCGCATAAACGTCCAACTTTTGGTCCCTTGGATTTATATTCTTAGAAACTCCAATTGGCGTGCTCTCGTGCTCTCTTCACTTCGTCCTGCAGCTGGCTAGTTGTACTCGCTTCCTTGTTCACATGCCTACGTTAATCGTACACCGCCAGCTCATTAGCTAACAAGATCGCTTTTGCTCGTCTCATCAGTCCATCCACAGGCCCTGGTAGCTAAAGTTCCCAGGTCGCGCTCTCGTGCAACTTCGTCGTTGCCTGCTCGGCATTCGAATGCGTCCGGCCTTGCGATGGCCGACTTCGCGGCTCGAGCCCGCCCATCCGTCTGCCTCATGTTGGCCGATGCGAGCTGCCAACGCCTTGTGTCCGCCTTGCTCCCACCGTCTCTCCCATTACGGCCACCAGTTCATGCGCTTGTAGCTGGCAATCACCTCCTCGACAAGCTCCTTCGTCAGGGCTGGCTTCTCGTACGTGAAGCCAACGACACTCTCCAACCGACTGCCGTCCATGCTGAGGTCTGTATCTTTCAGGAGCTCCTTTTCCATGAAAGGGGTGAGTGGACCGCATCTGGTGATGCCCGCCGACTGGAGCAACTCTGCCCATGGTCCCAGCAACTCCTCGTTAACATCGTCGACGACGCTTTCCAGATTGAGCCTGGCAAAGGTGCTGATGAGCTGGCCCTGAAAGCCCGTTGGAATATTGAATATGTCGCCAATAATCTCCGCTATGGTCCCCTGGTTGGTAGCTCCCTTGTCTACCACGTTGAATGTTGGTACCTTGCCCATGGCTCCATCGTCCCATTTCGCCTTTCCGGCATCGTACCACGCCGCAACCTCCCACAAGGCGCGAACCACGTCGTCAATGTGAGCCGTGTTGGTGCGCAGGTCTTTTGTCCACAGCCACTTCATTTCGCCTTCCACGTATTGGTATACCCTCGCCATGACCAACGCGGTCGCGATCCATTGTGCCGCGTAAGGACCGTAGACGTGCGGTAGCCGAATAACAATGAGATTCAGCCTGTGTGCGAGACTTCGGTTAGCATGCCAAAGTGAAATGACCTGGGCATTGCCGGCCAACACGACACCTCCCATGTCCACGACTTACCCGTCAATCTTGGCCAGCTCCTCCTCCGCCTGCAGCTTGAACACTGCGATCTTGCTCCATGGCTTTAATTTGTCTCCCTCTTTGCTTGGTGATGAGTCCGACTTGTAGACCATACCGGTGCTCAATTCCACGAATGCCTTTACGTTGCGCTTTGCTGCCTCCTTGCCCAGTGCTACCGAGAGATCTAGGGACCTCAGCTTATATACCTCGTCTTCCTGCGAGTATCTTGTTTCTCCGCCGCAGTTGAAGACGTAGTCCCACGACTTGTCATCGGCTCGAGTAAATATTCGACTTAGTGCTTCTGTGAGACAGAAGAAATGTCAATACAGCGCGCAACCTGTGACACCGGTAACTCGTGCCAACGCAGCTAGAATCAGACGTACCAGGTCTGCTTGCATCGGCTTGTATGAACTTGTCCTGCGAACATGCCTCGGAGAACTCGGGGGCAAGCCCGGCCAGCTGTGGCAGCACCTTGTCCACCAATCGAACCTCCGAAGCTAGGTTGTTCTTGTGGATGTGGAGGGCAAGGAATCGACCGATGTATCCCATGCCCCCAATGATGAGGACAGATGGCTTTGCGTCGGCCATCCTGATCGGGATAGACTCAGTCGTTGCTCTCGATAACAGGGTGTGCTCTTTGCGCCCAGGTGGAGTAGTTGCTGGGTTGATCGGTAGTGACGAATGCGAGGGCTGTACTTCGCAGTACCATGCGATGGCCGGGCGCAGCTCAAGAGTTTGGGCAAGGTCGCGAGGAGCCTCGAGCAGTCAGTCGGGGCGAGGCGGGTGAGAGCAGGTTGCGACAGCAAAATGGAAAACGGCTTTCGCGTAAAGGCAGGTGGAAAGGGGTTGATATATTGCGGGCATGGAGGGGTCGGAAAACGAAGACGCCCTGTGTTATAATTACTCGTCCAGGGCACCCTTATGCAAGCTAGCGCACCCGGCAAGATTGGATGGGTCTGATCGGCATTAAGGACGGGCCTCAGGTGCCCACAGCGACTGTCTTGGTGGAAAAGAATATCAAGGCCTCTGTTTCTGCTGAGATTTCATCTAAACCAGATGGCATGCAGACACGCAGAAGGTTAATGCTGTTGCGTATTCCCATGAGGCATGTCCAGACCGTTGAGTTTAGGCACGAGGGTTCCTGTGTAGAAGGCAGGCACTACACAAAGTGGATGAGGCAATAGGTACTTAAGGTACCTTAGGTAGGTAGGTAGGTCATCATGGGTGACGGGCCCTAGTGCGCCTACCTCGCTTTTCGCCAAACCACATTCCCTTGCTGCCCAGGTACCTACCATACTCACCATGTTATTTTCTACACCTGTCATAGCTCCTACTAGACTACACACCCAACACTCGACGTTACTCCATTGAGAAACATGGCCGGATGCATCTCTCGACGACTTCTGCCAGGGTGCGCTCCCCTCCTTCCATTCAGGGCTGGAGGGCGTCGGCCGGGTACGACCCAAAACCATGCTCACCCAGCCTTTTATTGGCAGCGTAGCGTTGGCCGGCTACAAGATGCAGACCAATGTTGCATTGCCTGGCATGATGTGCAGGTCGCCATCTGCAAGAGAATAATAATAGAACCCGGACAAACCCACCAGAACGAATACGATCTAGGGTGAGTTTCCTTCGGAGAGCTGTCGCTTACAGTAGAGCAGGGCTGTGGCATGGCAAGTAGATCAACCTTCTCGCAGCTGTTCAGAGTGGCCGAAATGGCCAATCGACACACCCACAAAGTACAGGGGGTTGATTCCACTCTCGAGCTCCCTGTCTTCGATGGTCACAATGCCTCCCTGCTGGTCCGATTCGCCCAGTCTGCAGCCGTTCGCAGAGTCAGGACATGGGACCACCTACCCTGACACTTACGCTTGAACTTTAAGACGGCCTCAAGTCTGCAAGGATTTCGACGATTTTCTGACCTACCAAGCCATCATTGATTCTTGATGGATCTACATAGAGTAGCTAAGGGCCCATGCGCTGCTACAGGCCTTGGGCACCTCGGCATGATGCCAACATATTGATGCTTTGCTTCAGACATGTTGGCCAGGAGCCAACATATCACTTATCGTGATTTCAGTAGTGGTCTTGACTAGCTTTCACTAACATTGCTAGCTTCGAAGTTGGGGCATAGTTCCTCACATCCCAGAATCTTCTACATTGGCCTGATTTACGATTTTCAGGTAGGTAACCAGCATAGCCAACGTTGCCAAGCCAAGCTCCTCTTCCAAGTTCCTGCTAGCTGCGGGGCCGTTGAACCGGCTCGGCCAGCAGCCGCTGGGACGAACCGCTCCGACATGTCAGGGGAACCCGGGAACTCTAGGCGCTCTATTGGACGACAGGGATGTTTTGGAACGGCATCATGGTATTTCCACCTTGAACATCGCTGCCATTATCGCGATGAAGTACTTGATCACGCAGCTCCCTGGCTGCCCGAACTCTCACTATGCCTTGGCAGCTTCGTGAGGGGTGTCGAGGTCTCTTTGAACGCTAGGAACCACTGCATCCCTCCTATGCGCTCTGTAAGCTCGCATGCAGACTAACGTACCTAGTGAAGTGCGGGACTTCTGCTTCACGATAATCAGGGGGTCTTCTTGCAAGGACTTGATGTTGACTTGACCTTGACCGCCATTTGGGCATTCGTCGCCACCATCACGGTTACTCTTTGGAGCCAAGTCTCATTGTAGAACTATTGGTGATTGGAATCCTTCGTCAACTCGTGACTGACTCGAGCGTCGTTCACTACCCCTGTTCAAATATCTCACCGAATGCCACAACCAACAACATAAACTCCGCTTGGCGTTCGGTGTGCACTTCCTACCCTGTACGAAGCACACGATCATTTCAGTTGGAAGCACGCAGCCACCACCCGCTAAAATGACTTCCTGGAGGCGCTCCACATTGTTGGACACATCCCATGGCATACAGCTACTCATACCTTGCTCGCAGAATGTAGGCTGCAGCATATTTACAAATGTAATGGAGTATGTAAGCACATCATCTGCACCTCCGTCCACCAGTCCACACGTCACGAACTACCGTTGAGGACACGACGAGGATGTCCACAGCCGTCGATAGTGGATGATTGGAAGAATCCCTCGTACTTCCATACAGCGTGTCCCGAACATTGTAGCCCACCAAGCCTGTCACCAAGAGCTGGGAGCTGCACATGCCAAAATGGCTTCCACGTAGCTGAAGTCCTTTGCGTGAACCATAGCGCAACCCCTCCCCCTGCTTCGCCATTATTGCCTTGCTGCCTCTACCTCTTCATGCTTCCAATGATCTCCCGCTGCGCCTCGCGATCCCTCGCACCCTCGCTCAAGCTCCCCACGCTCCTCAGATCGCCCACCACGTCCTTGGCCTTGCCAAAGTACACCTCCTGCAGAAGGTTGCGCATCTTGAGCTCCATGTCCTCCACCATGCGTCCGACGTTGGCGATGTGGCTGTCGTCGTTCTCCACGGGAAGGTCCTGCTCGACCTGGCGCGTCATGTTGCCGCTCAGGTCCAGGTCGCCCAGCGTGCCGGCTGCCGCGGACAGGGATAGGATCACGGTCGAGGTGAGCTTGTAGTGTGTGTTGCGGCCGCGCTCGATGGCCTCGAAGACGTGGATCGAGTCCCAGACTCCCTCTGCTCCTCCGCCGGGAGTGGAAGCTTTTGTTTTGTCCCTTGTTAGCCCAATTGCAGCAGACCAGCAGGCGAACACTCAAATGCTGAACTTACACTTCTTGAGCAGAACAACACCAGCAAACCCATCATCAAGGTTCCAAAAGTACACACTGCTCACGCCACCCTCATAATACAGCTCCCGGTACACGTCGAAAGCGTCATTCGCCTTCAACTCCATCTTGCGGACGCGCTCGCTCGGTATGGCGCCCTCACCCGCGCCCTCGCTGCCCCCAGCGCCGACGCCGCCGGCGCCGCCCTCGTCCAGCGGAGGGTCGAACTGGTTGGACCACGGCGAGCGGTAGCTGTCGCCGTCGCGGTTGTAGTCGCAGATGAGGTACTCGCGGCCCGTCTGCTTGCACCGCTTGACGGCGAGCGGCTGGTCCACCGAGGACAGCAGATCCTCGGCCAGGTCGGGGACGAGAGAGATGATGGCATTGAGGTGTTCCGTCGTGTGTTTCGGGTTGAGCCGGCGGAGCAGGTCACTGACCCACGATGAGCGTCAGTATGGGAGCATCGACTGGAGAAACCTGAGCGGGTTCTTACAGGGCCGAGTCGTAAGGGTCGGCAGCCATCTTTACGGACGGCGGCAAGTTGCAGGCAAATCAAATGCAGCAGTCTCGAAGCTATAAAAGCAAGGGAGATGGGTAGCTCAGTACAAACCAGTGCTGGAAAGCGCATCGTCAACATAGCGGGGTCGCCAGCCGAGTCTAGCCCCACCTCTAGGTAGTGAGAAGGTGCCCTCCATCTTATCGAAGATAACTCGGGTGGAACTTGTATTAGAACTTATAAAGGGGAAAGGGATAAAAATACTCTAACAATGTCCTTAATATTGACTCCCTCGGACGAAAATGCTTATCATACCATGTGAGCTTATTTACATTCTATCATTTATTTGTTTATTTTCTTTCTCATATATAAATATCGAGATAAATAGTGTTAATAATAGCACTCAATTACTTCAAACCCAACAACAAAGGACAACGCTAACAGTCACTTTATACTTACTAGAAGTAGACTCATGAACTCTACCGGGATGATAAAGTGGCTTCCATTGAGCAGGCAGCTGACCCTGCCGTGCTGTGAAGAAATTACGTGCTGAAACTAATTAGCAGCAGAACCATTGCCCCAAACATACCGATCTCCCACAGTCGGCCATCTTGACGCGTGGTGGCTGCCGATCGTAAGGAAATAGCTGCCGCATCATCTGCCCCGCATTGGCCGGGTGCATCTCCCTCAAGGTGAAATACGGCGCGTCAAGGCTGATTTCCATCAACCGCTACCTAGTAGCCAACTCCCCTCCCCCCGCCACATCCAGATACACATCCCGCATCTTCATATCCCGGATCACCCTCCGCAGTTGTTATTCATGGCGCGGCCGTAGAAACGGGAAAGACAGCGAGTAGACGATACTCCGCTTACTCAAATACTATCCAATGAGGCAAGATGGAGAGGTAGCGCCGAACCTTTACACGATGAAGTTCCCTCCGACGTTCCTAGGTTGCGATTGGATAACCGAAAGAGACGAATAGGCGATTCTCTGCAAGGGCCTGCTCCCTCTAAGAATCTGAGATCGAGTGGCACAGCCCCCAGATTTTGGAGCCTTTCTCCCGAATTCTAGCCTTCATTCTCTCGTGTCGGTCTCCTCCTTTTCGAATCATGTACTAACCCGCACAAACGTCGAGCCGTCACCTCAAGATCAAGGGCTTTAACATCATGAAGCAGAAAATCTATTATTTCGCCGATTTCAATCCCGAAGCGCTTCTCGCTCTATCAGAAGCACGTCGTGGTCGACCGTGCAGCTGTGATGTGTCCCATATGCCCAAGAGTGGGTGTCTGAACTGGGTCATTTTCATCACCTTCGATGATGGTGTTGAATGGGTTTTTCGCTCACCGAGAAGCGACCTTCTTGGCTTCTACTCGGATGAAACTGCCTCGAAAATCCTCGTGAGCGAAGCATCCACACTCATGTTCTTGAAAGCCAACACTTCAATCCCGGTGCCAGAGGTATATTCGTTCAGGTAAGAAAGGTCGGTTAGCTGGAAGATTTGTATCATTAATTCTTCCAAGTGGATCTAGCGATAACGACATCGGTGTACCGTACATTGTCCAAAGTAAAGCTCCTGGCCGGTCTCTAGGGTCCTACAATTGGTGCAAGGATCCACATGAAATGCTAGGAGCCCAACATCAACCACGCCTGCCCCTCTCTGACAAGGACCGCGAGAAAGTCATGAAACAACTCGGTGCGATCATGTCGGAGTTATCTGACCATCGCTTTGAAGAGATTGGTTCGCTGACAATCGATGAGACGGGAATTCCTTCTATCGGCGAATGCCTTTCGCCATCATTCACCTGGCAGGAAAGAGACTCACTTGAATTGGATCGAGGGCCATTCAGTGAAGAGTTCGATTACCTCGACTCTCTCGTTTCAGCCTTCACGTCTCATGCCCGAGAGCTTCCGCTTACACCCCACGTCTTTATCGCACCAGTCCCTGATAAGCTGGATTACAAGACGATGGATAGCTACAGGACCGCAAGAAGACGATGGAATGATTTTGTGACAATTGGCTAAAAGATTGATCACAGCAGGAATGTGCTTTCCTACTGTATTGCAGGGCAATTCCTGCGTGAAATGATACCTAATCTCTCCTCTGGCATAAGACAGGGCTTCGCCCTTTCTCACCCAGACCTTCATCTCGGCAATCTTTACGTTGACGACGACTTCAACATTACATGTGTAATTGACTGGAGTCCGACAACATCGGGCCCTATAACGGAATTACTCGTAACTCCGTCACTGGGGAGCTCAAATGTACCAGCTTCAGGATTCCTGACGGCTGCCTTTCGCACAGGCTTTGAGCAACAAGCCACCAAAGCTGCCTCGAATATTTCCTGTTCGAATCTCTGGAAGGCATCGGAGAAAATGTGGTACTTCTCCCGGCTAACCGGGCTCCTCTCCAAAAATGATTATGAGCATTTTAGAAGGTTGTATGAGCTTGCATACGAGACCAACGCCGGGGAGGATGGGAGCGCAAAGGGAATTCTTTGGCTCTTTCACGAGCGGGCGAACCAAGATGAAAACAAAAGACTTCTTGCCGAGCTAGAGGAGGATGACATAACGATGGAAAAGCTGCAAGAAAAGGAGCGAGCTTGGTTTATACCGAGCCGAACCGCAAATTCAGATGCCGTTGCTGTGGCGAGGAAGCTAACCCTGATGTCCGAGATGAACCCGGGGTTTTTGGCCGACCACAGATTGTGGCAATGGGTTGAAGATGCTCGCAAGCAGGATATTGCCCCATGAAATATATTCGACAATGCTTCTACATAAGCATTGTGACAGCGAGCCGACAATGTCCGACACATGTGAAGGATCACGATTAGCGCAGATGCGGCTCCGATTATGGAGCCAACCCTACCAGCGACTCAGCCAGTAAGTCGAGACATGACATGAGGCACTTATACTTATACTTATACTGTTACTTTTCGCCAGCCGGGAACTATAACGCCACACCAGAATACTTCAACACATCTTAACATCCAATCGCACTAGTACTAGTGGCGCATGAAAATGGCCCTGTTGACGGTAGACACGTGTAAGCGACGCGACGTGACCTGACCTTTTCTGGATTGGACTATCATGATGCACTTGGGATGCATGTTATTGTATCCCGGGGCCCTGTAATTAGGCAAGATTTTCTTCGAGCTTGGTATAAATCCAGGGCCATACGCAAACTAAAGATGCGATGTGGAAACAGCGACAGACAGGCACTCGGTAAGAATCATGATGATGCATTATTACATAAACATTCAAAGCCAGATGCCAAGAGCAAATGGCCGAGGAATCCAATATACTGTACGATAAGTGTAGTATGCGAATATACTCCAATAATGATGCGAAATGAAAGCCAGCAACGTAGATCCAGCTTTGTGGCCTTGTCCCCTGCAGTCCACCTTTTCATCTCGCCCAGTGCCCTCGTCTCTTCCTCCCCTCTACTGCCCCAGAGCCCGTCAGAACATCCAATTCAAGCCTTTTGAGACCTGGTATACATATCGCCGGAACGCCACGCCCATATAACACCTGAACAACCAGCGCGTTCTCAGCTATGACCCTGATGTCACGTTGTAATCCCTACCTTATCCTCTTGTCCACTTCCCGCCGTCTGCCTTCGCCATAACGGCCAACCTAGCTGATACCGGTAGTGATGGCTAATGCCATCGTCCGATTGTGTGCAAATACTGCCCTCTAAACTCAAGAGCAAGTTGTTTATGGAAATGGGACAATTGGTTAAGAAGAAAAAGAAAAAGAAAAAAGAAACCCAACTCGTGGATTCCGTCACGTGTGTCACTGCGGACCATTTCAGTCAATGGCTTTCCTGCACACGAGGCACTGAGCTTGCTCGGTCCAGGTTCGATCACCACCTGAAACGTTCTCCCTTAGATCCTTTATCTCCCACATGGTCGGCCCGTCGTCCATCTTCAGTGTGGCCTCAAAGAGACCCTGGTAAGCTTTACTACCAGTGTGCTTTCTTTTCCGGGGCTTCTTCTCGAGGAGTGGTTTTGCGGGGGTTTCCACGGGGGTTGCGATGGGTCCGGGGGTTGGCGTCTCGGTCGTGCGCGGGGTCTCTCCGTCTGCTTGCTTGACCAGGACGTTGTTCGTTGCCTCGCCACCTCGAACATCGATCGTCGGCTGCGTCTCTTCTCCCCTGGTTTCGGTGGGGCTCAGAGGCCGGGCGCCCTTTTCGTCATCTTTCTCCTCCTTGACCGCCGGCTGCTCCGATACATGCGGTTTGTCGGTACCCAGTTCTTCGTAGGTTCGAGTCAAAAGGTCGTCGAGTAGGCAATCATAGTGCAGCCACTTCCCGCAGCTGGGATTCGTGCATCCGATCAAGGTCTTGTCGGGGTTCGCGGGGGTCTCACATTTGCAAATGAGCTCGACAGACTAATAAAGGACGTCAGCTTGGTGATGCGGGCCTTTGGCGCTGGCTGGGAAAGGGGTAACATACGGATAGCTGCGAGTTCCGGCAGTCGAACGCCTGTCGCCAGTAGAGCGTCTCTTGGACCTCGTCGTCGTCCGTCTCTATCCAGTGATTGACAGATGCCGGCATCGTGACACTGACAACGTTGATGACATCCACTAGATGGCGTCAGAAAGGTCATTGTCGGTGCTGCGATGCGTGTACTTACTGTGATTGGAAGCGATGAGCTCATTCTGACCGTGATAGGGCTGGCGGCCTTCAACCGACTTTTTGCCATCAATCGTATTTCTGGGCAGCTCGTCGGGAGAATACATCCAATTGACGCGGGCATAGACATGGTGTTCATCGGCTGCTCGGATCTCGAGAATACGGGCAACCCAGTCGTCATCGGATTTCCGGGGCTGGCCGGCACCTTCGGGGTTGGCAGCCGCCTTTTGTCGCTCGATGGTCGCGTCATTGGCCACATAGACAAAACCCTCGCTGTAGTATTTGATGCCATTCACTGTTTGCAGTTAGCACTGATGGCGACGGCGATGATGACGGGCGACTTACAGACGAAGCTGTTGTAGCGCGTCATGTCGAACCACTGCGCGCTAGGCTCGACGGTGTAATGGAGATCCATGGTCTCGTGCGTCTTGAACTTGCCGACGGGCTCAAACGGGGAGATTTGGATCTGCACCTTCTTGTCGTCGTCGGTCTCGTCACGCTTCTGCTTCTTGGCCTTGGGACGATCACGGTCGATACGCGGCGGATTGGTGACGATGGTCACCTTGAAGGGGCACTCGGCGCGATTCTCGTCGGCGACGGATCGCGCGCGCTTCCTCGATGCGGAGCCCATGATGATGAGCTGCGGCTGCTTGACGTACCGGCGCGTCGCAGATGACACCAAACCCCGTCGCCACAAGAGCCCTGGGCGTGACAGCAGAAAACCTCCCAAGGGTACGGACTCGAGAAATTTGCAAGCGCAATCAAAAAGGCAACAAATGGACGCGCAGCAGTCCAAGTCCTTGGCGAGCCAGATGGAAGCCGAGTTGCAAGTGGCCGGCAGGCTTCGCCCTGAGAGGTTTTTGGTTGACGATTGTCGCGGGGCTTGGGTTAGACGCCTTCGTAGGGAAAGAGAGCTGGATCAAAACCAGCCAGAGCAGCGGAGATGCGCAGGTCACGTGTGGAGGAGGCTGGTCACATCCACGGTCCACGGTCCACGACTCAACGACTCCACCCTGGAAATAAAATGATGGCACACAGGGAAGGCGCAACCAAGGGAAGGAATAATAATGGGAGGCGGGGATTAGTCCCAATTTGTATTGTGCCAGAGCGCTCTTGCTTCCTTTAGGCCATGAAGCCTCGCCGCTTTAACGCGGAGTCTAACCCACTGTAGCTGCCAGCTTGCATAACTGCCTGCCAACCCCGTTTATTCACAAAATAGGTGGTCGTCATTGTGACTATTGTCGTTGGATTCATCGCACTGGCAGTCCTTTGTGTGGAATGCCATTGCCATAACAGACGAGTGCCTACGAAGACGAAACAATATGGCTAATATAGAATCGATACCTTTTCATCTACAATGACCAAAATGTTCTTCTGAACAGCTTACTCAAAGTACTATATACGCATCTATATCCTACTTGCAGCTTATCAATAGTCCTGACCTGAATGTTTACGCTTGTGGAATGAAATGCTCTCCACAACTCATCAATCGAGCTTGCTGTCACCCATATGAATTCGGCGACTTTAATGTTGCTGAAGAGTGGACACTGCGGCCAGTGCAGCCTCTGCTTTGCGCAAGCGGCAACGTGTTTTTTCTTTCTTTAATGTTTGTACGTTTGACTTTTGAGGGCTAAGGCAACTGCATGCTGCAACCTCTTCGCAAACCATCACATATTCGACAGCCTTGCCGCGATGAATCACTCCATGAAATCATGTGAGCTATTTCCCATTCTCAATCCCATCGCGGGCGCTGATGAGATCACTAGAGACGACCAAGGCCTGCTTTTCTCCATTGCATTTGCTGGACTTCTGATTAGCGGCTCCAAGGGTGAGTGGTAGGCACACCAGGCATCATCCATGTATTCAGTGCCGTAGCATGCAGCACCGCGCATGGGGACTTTCGATTCCCATAGCAATTTTACCCCACTTGAAAGGCGATCGGTGGCCAGATAAAAAGATGATAAAATATAAACAAACCAATACCAACTCCTCCCGATGTCACGTTGCAAAAATTAGACAGACCAGACCAGATCAGAGCGGGGCATTCGTGAATAGGTACGATACAGACTCGCCATTATGGGTTCTGCGGATCGCCTGTAGAAAAGTGAGCAAGCAGCGTATCTTACGACATGGTCACATTGAACCTACCTCAGCCAGAGTGCCAGACACATCGATGACCTTGAGTTTAGGGCATCGTTCGACCTTGTCGCCAACTAGATTTGTCGTTAGTATAAGCCAACCGGGGCGATGCTGCAACGACAGGTGAGGAAGCCTTGGCTCAGTAACTTACGCGGTACAGCTATTCAATCTGTTAGTACAATGTTGATTACAGAGGGCCAATAACAACTTACTATTTGTGACAACCACGCCGGAGAGACAAGACTGGTTGATAGTCTCGATGGCCTTACCGCTAAGTATCCCGTGAGTGACAATAGCGAAGACCTCACGAGCACCATGCTCATTAAGGGTGGCTGCCGCCTTTGCGAGCTGCATGGCGAGATCAGCGTCTGGTCAAGATATAAATCCAACACAAGGTAAAAGGTCCAGGACATACAGTTCCACATGTATCTGCCATGTCGTCCACAAGGATGGTAACCTTGTCGTGAACATCACCAACCAGCACCATACGGCCGACAACGTTGGGGCGCGGCCTCTCCTTGTGGATGAGAGCAAAGCCCGTGTTCAGGCGGTCAGCGATGGACGTGGCTCTCTTGGCGCCGCCTGCATCAGGCGAGACTATGACACAGTTCTCGGTGTCTAGGTTCTCGCTGATCCAGCGGAGCATGGACGGCTCAGCGTAGAGATTGTCCACGGGCACATTGAAGAAGCCTTGGATCTGAGAAGCGTGCAGGTCCATGGTGATGACATGATTCTGACAGTGTATAAGACGATGCGAACTCGGATCAAGGAATGGGGCGGGGTACTTACACAACCGGATACTTGCAGCATGTTCGCTATCAGCTTCGCACTGATGGGGGCACGAGACTTGTCCTTCTTGTCCTGTCTGCTGTAGGGGAAACTCGGGAGGACGACGGTGATGCGCCGGGCCGAGGCGCTGCGACAGGCGTGGACCATGATGAAGAGCTCCATGAGCCCGTCGTTGACCTCCCCCGGCGACGCCGACTGCACGATGAAGACGTCCTCGTCACGGACCGACTCTCCGATGGACACACTCGTCTCCCGGTTCGAGTAGCTGAAGCTCATGGTGTTGGAGACCTTGATGCCTAGCCTGTCGCCAGCGTTAGATCCATGCTACCCGGGCATTGCCGGCGGCCGCGCGCGGCGCTTCTGGACGTACCGGTTGGCCATGAGGGTACCGAGCTCCGGGTGCCCACTTCCGGAGAGAAGCTTGATCTCGTTGGCCATCTTCTTTGTCTTCTGTATCCCGGTGGTGTTTGGTCCGGTAGCTGAGGAGGTTGACGGCTTGGAGTTGATGAGATTGCCAGTAGGTGGAGGCAAACTTTTTTTTCTGGGCCTTGAGAGGCGTCCCCGGATCCGTAGCGCTAGGTCGGAGTGACGAGACAAAAATTGCTCAGGTGACTGGACCGCTGTAATACAAGCAGCGATGACACAGGGAGGACGGGCGAGGTGATGGGGTTTTACTAAACAGCAGTACCTACAGCCAACAAAGTTTTGCCTGCTCCTCGAGGGGCATGAATCCGCGGCAACCATGAAAGAGACTGTTCACATGTACGTCCACCGCCCAGTCACGTGCAATTCAATACGTGTACTGCTTCATCTTGCTTTTACTCGAGCTGATTTTCATCGTTACCTCGGCTACCAACCTAGTATAAGCTTTTATCATGGCAGTTGCTTTGCAAATTCCCTTGCTTTGGGTTGGAAGCGTCTGCTGATATCAATGGTGTGGTATCGTCCAAAGTACTGAATCCGAGAATTACACCGACATACGGGCGCGGTGGATGCTCTGGAGTTCTGCGTTCTTACATCGTTCCCAGACTGGATGAGACTTGAGTCTGTAAGCTACATCGTTTACTTCTCACAGGAAGTGAATATACTATTGTGGCTTATACCTTCAGATGGAAATGCCAAGTTTATGTCTTACAGACTATTACGGCCCGTCATGTCAGTAAATATGCACGCACTTCAGCTGCATCCGCAAACACAAAAGCAGCGACACGAGCTAACCCGAACCAGCCCACTGTGTCATCCCATGGCGCTTCGTGAGATTACCCTCGTGCGCGTGTTTTCAGCCCCCCAAGTCCCATCTACCCTCGTGTCACTTGTGAACTCTAGTCATCTATTCTGTAGAAGGAAGAGCGTTCCATTGCCCATTGGCTATGCCCAATGACTACAGTAGCAATCCTTCTTTTACTCAATACGATGCTCATCATGCACGCATTCACCATGGTCCCGTAGCTTTCGGAGCATGACTTGGCTATACGCCCATCTTATAACAGCTCCGGATTGTTTATTGGCCAAGTTTAATCCAACGCCTGTTCCGTGCCGCCGGACAAAGTGTTTCATGCCCAAATATATATATCCAATTGACGCCCAACGCCACCGCTATGATTCCCACCAGAATTGAACTGCTTAAATCTCCTTGCATATATCGTTTCACCTCCCGTCAGCGTCGGATTCGTGGCCAGGCTCGTCGTAATCATCCAGCATGCCGCGCGTCTCCCTCTCATCCCGTGATTCTTCCTCATGGGCGCCTGCGAAGCTCTCAATCAACTCTGCAACCTTCAGTCCATCCCTCTTGCCTCGCTCGACGTTGATGAACCATATGAACGGCGCCGGAAGCCCCACGAGAGCTGCCAGGAACCAGAATGCAGGTCGAATGCTGCCCGTCTTGTTGATGATGGCGCCGACAATGGTTGGCCCAAAGACGCTTGATCCCTTGTCTGTGATCGCGTACAACGCGTAGAAAGCGGCTTCGGATCCAGGAGGAATGAGCTCTCCATAGAGAGACCGGCAATAGCCACCCAACCCGCCAAGGACCAAGCCATAAACGGCTGCCAATGGATACATTTCCCAAGGCTGTTGGAGACCCAACACGCCCCAGCTGCGCACAAAGGGAAGATATCCCACCAGCCCGTAGAGAGGGATCAGTTCAAAAAGCGCAATGCAAACCAGGATGGTCTGGTGAGGCTTGAGACTAAATTTCCGGGACACCCACGACCAACCTAGCGCTCCGACAACACCCATGAGCGTTGAGATGACATTGATCAGTCCAAGTGCCCATGGTTGCATGTGTAACGACGTCTTGGCAAACAGAATCGCTGTTCCTGACGTCGTTGCAACCGCATCCGACACGAGAAACCAGCCAGCCAAAAACAAGGTAATGTCTTTCAGACGCCGTGCCAATCCTATGGTCTTGAATAAAGACTTCCAGGCATACAGCAGATAGGAAAATCCGGATAAGAGAGACTTGCGCTCGCCGTCGACCAAAGGCGGGCCTGGCCTGGGCCGGAGCCACATTGCAGCTGGAACGGTAAAGATGGTCCACCAAGCACCTATCATGAACAGGACTACTCTTTGGCTCCAGGTCGTGTTGTGCATGGCAATAAGAATGCCAATGGACAGGCACTGGACGAAGAGAGCGCCGCCGTATCCGATGCCAATGCCCTTGGCCGATATCTGCGTAGATAAATCCATTTCTCGAGACACAATATCCTCATGACTTGCGTGACGTTTCGTTGATTGTGCGGAGTCGCCTGTTCCGTTCTCCAGGAGAGCCGACACAGAATCCACCATGGACGAGCTTACATCACCCAACGAATCTTCCAGGGGCCGCGATTCGAGGTGGGACTGGCCAAGGTCCGGTGTCACGGATCCTTGTATTTCCAGCACGCCTGGGTGGTATCGAACAAGCAGAGGAAGAAACGAGTTCAGGAGAACAAATGAAGCTCCAAAGGAAACGTTTGATATGATTGTGAGCAGGGCGCCGAGCATGTATATCTCCTTGGAGACGAACAGGAAGGCCATGACGGAGAAACTGCCAACCCAACCAAAGCCGAGCAGCAGCTTCTTCCTGTAATTGCCGTGATCCGCAGCGCAGCTGATACTGACCACTAGGAGAGCCTGCAGCAGGACGCTGACGGAAAAGACGTACATGGCGAAGCTCGCGGTGTTGATTTGCACGCCGCCCACGTACACAACGCACGTGTTGTCGTCGTCGGATCGACTATCGCTGCTTCGGCACGGCTTGGTCGGATCGGAGCGGAGGACGCCATTTTCTCGTGCGAGGGACTCGAGAAGAATCGGGATGAAGGAAGCTGCGTAAGAATGTAAGCCTAAAGAAGTGCCTAAAAGTTGAGCATGTCTGGGCCGGCACGCAGCGAGGCCGGAGCCCTCCTCCTAGACATGCGAGCACGACGATATCCCAGAAACTTCACGGGGAATTCCCAACCGTACCAAATCCGCAAATAACGTATGTCTCAGCGGCAAAGGCGTAAGTGTACCACCCCCAGAGCTCCTTGCGGCTCGTGGGCCGGACGTCCTGGCCGGCGTAGCTCAGGACCACGCGCGGGGTGGCGCCGTCTTGGCTCTCCGAAGAGGCCATGCCGCCGTCGTCGGACAGGGAGGAGCGCTCGTCGTCGGCTTCGAAGGAGGACGTGTGGAAGGACCGGGCGGAGCGTTTGGAGTGGACGGACAACTGTGACCAGAGCCGATGGCGCGCGAGTTGAGGGCGAGGTGGCGCGACGTCAGCCGGCACCTCGGGAGGCATGGTGCCGGCCCCGCCACGTGACGGCAGCCGAACCCCAGGGATCACTGCGCTGAAGCAGCCCCCCAAACGATGTTGTGCACCCCTCAGTCTACGACTGCGAAGCGGCCGGCACTGTTCGCATCAGCCAAACGAGACAGTCTCTGCTTCTGGCCGCCCCCGGAAAGACGTGGGTATTGCGCCCTGACGTGCGTCTTTTCCCTAGCACATTTGACGCTGCCTCGCTGGTTCGGAGCTGTTGGCGCCAGCCCAAGCGCGCAGCACGAATCATGGGGAAGAAGAAGACGAAAGAAGGCTCAGACGCATTTTCACCCACACTCGACCTCTTTATCGGGCCACAGACGTAAACGTTAACCGAGTCATAATGGGCTAGGTTATAGGATAAAACCTGGCTATCACTTGATCCAGCTATCGAGTGGGCGGCTCCACAGCACCACATGTTCGTCGACCCATGTCCAGCCAGCAGTTCTGCTAGTATTTCTTCTGCCCAGGCACAAGCAATCGGGTTGTCTGCAGCTTAGACTTTTCGATGTCAAACCCACGTAGACGAGTGCCCGTCAGGGGAAAGAGCGAACTTGACATGTAGAAGTCAACAAAAGTATTGCTGGAGTTGTGTCAATGCATATTTCTTGACTGAGCTCCATTAATTGCAATTTCATGAAATAGCTAGAAAGGCACGCCATCATTCTATGCTGAAGTACACTGAATCGTGTGTATGGTGCGAGCTTGCTAAGCTTCCAGGCGCACAACTTACGGGCGGCTCATCACATGTACAGCTTGTCAAGCGTATTTTATCTTGCGATAGTATAGATTCGAAGTGAATTATGAAAGGGGTATGCTTCTTCTTCAACAAACAACAAACACATCTGTTTCGTCGCGACCGAGCCGCCAAAGCGACACAAAACCGCAAAGGAACAAAACAACAGAAGGATATCATAGGTATTTAAAAGCAAGTCGGCGGAAAAAGGAGACGACCCAAAAGCGCCCGTCAGACGAGCACCGTCTGGCGTGCCATCTTCTACCCCATCAGACCCAACATGCCGACCTCAACGACCCAAGCCCATGACGCGCACACGAGTTTGTGCCCATCTTAGCTCCTCTTGACCAGGCCCATAAGTCGGGCCTTGAGCTTGTCGGCCAGGCTGACGTGAGGGTTCGTGGTGGTCGCCGTCTTCTCGGCCTCCAGCTTGGCTGAGAGGTGCTCGTTGCCGGCGCCGCCGCGGCCGGTGTGGAAGTCGCCGTTCTCTTGGCTCATGCGGACGGCGGCCTCAGGGACGATGTCCTTGTCCTTGCGCTCGCCGGTGGGGGTGCCGACGTCGCCAATGTTGCCAGCGCCTGAGGTAGGGGCGAGAGGTTAGCATTCAGAGCGGTCGAGTTATTGGTTCAACGATACGAGGGGGTCCGGGTCCAACGTAGCTAGAACATGTCTGGCCGCGAAACCGCCCACCTCGCACTGCCCAGCTGCAGACAGTTGGCCTTGTCGTTGAGATGTCGCACGACGGAGCGAGCGCAACCGCAAAGGCGGCAAACTGAGCTGTCGCAAAGGCATGAAGACGACAAAAATCACAAGTGGTTTCACTCACCTCCTCGGCCGGAGCTATAAGCGCCATCGCCATGGCTCCCCTCGACACCGGTGCGCACAACCTCGCCATCAACATACTCGGTGGCGTCATGGCCAATGTTGCCAGCGCCACCGCGGCCGTGAGAAACTTCGGCAGACATTTTCTGGGAAATAAGGATGAGTTGTTGCTTCAGGAATACTGGTAGCAGTTCACTGTGGTGTCGATAGATGTGGAAAGAAAGAATAAAGAGGTATGGGTGATTGTGGCGCCAGATTGACGTTTATAGCAAGTAGGGACCGGGCCTGCAGGACTCTCGACATTCCAGGTTTGACGGTTGGTCACATCACATGGTCATTCAGCTACCGGCTATCTGCGTCACAGGCCCCCGGTACCTCGTACTGTACATCGAACGAGGCGGGATTCCCCATCCAGTTCCATGTGCAGAGTACTTTGCACGTATTGGCGCTGCCAATTTCCGATGGCTGGGCCCGTCGCAAACAGGTAGGCTCGATAGTTGCATCATCGATCGCCCCAGACTGGCCTTGGCTGTGGCGCTCGCTGCTGCAGTCGTAGATAGACCGACCTAGCCAGAAGTCGTCCTTTCCTTTCTTCTTTACGAGCAAGCCCTGACTCCCAACTCGTCGAGAGGTCGCAAACCACGTCAAAGCTGAAAGAAAAAGCAACTGTTATCAGGGCCTTGGCTTTTTGGTGGGTGCCGCCCCACACCCCCTGCTAGCGTCCCGGGTGGGCATGGAACACTATTTGGTCGCCCTACGGCTTATCTTGGCGGCAGCCCGGCGGCGGCTCCAGCTGCTTCGCGTGGGAGCGACGCTGGCGGCAGCCAGTCACAGCCCGCGCCGGCCTTGGATTTTACGTACCTGAATTTGGTGACAGACACACCTTTTCGCATCAAGCTTCGAGGGCTGTATCAGCCAGCGGCTGAGTCAACGTGCGGCCTCGTGCGCTAGGTCACGACCGCCTTATCGGCCTCCAAGTTGCGAGGTACGTTGGCCGTGTTGCAGAGGACGATGCTGGCGGTTTCAACACATTGTCCTGCCCGTCTAATCCGATGGATGCCTCCTGGCACGTGTAGCTCCCTCTTCTCTGCCCGACGGTGATGATGACGGAATGACTTGATGTAAGCAGTCTGGAGATTCCTTGGCACTGGGCTGTTGCCGACACCTGATAAGGACAAGACCAATTCGGGTAACTTGATCCATCAAAGGTACTGTATTCGTACAGCAATATGATAAGGAGATATCACCCACGCTAAGGCTTTTGGTTATCTCGAGATGTGCTGCTCACAATAACAAGCCATTCCGCTTGTTGGGAAAGGGCAAATGAGTCGCCAAAAGGAACAGGCAGACCGCTACAGTTTGAATCACGATACTTGGACACGTTGAAAGGGGCGAGTCAGGGTTCTCAGGCCGCTGTCGCTGGTACAAGCATCATGTATCATCATCATCTCCCCGTCTTATACACATCACCCGTCTTTCGTACCAAGCCCTCTTATACTATGCTCGTCCCGCCCGGCCTACCTGCAGGATCTCCCCCGTCAGCGCCTCGTCGCTGCGCAGGACGGGCCAGGACGCGCCGTCAGCCTTGGCCAGCACCACCTCGAGCTTTGTGCCTAGGATCTTGAACGACGACTTTTCCGGATCGATGGTGCCAAACAGCGGCACCTCGGCCGTGTACTTCTTGGGCGGCGAGTCGCTGGTCTTGAGGTCGAGGGCCAGCTCTTTGGGCCGGAACTCCACCTTGGCCGTGTCTTTGACAATCTTCTTGAGGAAGAACGAGGCAATGACGTTGGCGCTTGTCTGGTAGAAGTCGTGCCTGGAACCACAGTCAGTCCCCCCGGACTTGCCCACCCGGCGCTGAAGCCGTGGATGTGAAACGTACCTCACTGTGGAAAGGATCTCCTCGTCAGTCGACACCCCGGTGCCCTTCTTGCCGCTGCCGATGAACAGGTGTCTGTCCTTCGTCTTGCAGCCCTCAATCTTCATGAATTGATCAAATTCCAGCACCCTGCGCTTGCAGCACGAGTAGCCCTTGCTTCCCTCGTGGAATATGGGAACGCCCGGATGATGCACACACTTCTCCCCGTCCCTAGGACTCCCCTTCTTGTACTTTGCTCCGCACGCCCTCCGTCGGCAGTTCTGCCCGTCCGCAATCTCTAGGTTCGGGTCGTCTTCTTCGGACTCGGGCGGCGGCGGCGGCGGCGACGGCGCGGCTTGTGCGGCCTGGATGGGCTGGCGAGTCGGCGTCGAGGCATTGAGGTTGTCAATCTTCTTTGCCAGTGCGGCGTCGTCCTGCTGGGGCTTCTCCTCCATGGCAGGTGGCTTGTCGGTGGCCGAGTGGACGCCGGTCGTGCATGGCGGAATCTCCATGAACTCGTCGAAAGTGAGGACCCGCGGCTTGCAACATTTCCATCCTGTAGAGTTCCGTCAGCGCCCACGCCGCTTAAGGCCTGCGAGCCAGAGAGCAGCACGCCGGAGGAGTCGTACCTTTCTGCCCCTCGTGGAACACGGGCGGACCAGGATGGTATTCGCATTTCTCGTTCGGGTCTGAAAAGTTCTTTCCACACCCCTGATGAACACACTTTTGTGCCATTATGTCTGCTCGTCTCTCAATGCTCGTATCGTTGACTTGGATTTTCAAAGGTGCCACAAGCCGCGATCGAAGAAAATGGTTTCTAATGGAATCGGTTTGGTCCAGGGTCGAGCTGAGATGGGCTATGGTGGGGTGGGATCTTCTAGAAGTCCCCAATCCCGCACTTATGACGCCAGGGCGAATGAGCTGACGGGGATCTCATCTCACCGCCTTCCTACTCGAGAAGGATAGTGCAGGGTTGAACAAGACGGTTCTGCAGCTTGCAATTGGAGTGTGGCCTAGTGCAGCTTAACCTCTCAATATCAGTACCTTGGACTAAGCGTCATCCCTACTATTGTTTGGAAACCAGTGGGCCTACGTCTCGCAGCAATGTTTGCTACTCGATCTTTGCTGCAGTCATGCAGAATCACACTCTTCACGCGCAGCAACTGTGGCCTTTGTTCGCAAGCAAAGGGGGTCTTGTCAGACGTTTGGGACCGGCGGCCCTTCGATTTTAAAGAGGTGGACCTGGCTGAGCCGAGCCAGAGATCATGGAAGGATCTTTATGATTTTGACATTCCCGTGGTAAGTCATTGCATTGTCGGCAGAATGATCCATGCGCACTAGGTCTCATTTTCCGCGGCAGATTCACATAAGCAAAGCCGGCGACGCTGAGGAAGAAGTGAGCAAGGCCGGCAAAGCCGTCAAACTGATGCACCGCTTCACGCCAGAGCAGGTCCAGGCCAAGATGGACCATGTAGAGCAGAAGTAGCATTTCATGGGTTGCATGAATTGAATTCCTGCTGCGCCTGGTCTAGTATGAACCGCCCCGCGAGGGCCCAGCCTCGCCCCTGGCAGCACTCAGCTCCTGCTTCATCACGAACTCGAGAGCTGTGTAATCAGTCGCTACGCTGATCATGTCGAAACCCTGGTCGGCGAAAACCTTGGCCTGGTCACCGCCCGTGGAGAATATGCCGCTCTTCTTGCCAGCTTTCTTGGCCGCAGCCGATATCTTGGCGATGGCGTCTTTCAACTCGTGGTCCACAACGCCGTTCAAAATGGGGTGTCCAATGTTGTTTCCTAGAAAGTATTAGACATTCATCCCATATAAGGCTTTTGAGTCCGTCATTACCAAGGTCAAACGGTCCAATAAACAAAACATCAATGCCATCAACGGCGGCAATCTCATCGACGGCGTCCAAAGCCTCCCGGGTTTCGATCTGGACCATGGTCAAGAGGGCATCGTTGGCTTGTTGGAGGTAGTCGGTGAAGGTTGGCACGGGGTTGAATCGTTCCATGGCTATCGGCGAGCCGAAGCCTCTTCTTCCCCAAGGAGGAAACTTGGCGGCCTGGACCAGTTGCCTAGCTTCCTCTGCCGTGCGCAAGAGCGGAACGAGGATCTGTTCATCTGTTCAACATATTGGAGGCGGCCAACGCAAGAAGGAGGACATACACCGTGAGCTCCGCTGTCGAGAGCACCTATGATCTCTATCAGCTCTTAAGTCATGCGGGCGATGCCAGTTATATGTACGCTTCACCATGTATGCTTGCATGTCTGGCAGCCGGACAATCGGGGAAACACCAAGCGCGGCAATGGCCGGAACCGCATCATGCATTGCGCCGTCTGAACACGTGAATCAGTCAGTAACAGGTCCAACCGAGGCTCCATCACATGGACTGCGCCCACCGTCGAGATTGCCGTGCTCGCAGTCCACCAAGACCCAATCCACACCAGTCCTGGCCAATACCCGTGATACGTTGGCCCCGGGAATCATCTGCCATAGCCCCAGCGACTGCCGTCCCTCGGCAAAGGCCACTTTCAATTTACTCGAGGCCTGCATGATGAACCGTGTATTGTGGCAGAAGGGCGAGCTTGCACGCGGCCGTGATATGGGATGAAGGAGGGGGCGGAGGACGACAGGCGGGATCGGTCTCATCTTGGATGTTTAGGTTACAGAGGGGAGCGGGGCTCGAGAAAGCCAGAGTATGGCAGCGACGCCCCTCCTGGACAGGGTAACGTTTGGGTTTCCACGCTGTATCGACACGCAGATTACGAAGTGGTCCTTTAAAGCAGAGTGGATGGGTCGCCCACGGAAATAAACTTCCGTCTCGTCCAACGGTGATGTGACAGGTTCGGGTGGAAGCACCTGCGGAGGATCTGCATTTCCAATCACCCATCCGGGGGAAGTCCGGCTCCGTATGTCGGATACCTGGACCGTCCAGTGTCACGGCTAACCCCCACTGAGCTCACCCACGTGGCCATTGCAACTTGTGTTTGTGAATATGGTGTTACATTCTCATATCTATGTGATCCAGCCTATGCGGAAAGTGCATGGCGTATATTTCAGAAGGATCAGAAATCCTCGATTGCGCGGACAAAACCTACACACATAAGCCCTTGCCCACCCATAGCATCCGATTTGGCGTGCCGGACACCTGCAATCGGTGGTGGTTCTCAGGGTAGCGTGGGCGGTGGTGATGTCCTGGTCACCCACGCAATATGCATGGAGTCTAGAGAGAGCGGGAGAGGGACAAGCGTCACGGATGAAACCATAGAAAGCGCGGTTTCCGAGCGGTCCTGGACGACACGCTCCAGAAACCCCGTTCATATGTGGAAATCTCATTCAACAATGAACCCAACGGGCATCAATCGCTGGTCGCGAACGCGTAAAAATCGTCCTGTGTCGATCAATCCTGAAGGCATCTGGAGGAAGGGTCAGCCATGCACTCAAAAGCCACAACCGAGCCGTGGCATACCCCAAATAGTCCTCTTTGATGCTGCCGATAGCCCACATCTCCCCTACTTCGGTCCTGGTGCCGATGATCTTGACGCGCACGTGCGTGCCGGGTTCAATAACGGTGTCCTCGTTATTGGTGAACTGTGGCGGCGTAGCATTCGGGTCCCATTTGATATCGCTGGGAATCAGCTGTAACCAGACGTCAGCACCTGCAGGCCTGGATGGAGTTTTTCTGGGCCTTACATGGGCCGATACGAACAACCTCAGAGGGCCAGCTTGCGCGAAGAATCCCTGTGGGTTAATGGAGTAGACGACAGCATCGACCTGGTCGAGGTTAGAGCTCTGCAACCCCCAACGGGATGCGCAAGACTCGTCCTCTTACCGTTTCGCCTTTGAAGGGACGCCATACCACTGCGCGGTATCCCACGGTGAACTCAGCCAGGCCATTTCCCGGCAAGATGCGTCCCTCTGATATATCAAAGGTGTCCATGATGGATATGATGTAGTAGCTCCCGGCGCAGGTTCCCTCCACATCCTTGAGAAGCTTGCTCGTCACAAGGTCGTGCATATTGCGCCCAAAGTAAGACGGGTGCAGCGTGACCCTGCGCTCCATGTTGTAGAGGAAAAACATGCTGGGCAAGAAAATTCAAGCCGACCGACGGATGAAGCCCTTGGCGCGGTATCGCGAGCGCAAAGGTCGTTACTCGAGGCGCTGCAGGGCTCGAGCCGTCGTTCGACTGTATCGAGAAACGTAGAGTCGCGTTGGATCCGAGTGACAAGGACTGGAGGGTCGGCTTGGGGATGCCTTTAGGAAGCACGAGGCAGCACAGGACGAAGAGTGCGCAGGAACAGCCAGGAAGCGAACGTAGGGGGCGCGCGATGACTACAGCGTCACCATGGAGATGCGCTGACTGGCTGACTGGCTGGCCGTTAAGCTCCCCGAGGCGAGGTGTCGGGGGCGAGAGGCGGTGCGACGGAACCTGGAAGTGGTGAAAAGGTTGATATCCAAGGTTGCTTCGTGAAGGTTTGTCTGCAACCTCTTACGGAGTCACTCCAGGCAAGCTAATGCTCGGACTCATGCACGTCCTATGTTGGCCTAGCGCTAAATTTGGCTTCTGTTCGGGGGTACGTACCTTTTTGCTATCACAAGCTCCATCTTCCGATACTGCCTGTGGCAGCTGCCGCGCACGCGACCTTGCAGCTAGGTGCATGGGTACACGGATTCCTCGGTGTCAGAAGGAGGAAGAAAGGCCCAAGGAAAATATGAAGGAAGCATTGAAAGGTGTGTTGCCCGTGGGATGCACAAGGAAGTTCAACTGTGTAGGCCGTGCTTCATCGTGGCCAGCCCCCTTCTTTGGTGATGGAAGACGGCGCACTCAAGTCGGCTTAATACAAGCTACCTGAGCTAGACCCAACGATTGTGCTTTGGAGTGGCCGGTCTTGGGGTCATTGACTGGTACATGGTATTAAAGTTGGGCCACTGACACAGCCAGCCCACCTAGGGTAAGCTTGCATTTAGTGCATCATAGCCGGCAGACGCCGTTGGAAACCAACCTGCACCTCCTTGTTTCCTCCTTGAACCTCGGATGAGCGATGCTGTGACAGTTGATTCCGGTCCTCGCAAGACGAACGTTCACAGCAAATCTGCAACACTTGTGTGGCTTGCGGGCTTTATCGAGAAGTTGAAACCCGGTCGCCCCACGTTCGCGGATCCAGGGTCCTTTCGGGGCTTCGGCTTAGGCAAGGGGTGGCTCATCATCTCGACGATGCAACGACAACTCGCAATCACCCCATCATTCTTGTCCAACCGAGACCGACAGCTCGAGCCTTGGACCAAGTGGTCATGCTAGAGCACTCCCCTCTCTCAACCATACTCATACATCCTCACTCGTGTCGGCTCCGCGTCCTGTGGGCGGGGCCAGCAACCATTTCTGGTGTGTTTCGGAATTGTAACATTTTTTAAAATTCTTGGGATTTCACGCCTTCATCGCAGGCGGACGGCCACATTGAATCCTGCCCGTCCGATTCGACTCTTGCCTCGCCCCCGACAATGTCTCTGGATCTAGAAAGGCACCTGACCTTTGTAAGGCAACGACCCTGACGCTCCAAATTCTCATTCGTGGTGTTAACTCGTGTCGTCAAAAAGTACGGTGCCTACCACCGGAATCCGGTCAATGTCGGCATTCACATGCTTTGCGTCCCGCCCATCTTGATAACCGGCTTCTGCATGGTACGGACCCGATGTCTGAATGTATCTGGTTCTCTTATTGATATCTTCCCTCGCCCAGGCAACATACACCGGCACACTCATCCCGACACCAGAGTGGCTGACGATCCCCTATCTTGACCTGAATCTTGGCACTATTGCCGCCACTCTTTACGCCGCTCTCTACGTCCTTTTGGAGCCTGTGGCCGGGACGGCGCTGGCTGTTCTATGCCTAGCCAGCACTGCTTTTTGCAACTATCTTCGGATCCACGGCTCGGCATCTACTCTCCAGGCGGCCGCGGCCCTGCACGTCGTCTGCTGGATCGCCCAGTTCATAGGGCACGGCGTGTTCGAGGGACGGGCACCCGCCCTCCTGGATAACCTCTTCCAAGCCATCTTTCTAGCTCCCATGTTTGTTTGGCTTGAGTTTCTTTTTAAACTTGGCTACCGTCAAGAATTACAAACACGGGTACACAAGGCCGTCGAGGAGGAAGTCGTCAAGTACAGAGCTGGTATCGAAAAGGCCAAGGCCAGTTAAAGACGCCTTCTCGTGGCGCCGAGGCAGCTATGCGTTGACGACAATACCTCACCATGTCATCTTCAAGTGTTTCTCTCACGCTATTGGGTCTCGTCTTATTTTAATTGTTGCCGTCTGTTGCACATCACATCACATCACGTGGCGCACATGGAGCCATGAGCGGTGAATGGTTTTTACGGTCGGATGTTTATTGACTATTATAGTCTACATGAGCCTTGACTTTGACAAAACCCGTCTCAAATCGAAGGACAAAGCTTCAAATCTATCACTGAATTTATTGAAAGAACTTTGAAGGGCGTTCCTATTGCGTTCCGATTTCATTTAGTATTGGAAACTTTCATGACAAGTGCTGGAGACCAAGGGGATAATGGCCACCTGTTCGAAATTCTTCAACAGTCCCACCCTCATCGCCGATACCCGACGTTCGAGTTCTTGCTTCGTCCGTGGGTCGGATTTTGCCGCCCTCGTGGTGTGCCTCCTATCAACGGTTTCTGTTCCACCGAAAGAGCCTTGGCACATGCAAAGGACATGACGGATTTGCTGTCGTCCCTGCTATCCCCCGACCATCCCGAGAGGACCTTCAGACCCCACCGAACAAGCGAAGGTGGCTTGGTTGATACAGTCCGGTTGGAACTTGATCGTCTGTGGCTTGGTATGAATGTCTTCTTCAGGTAACTAACACTGCTGTGCCGCGCTTTGCGTGTCGGCTTGCGTTTGAGGAGATTCGGATCGAGATAGTGGATCATGGTTTCACCGCTTCCCGGAGAGCAACTGAGAGAAGATAATGGCTTGGTATCGCGCTTGTATTCGGGCTGCTTCTTGGGATGCGGCATCGGACTTGCATTGCCGCAATACATTTCGATTCTCTCCCTGTGATGTGCGTATTCCGGGGGATAAACTGCCCTGACGGTGCGATCTTGCTGTGGTGGTCTGCTGGGGGGATTCGATGCTGCCTTTGAGGCCGCACCCATAATGTGGCATGGCTCAGAAGCCGTACCGCGGCTCCTCCTCAGATCTGGTGTTACGGACCAACATGGCGTGTACCTCCCTTGAGGCGCGTCATCACGGAAGTATTCTTGAAATATATCATCCTGCTCCTTGAACATCTTGGCGCGCTCATCGACTCTGAGGCGCTGGGCAAAGGCTGCATTGATGTTATAAACATTATCCGCACGGGGCTGTGACGGGCTACTTCCCTGGGTGCTTGGCGTGTGTTCAGGCACCCCTGAGGTCCTCGCCGGCATCGTGGCATACGTGAAGGGTATCGGGGGCGGAGCGACATGGTTCCTGAGCGCCTCTTCCCTCCTCTCCAAGCAACCCCGGCAAAGCGTCTTCTTGTGCCGCACATCGCCGACGTACCGGCCGCAGCCCTCCGTCGAGGGCAGCACGACGTGCAAGAACCTCTGCAGGAAGTTTGAGGGCGGAGCCTGCCATCCGCAAGCGACCCTCCTCCGCTCCTTGTGCTTGCACTCGTACCCTACGAGGTTATAACACATTGTTACAAAGCGGTTTCAGGTTTAGTTCTGTTGTCCTGGATAGCGAGAGAGATAGAAAGGTGGTAATTTAGAGTAGACGGCTTTTCGGCAAGGCGTGTGTGCGTATGTGTGTGTAGGTTTGCTTGTAGTGTTTGTGGGCTATTTCGTTCGAGTGGCAGATTCTCAACACGCGGAGGCACGGTAGGCGAAGAAAGGAAAAGAGACGTCGGTAAGAGCAAACATGCTATTACAATATAACCCGCCACTGCGTTGCGTGTTCACGCTGGTTGTTGTTCCCATGCTGAACAATATTTCAACCGGAAACTGTATGTACTACTATAAGAACTGTGAAAGCCGCGTCTCAAGTATATTGTTCCGAGCTTAAAGGCCAGTCGCAAAGAGGCCAACGTCAACTTGTTCTCGGACAAAAGTGTTTTAGATTGGGGTAGTTACGGCTTTGTAGTCTTCCGCAATTAGTCCTTCAGCCGCCTGCCTTGCGTGCGTCCATGGGCCTTGTTTGTTCCGCAAGTACTAGATGATCGAGCTGTTCATGAAAGAGAATGGAATCGAATACCAGAACATAGATGGAGGAGTTTCATGAAATTTGCGTACCGGATCCTGAGCAAGGAAAGAAGACATGTAATCCCATTGTGTGAGAGCGTATCGCAGCCAATCATGAAAGCGATTCCTATGAAGATGACAAATTCTGGACCACGGCATTTAAACGGACACGATGTGTATAGAGTTTGGTTTTCTCTATTCCAGACAAATTCACTGTCTAAAGCATTAACTGCACCGAGATGTGGTCTATTCCCCCAATGCAAAACCAAGGCAGATCCGCCTAGTAAATCCACGGCTACGCCTCCCGTCAAGCCAGACCCAAATGCAGAAACATGACAGCTCTTACCTAAAGCATGTCCGATCATTCCCTCCAGATGCTTCTGGCACTCAGCGAGGGGGCGGCGCCGGCTCGTCGCCGGGGGTTCGGCGCTCGTTTAGCCTGAAGGCAGCAAATCGCTTAGCAAGTGGCTCACCCTGATCGCGCGGCGGAAGCTGCTGAATGGAAGACAAAGACGGCGACGACGCAGGAGCAGTTTCTTGCTCCCGCATGCGCTTGGGGATTCGCTCACCAGTCGATTGTAGGATGGCTTGAAGGGTTTGCCAGCCTTTGGTTGAACGAAGTTGGAGGGTATCGGCGAGGTCATGTTGAGTGGCAACGCGGCATAGCAGGGCTTCCTCGTCCTACAACCAGAAGGGCATGGGTTAGAAAACATCTGGAACCAATCGACTGAGGCAAATACAACCTACCTTAGAGAGTACATCCATCTGGTGGATGTAGCAGAGGATGTGGAAGTTGGACATCTCTTGATCGCTCTCATTCGGTCGCTGCCCAGCCCTCAACTTGAGGGCTTTGGTAAGAGCAGATGGATCCTGGCTCTCGCCGATGTACTCGCGGTTCTCTATTGGGAAACCTAGTTGCTTGAATAGTGGCTTTGGTTCGGCTGGGAAGCCATGCGTTAGGGTAACAAAAAGGTACTCGACGGGGAAAGACGGTTTGGCGTTTTCTTGCACGTTGGCACCGTACTCATTCACCCTGCGGTAAAAGACTTCGGGAATGTATCGTGTGCGGCTGATCGAGCCATCGTCCTCCTCCTCTTCTCGGACGAGCATCACGGTGGGGTCTGCCGACGGTTCTACAATGTCAGCGCGGACCATCTCGACCGCCTCGTTGGACACCTGGTAAGAGGATATCGAGATCTCGCCGTCTTCGTTGCCTGAAATGATGCATGTCACAAAGTTAGAGCCGAACCGGCCTGTGTCGCACCACTTGGTCGCCTTGGGGTACTGGGCTTGGAGTCTGGATGCGAAGCAGACCTCCTGCGAGGAGAGAAAGTAAGAGTCCGCGTGACGCTTGCAAACTACCGAGCCGTCGCCGTTCCCTGCATCTAATAAGTCGGTCCAGATGACACCAACCGGCTCCAGTCCGCAGAGTTTGGCGACATGGTCAACGTCTTTGCGATTCTCCCAAGCGTTCATGGTGATACCGTCAAGCTCATCCACTTGGGGCGGCTCATATATTGCCTCGACGATTGCCTTGACGCCAAGAGGGACTTCGGTGTACTCGGTATACCGGCCATACAGGTAACCTATGCGCTGAGAGCCCGTCTTTCGCCATGTGTCGATGAAGCTGTCAATAATCGAAGGAGATGCAAACTCGACGTGGTCAACCATTCGAAATTGCTGTGGGTTGAGCGTGATGGCGCCAGGCTGACATTTTGTGCAAATACCCTCGGGCCAAGGAGGGTGACCGGATGGACAGTTTTGCTTCACGCGATAGTAGGGTTCGACAAGCGGAGGAATGTAAGAGCTGCCGAGTTCGGGCTTGTTGGTAGCGACATTGATCTTCCGCAGGTAGGAGTGGAAGGACAGGTACTTGATCTTCTTGTCGGCGAGGTAGCTCGCATCAAAGGGATCCATGGGCTGGCAGTAGTCACACATGCCCTTTGGCCCATGGCGACACATACGATCACGGCTCCGAGGAATCTTGCCATTCAAACGATCTAGCCGGTCGTCGAGAGCGGATTGACGCACCACCTCCCAGGGTTTGGCTATCCTTTCGTGTTTCGGATCGATAGGAAGGTCTTCGGTGGGTAGGATGGGCTTGCCGCTGAGGCGAGCGGCCGTGACAGTATTGGTGGCATCTCCGTTGGTCGAGTTGGCATCGGTCTTGTGCTTGTAGCTGAGGAAGATCATGTCACCATGGCTCAGGCCGATCTGACCGATCTCGAAGTTGATGATATCGCCCAGTCTTTTGGAATCGCCTCCGGAGGGTGAGTTGGACAGGGTAATGGTCTTTGGGTCGACCGTCTTGGGCAGCTGGTCCAGTAGCTAGCAAGTTCCGACAGGTCAGCATCGCAAAGAGGCCCTGAAGAAAAACGAGGTTAGGACTGTTCATTACCTTGTGGCCCAGATCTCCAAATGTCGTACTCGGCTCTACGGTTAGCCGGAACATGCCATCCGGACCTCGCAGTCGGAGCAACATGTCGGGCGAAGACTGGGTCGCTGGTCTTGAAGATGCGATGGCGAGAATCAGGCAAGCGGCGTCGACGGAAAGTCTCGCGGGCAAGTCCTAGGATGATGTGCCAGGCCGCGAGACTCGGGTTGGAAATCTGCAGCTGCAAGGAAGAACAAACACCCACTGGGTATCGTTGCGTGGTAATGACAGTTCTCAAGTGATCATAGCAGCAGGCCAACCTCACGATGTGCAAGGTAAGACGCCACTTTAGAGGTGCTCACTTACAGTGGGGGAGGCTTGATGAAATCAGTGTGGGGTGTATGATGGAATGGCAGTTGCTACCTAGTACCTTAGCTGGCCTACGCATGGGAGCAGCTGCCTGCGTTACCACTCCCACTACTAGTTCTAGTAGCTGCCAGAGCCGGTCCTGCTGATGTAACTCGCCTTGACTACAACAAGCAAGTCACCATCAAAGCACTACACTTAGGGTTTTGCCAGCCAAGATGGAGATTTCTTGATAAAGCAGCTATAACAGGCACGCAGGTATCTTGGGAACTTTATGAAATTCTTACAATTTTATTTCAAAAAGAATAGAGAGTACATTTGGACGGTGTACAAACATTCCAAATAGTGCCAACGATGAAGCACCTACTTTGCTGTCCCGGAGATAGGTCGGCCCGGTCAAGTTCCTCATCTGGCAAGAGCCACCCTGGCGGGCTGGGTACGACGGTACCTGATCGTCCCACTCAAGGGTTCGAGCCAAGGTACCTTGAATTACCTATCTGGCCTAAACCCAAGTTGTCCATAAGAAAAGGTGTTCGTAAAGTGGCATGTGTCAAGAATCCAGAAGACACCCCCCAAACTCGTTTCTCATATCTTTCATACCCAACAATCGAGCGACGAACTTTACGGAAACAGCCGGCTCATAATAATTCACGCTCGTTTTAGTGTCCTTGTCCTTGACGGTCGCTGAACCACCATGTTCGACATAAACTGGAAGGGCCTGGCCCTTCCATTCGCCTACTGTTTCGTCCTCGCTGGCGCATTCATGACCTTTTCGAGAATATATCGTCAGCGCAAGGCCTGTACGTCGCTCCTCATGCCTCATGCAAATCCCCCGTGGACATGGCCTAATTATTTGTTACAGCACGGGACGCCAACCTCGCGCCCTGGTTCGGCCCGCATCTGCAAAGAAACATCTACCTCTCCCTCCTGCACATGAGCCCCGAGGACGGCGCCGAAAAGACCCCCCGTGTGCCCGACAGCGTGCTGCGGGCCGCCCTACTGCGTCGCGCCGTCGAGGACATCCACCGCCTGATCCAGGTCCGCACCGCGAAGCAAGCGTGCAGCTCCCTGCTGCAGCGCGGTAGCGTGGGCGATGATCTGTGGCAGAGATTCCAGCGGGCGGAGAAGGAGATGGAGGAAGAGCTCCGAGACGTTGTTACAGAGGTTTGTCACGTACCTTACAAGCCCTCTGGACTATCTTCTGACAACCGTCCCTAGGCCAACGCTCTGGTACCCAACTGGGGTCAGTTCATCTTCCAGTCCGCCAATGAAATCGCCGCCAACACCAAGCTCCGCGAGCGCCTCGCCGAGATCCAAGCTCAAGCCGACACCGAGAAGGAATGGTGGGACAAGCGCAAATCCCAGATCCAGAATGAGTTCATGAAGGAGCTTGAAGGCTCCGAGAAGAGCTCTACCACAGCTCCGAGTGAGGATGACACCGTGTTAGTCGCGACACCGGGCAAGAGCAAGAAGGGGGGCAAGTAAAAACAGCTGGTTTACGTCGCAGGGGTGCGCAGACATCTCACGAGACGGGAGAGGGGCTGAACGACATACGGGCACCATGTACATTACCGTCCCAGCGGCAGCGACACAGTCTCGACTAAATCGTGGAGGAATCACGTTCTTGGCGCGTGTGGCTTGTCACGTATGCTTGGTTAAAGCGGAGTCTGGCGATCTATCGCGGTCCTTAGGTATCGTGTGATTTTTAGGTTTTTTTGGTTTTCTATATTAGCCGTGTGACAAGATCGCATATGCCACGCACTCCGAAATCCAATGCTACGCTGGTCAAGATCCAGCTATGGGTATGCCCGAAACAACGCAATGCACCAAACAATTTACAATAACGTCTTCTGAAGGCCGACACAATCCGCTCCAACCATAATCTTTTCTCCTTTGACTCCATGGCTTCTCTCAGTAGGTCGGGAAGCCTTTCCGGCTACGCTCGTCTTCGGCTATCCTTGCCATCCTGGCGTCTTCGGCAATCTCGTCTTCCGTCTTGAGCATGTAAGGACAAGGCACCCTTAGGCCGATGAACTTGGCCATCTCCATGCGCTTCGTCTCGATGCACATGCTGAAGTCCCAGCAGATGGGGTACGGGTACATGGCCCAGAATGGATTGGGCGCCGCTTGATGGTAGTAGTAAGCCAGCGAGTCGAGCTGGTGTTCGGTGAGCAGCCAAAAGTGCAGCATCGTCATGGGGAAATCGGGGTGGACGGTGCCCGTGTCGAGGCGCACCAGAGGCGAGACTTGCACCTGCATCTGCCGGAGCTTCATCTCAAAGACGAGGGATTTGGAATTGCGCCGTGGTCTCGGCGTCCTGGAGAGCATCCCGTTACGGATCATGGTATGGTAGCTGGTCAAATGTAGGAGAGAAGTGCGTTGCTTGTCGAGGCTGATGTGTGCTTGTTGTTGCTCCCCGCACCTATCGCTGCGAAGGGGACTGGCGTCGTGTAAGTGACAATGGTGCTGCAAAATCTTAAGTCAATCGAAGGTCTGCGCTTAGCATGTGTCGATGGTAACGTCTGGTCGGGCAGTGCCTTTTTCTTAAGTGAATTCAACCGAAGGCCGTGTCTGAGCAGGCTGGTTAAATGGAGATGGATGAATGATGTTATTAACGCTCCTCGGCGTTTGCCTTTTAACGATAGAGTGAATTGGAAACATCCAGAAGTGAAGAGACGAACAAGAAAGAAGAATCAAAGAGCGACGAGGGCTGGACTGGCTCATTTGCCCTGCGCTTGCCTCCTGAGCGCGCTCCCTGGTCTTTAACTGCCATGGGCAGCAGCCCAAAAAGCAGATAGCCATACATACATTCGGAAGCCTTCTCCATGTCTCGCCGAACTCGTTCTTTGAAGACGAGGCCTAACCCAAGCACGGCGGCCTTTGTCAGTCGCCATCCCCAACCTGGCCGTACGGTTGCGGGCTCCCGGTCTAAGGTGTAAGTTGAGGTGAGACACGGCCGAGAAAGCCGGCGCTTGACCGTGGCCGCAATCGGCGCCACCAGCGACTCGGGTGGAACATGGCCGTCGGAATGTTGAGGGCTCCTTCGCAGACAACATGTGACGACACGCTCATTCCTCGCGAGTGAACACTGGTCGAGGTCGGCGAGAGGCCAGATTCCGCACGTCTGCCTTCCTTTGATTTGATTGACCGTGTGGCCTTTTCTTCGTGAAATACAAAAAAAAAAAAAAAAAAAAAAAAAAAAAAAAAAAAGAGCAAAAACAAACCGAGTCCTTGGTCTTTGTGGGTTAGGGCACATGTTGCAGTTCATTGTAGGCCCGTCGAGCTCAACATGATTGCTAGTAACACTCAAAGACTGGGCAACGAGCGTCGTCCGCATTTCGCCCCACGCACCTCTCCTCACTCAGAGCCACTTGAGCTTAGCGACGTGGTCAGTCTTCTTTTTGCTCGGTCTTATGAAGCCTAGAGCTCGAAGCTCCGCCAACCCTCGGTAGAACATGACCAGCGCAGCCCGTTCGTCTTCCTCTTCTTTGCTGACGATGGCATGGAAGGCCGACCACAAGTCAGCCACGTTGATCAAGTTCCCTGCCTCTAGGTAAAGGTGATGCAGGATAGGTGTTGCTGGTGAGGTCGCCTGGATGTCTGCCCCTTCGTCTTTGCAGCACGAGCAACCGAGGTAGTCCTGCGGCCGGGTAAGGCATCGCTCAAACACGCCGCGGGGCCGCGGTATCAGGACGTCGCGGAGAGGAGATTTGGAGTCGTACAGCCAACTTTCTGCCAAGAAGATGTTCTTGGGGTCTGCGACTTCCACCGTCGACGACAATAGTCCTATAACCTCGTCCACAATCTCTGTAAACTGTTTGTCCTCGTCGCGTAAGTCAGCAGAATCCTGGCTCAGCTGGACTCGTTGAGCAATGACGGTTGTCCGCATGACCTTGCTCTGGCCACTATACTTGCTGTGAAGCGTAAAGCCTTGCTCCTCCGCTATCTTCTGGAGGAGTTTCATTCCGTCCAGATGCTGCCGAATGGATTCTTGAAGCTGTACATCTTCCGCTTCGTTTGAGGGTTCAAGAGCCAAATCAACATCACCCTCGCCGAGAAGCGAGAGCACTCTATCCAGCAGTTCAATGAGTTCCGTAGCGCTTAAACGTTGCACACGGTCTGAAATAGGCGATTGGTCCACAACAGAGACACCTTCATTGATGGCAGCGGTATATGCTTCCGAGAAGGTACCTGCTTGAGCCCCGGCTGCCTTTGATATCAGTAGGGACCGCACAAGTCGCTTGGTCCACTTCTGTTTCTGGCCGATTGCGAGCTTGACTTGAGCCAATAGGTACTGGTCATCTAGGAGCAGCGATTTGGCGTGTGCCAGGTCATCGGACGAACCGCGATCAATTGAAGTTTCTACGCTGTTCCTGAACGAGGGCAGATTCCGGATGGCTTCGAGGTGCTCGGCTTGCAGCGCATCCGCACCAGAGGCATCAGCGGACAGGAGCAGACTGAGCGGGTTCGCAAAGAAGTGCGACATGTAGGCATACTGATGGTACAGTCCGTTAGGCAAATAGACACAACCAAGAATGAACCAACGCACCTTCAGAGACGCAATAAATGCTTGTATTCCAGCAACCTGGTCGTGTTGGCGATCGAGCATGCCTCGTAGTGTCGACGCTCCCAGGCGCAGCGGCACATCACAAGCCGCGACTGCAGTTTGGAAAACTGTTTCAAGGATCGTGCTTGTCTGGACAACATCGAACTGAGCACCGTAGATAACGCGGCATGCGGCCTTTAAAAGGCGGGCTTGAAGTAGATCGACCGAGGTGGCAACCCCGAATAGTAGAACAAAAGGTATCCGCGGCCGCCATGAGCTGCAAGATTTAGTTGACTGCACCACTCAAGCTACGGAAGCCTTACTTGAAGAGCATGATGAGGTCAGAGAGCATGCCACTGTCAAAGCCCTCGCTATCTTGAAACGCTATGAAAATGTGATCAAACTCATGGGTTTTGGTGAAGACATGCAGCGCTTCCAGGTCATAGTCAAGATACCTTCGGTCCTATTTCACATCAGACGAAGTCTTGAGCTAGTATGTGCATCTTTCGAGTTACCTGTTGAACTATCTGCAAATCATCGTCGTCGTCCTGGATCAAGCTGGCGGTCACGTCACGTATGACCTTTTTCAGTGCGGCCTTGAGCGTTACCGCATCCGAGGACCTCATCCGGAGGAACTTGCTCGAGGTAGACTGCTGGAGCCTCTCGGAAAGCTGTTCAAAGAGTAGATCTTGCGATGCAGTGTTGGGTCCCGTAATCACAAAGGCGGCTGGTATCCGGTCCATGCTATTTAGCCACGTTAGTACGGGACAGTCGTCGCCCTTGGGGACTTACCATTCTAGGTCTGCGCGGTCAACAAATGTGTTGACATGATCCAATGTAGTGGCATTGGAGTCTCGTAGAGTGCTCTATGATGGATGAGAAGTGCCCGTCGGCAGGTGGTCAGGAGATGGTTGTACCTGGATACGGCGGTCTATCGCAGCCCAGCTCTCTTGGAAGGCCGTCTGCCGTAGCTCAACACTCTCAGAGTGTTCGAGTCCATTGAGCAAGGGCACAAACAAAGGTGGTGACACGACGGCACTGTCATCCTTCCGACGACGCTTAGAGGCTCTTTCACGATTGTCCTTGTCTGCATCAGGATCGAAGACGTAGGCTACCTGTCGCTACTGGTTAGTTGGATGAGATAGAGAGTTGAAGTTCAATGGACATACTTGGTGATCCTCATGATCGAAAACGTCATAATCCCCGTTCTCTTGGCCCATTTTGTCGTGCAATCAAGTCTTCGTGTGCTGTCGACACATCGATCTTTCATGGAGTTGACTAACATCAAAACGCGGTCAGAGACAGTGCGCGTACCAGGCACCTTACCCATAATAATAGAATATACATTTGGAATATTATGCTACTGTAAGTCATAGTAAATTTCCACACTGATCTTACAGCCAAAAAAAAAAAAAACGCCTGAGAGTAATTAAGGAGATTTATAACTCTAAGAGTTAATTATAACTTTATTATGTTACTAAATACTATAATCTTAAGACTTGGTTTAGTTATAAAAAACGTTGATACAATAAAGAAGACTTTATAATAAATAACTGGTCATATGATGTACTCCTAAGAGTGAGCTAATCCAGGTAGCGGACTAATGCTATGCCGGCCAATAGTTATTTGATCGGCACAACACTCATCGGGATGGCCGTAGCAACCTAATTCTGTAATACAGCCCTTGGGGTGTGGATTTCAGAGCCTAAGTGTACCAAATCGGTCTGCATCTATCATTGCATTCTGCCAATAAAATGATTAGCGTGGAGGTGCAAGCCTACCCAACAGAGAGTATCATCACTCTTGGAGTAGGAAATGCGAAGAAGTAGGTACACATACCGCATCCTAGCTACAGCGTCAGGTCTGCAACTGTGTCCTCGTCCGTGGTTGGATAGGATAGAGATATGGTATTCCATGATTTTGCCCCTACCTTTGACATATTCCCATGTTTCTACGCTGAAATGTGTGACCTACAGCTATCCGCAGGCGTGGTATAGGTATGCATGCGCCTGAGCCAGTCACCATTCACTCAGGTGTCCGTCGTATGTAAAGTGGACAATGAGTAAAGTATGGTCAGAAATTTGCAGTGTTTTGTAAAATTAATATCCAGGCATATGTCCATTGCCCTCGCGCATATTGTACAGCCAGCTCTTTGCTGGAGCAATGATAGATAATACATAATACACCTAAGGGAAACCATAGTGGTACGTCCTTCGTCCGACAAGCCTGAATTTCCCTGAGTTTCCTTCCGAGCCTTTTACAAGTTCATCCGCTTTTTCATGATGAAGGTGCTTCAACGTCTTCGAGGGACTTGATGTTGAGCTCCGAGACCCTGAGAATCGTATATCGATGCTTGCTCTTGGCTTGTTTCGCCCTTCGCTGCCTCCGCTTGGTCTTGATCTTGATGCGCAATGGCTCCGACTCCGTCCCCAGCACCGTAGCCCTGCACTCGAACAGTCTTTCGTCGATGTGCGGCGCCCCCTTCAACGTGTAATCGCGACTACCAATGATGCTCGCGCGGTCCAGACGCAGCACGTCGCCGGGAAGCACGCCTGGCATGCGGAAGGGCAGACGAATCTCATCGCCCTCCTGAACGAGATAGGGGAACCCGTGGATGTGGATGGTGATGTAGTGGCCGGGCTGGGCGACGAGGAAGGGCAGCAGGTTCTTGACGGAATCGTCTATCGGCGCGGGGGGTGCGTTCGGGTGGCTTTTCTTGAAGGCGAGTGGCCGCACCTGGCTGTCGGTCGGGTTCGCTGCGTTGTTGATGTGCTGCTGGGGGGTGGGCTCGACGATGGGCGATGTCGAGTTGAAGCTTCGGGACAGAATTGGAAGCTGAAGCCGGGGCGATGCACGGGTTGCCAGGCCTCTGAGCTCCGAAGTGGAGCGGAGAAGCGCCCTGCTCATTGTGTCTGACAGCAATGCCTCCCCCGGGACGTAGTCGCTAGAATTCTGTGAAAGATGTAGACGTCGACTCGTTGGATCTGCATTGCAGGTACATTCGAAAAAGTTCCCTCCAGATTCCGCAAGGGACTCGCGTGCCGGAATAGCGTACGTCCGGCGGCCGAGCGCTGGGTTATCGCGCGATAAGGCCAAACCCCGAACTTTTTTTTCCCCCAACGATAAGGCGAGAGGAAAACTGAAACCAGCCACCATCCACCAGCACCAGCACCACCCAGGCCACACCGACACAGCACAATTCGCCCACGATGCCTCAGAACGAGTATATGGAGCGGTGGCGCAAGCTGCACGGCCGCCGTCTCGACCATGAAGAACGCATGCGCAAGCGCACCGCCCGCGAGGGGCACAAGGCGTCCCAGGACGCCCAAAACCTGCGCGGCTTGAGGGCCAAGTTGCACCAGCAGAAACGCCACAAGGAGAAGATACAGATGAAGAAGGCCATCAAGGCGCACGAGGAGCGCAACGTCAAGACGGCCGACGAAAAGGAGCCTTCCACGCCCATGCCCTCGTACCTGCTCGACCGCTCCAACCCGTCCACCGCCAAAGCCCTCAGCAGCGCCATCAAGAACAAGCGCGCGGAGAAGGCGGCAAAGTTCTCTGTTCCGCTGCCCAAGGTGCGCGGTATCAGTGAAGCCGAGGCGTTTAGCGTTGTGAAGACTGGCAAGAAGGTCCAAAAGCGGGCATGGAAGAGGACGGTGACGAAGCCTACGTTTGTCGGGCAGGACTTTACACGACGAAACCCCAAGTTCGAACGCTTCATTAGGCCCATGGGCCTTCGTTACAAGAAGGCCAACGTCACCCACCCCGAGCTTGGCGTTACTGTGCAGCTGCCGATCATCGGTGTCAAGAAGAACCCGCAGAACCCCTTGTACACACAGCTAGGAGTTCTCACTAAAGGCACTATCATTGAGGTCAATGTAAGCGAGTTGGGACTGGTAACGGCAGGTGGCAAGGTTGTTTGGGGACGCTACAGCCAGATCACGAATGCCCCCGAAAACGATGGTTGTGTCAACGCTGTGTTGCTCGTCTAAAGAGCAACAGAATATTACTTCTCACGATTTGCATATCAAGGAGTTGAGGCGCTTGGGGAAATACAACAACTGGTCAGTGCAGGAAAGCTGCTATTTGGTTGGAACTGTTCACGGATTCAAAGGTTCTCAGCACAAAATTCGGATGACCTCGCCGCAGAGAATATGGCTGATTTGACCATAAAAATATCTCTTGAAAAGAAAGACGTGTATCGCTGTCATTGACTTCATCATATGAAAGCACCGTTATGCCATGATCGGTTGACCGGCTGATTTCACCTGTATTCCATGTGGTATCGACACCAAAACGCCCCAGGCTAACCTATCGCGTTCCTTGAATCCCAAAGCACTCCGTTTGTGACGAAAACAAGTTCTGGCTGCCGTTATTCCCCTTTACCCGACAGGTAATCATCATTCGGGGAACTCCCTAGGCTCGGTTAGAAGGCTCAATTCAAAATGACAGGTGTACCAGCTTACTCCATGCTCCGCTGCACCGACCGTCTGAGCATCCGGTTGTACTTCTTCTTATCCTCTGCTTTGTTGCTCCACAGCAGCTTACTGGCCTCTGGGTTCACTGTTTTCCGCGGATCGTAGGCCGGCTCGTCATCTTCTAGGCACGCAATGATGGCTTCAATGTGCGATCTCACATCCTCTCTCTTGTATGAGTCTGTTGCATAACATGCAGTTCCGTCCGGGGCGACGTGGTGGTGGAATATTTTCGTCTCGAACCGTACGCGCGGTTGCTCATGAGGAAATTTGGGACTGAAATGCATCTTGATCCGAAAGAGTCCTCCGTCGAGATTGGTCATAGGTTTCCCAAAGTATGTGATAACCCAGACAAAGGGGTTGTCGTTCTCCAATTTGATGTCATGGGGCAAGTCGCTGCGCTTGAAAGCAGCAAGGACCTGCTCGTACTGATGCTTGAGGTTGACGGCCACAGTAGTCTCGGCCTTGACGGCCAGGAGTCCCTCCTTCACCCATATCTCGGGCTCAGCATCTAGCTTTGCCTTTATGGTCCGCAACCTTCGCTCGAGATTTGTGTAGTAGAACTTTCCTTCTATCGAATTCGATGATGGTGACTCGAAAGGCATGCGAGTGAAGTTTTGTTGATCATTGATTTCTGCCTTGCCTTGTTGCACTGCAGCTAGGTAGGATTCATAGTACCACAAGAAACGACGCTTGCAGAGATCCTTGAATGGTTCAAATGGAACGGATGGATCCTCGTCCATATCGGAAGTGCCTGGGTCTTGCTCATTTGCGACCCCTTCGATCATACCATCTGGTTTGATTCCGAGATACTCCTCCATGCGCTGGATGACAGATATGCGCAATGTCTCGTGGCGTATCTGCAGATTCAGCATTGTTCAATATACATCAAGTTCATCGACGCCTACCTTGTCAGCATAGGCTTTTTGCAGCTGTCTATCTGATTCTTCATTCATATCCTCGAAGCCTGGCTCGTTTTCGTATGGATTGCCGGACATCAGGCTTTGAATTGATAATAGAATGGACTCCAAGCCTTGGGCGGAGGACCACTCTTCTCCTCGCTCTCCCCGCCATGTCCTGATGCCAGTCAACACGACTGAAGTGAGATCGTCGTCTTTGTTACATACCCCAATATTGAGCTGAATACAAGTCAGCATCTTTTCTGTAGGTGAGTTGAGCAGGGAACACTTACAGACAAACCTTTCCGTTGGCGTAAATGTTTGGGTTGAATCTACATCGACCGCCGTTTGTGGTAAGGCAGCGCACATTTGGGGCCTTGGACGGATATTCTAGAACAGGCGGCTGGAGGTCAGGCTACTGCCACACTGCATCGGGAAATTTTGTTAGAGGCGACTGACCCTTGCCAAAACGAACCGCAAACTGTGAAAGTGGGTAAGCAACGATGTTTGCTCGACAGCGAGAACCGAGGGTTGCTTACCTCAAAGAATCCAAACTCATATGGGGTCTCATGAGGTCCCATTATGATGGCTTTCACGCTGCGAACATCGCTGTCTCGACAAGCAACGGCTATGGCTAATAGTCAAGATGATGAGATTAGCTGCTGGCACAAGCCGTGCTTCCGATGATGCACACTACGGGACGCGTACAGAGATCAGTTGACTTTTGAATATCGCTCAGCTCCTGAGAAGTACACATGTTAGCATGAGCGTTGGTCGATGGTGCCGAAGTTCACGAGCGGGGCACCGGGCGAACGAGGTGGTAAGCAAATAATGTATACCTTGGAGATGCGAATGATGGATTGGTCCATGGCGCCGACGATCTACCAGCAGGGCTTCGACCAAAGCAGTCTGTGCAGACGATTGCAGGGCATGAGAGGCTGCTGGAGGAAGAATTGCCGCAGGTCGCACGGGGAAGAGGAAAGGCAAGAGGCTTGGTGGGAAATGGTGAGGGGTCGGGGCGAGGCGGTCGCGATGTTGAAGAAGGTTGCTTAAGTACTCATGCAGAGTGGGAGTGCTTGTTGAATGCAGGCAGTTTGCTGAAGCGGGCGAGCCTAAGAAAGGGATGATGAAAGGAGGACGCGGAGGTGGAATGCTTTGGATTGGCAGCTGAAGCAGGAACCAACCGTCATATGTTTGAGGCTCGCCCTACACCAATACTTTCCCTGCTGAGTTACCTACCTGCCTGCCTGAGCTTGATACACAGCCAAATTTTCCGCTCTGATTCACGCAACGCTGACATACGTTATACCTACAGCTCTTGCTCAATCCGCTATCATGATTCTCTTAGGCGTTTGTTTGATGAATGCTGCAGTATCCCAAAGGGGAAACAGGATGTGTGCCCTTGCCTTGCAGGAGCGGAAAATAGTATCCATCTGTCCATCATCTTAAATCTTAATTACCGTAGGTACTGAACTAGCATCACGCTCTTCCAACGGCAGGTCGTACCTTGCTACTAGGTGGGTACTAACTAAGGTAGATACTGCATCAGGTATCGGTAGGTACCGGACTACTCGTACGTCTTGGTGGCATTGGGCTTTACAATTGGTCGCCGCAGTGGATATTTGTCTCAATTGCCAACTGTACATTGATCAACAGCTCTCATTTAGCATAATCTGCGAACGGTCTGTATTTCTTACTATGATCCTGCATTGTGAATGTGTTCTTAGAGCAGAGCAACAGCAGATGCGGCAGTTGACGTTGCGCCGGTCCCACTCGGCACGCCCCGCTGAGATAGGGTACTCACTGTAGAGCTACGACCTTGCCTACCTACCTGTATCTCGGTCAGTGCTCACTGCCAACTTGAAAGCATTACTTTGACCCTACATCCGTGCAATCGGCTGCAAGTTTATTGCTGATCGGATGCCAGCATGCGAGACTTATCGTTCCATTAATCTGCCGTCTGGATATGCGCGATAGCTCACCTTGAGGCAAAGTAGGAAGACGCAACGGCTTTGTTTTAAGCCCAGGGTCCAGCGCGCTGCCATGAAACACCCAAGGTACTTGCCTGAATACGTGGGGTTCAGGTCAGCATACTTGTGCGGGGTGGAGGCTAAACGCGCTTCGCGTCGCCAAAAGTCTTCCATCGCGTTAATTGGATTCTTTTTTGTATCAGGTAAATCCAACACCACTTCACCCGAGGAACTCTCTGTCCTGTATTGACACCACCAGTCGCACTTTTTTTATGCTGTGATGTCATTTGATTCTTCGAAATGGCCAATTTCTTTGATATGAAGGCGCGGAAGGCTGCCGCCGCAGCCAGCGCAGCCTCGGAACAGAAGCAAGAGAAGCCAGCTGATGGCCGGCTGCAACCGTGGGTTGAGAAATAGTACGGTCCCCTCTAGTTGGCGTTCCTATCCATACCGTTGCTCATGGTCAAACTTTACAGCCGTCCCAAGAGTCTCAAAGATGTCACAGCGCAAGATCATACAGTACACGTTCTGCAGCGAACGCTGCAAGCATCCAATGTAGGCGCTCGAGTCGTATTGCGGCAGCAATCTGTGCATCTAACAGTCTTAGCTTCCGCACATGCTCTTCTACGGTCCTCCGGGAACCGGCAAAACGTCCACTGTGTTGGCTCTTGCCAAAGAATTGTACGGCCCTGAGATGATGAAGTCACGAGTTCTCGAGCTCAATGCCTCTGACGAGCGTGGCATTTCCATCGTCCGCGAGAAAGTCAAGAATTTTGCACGAATGCAATTGACAAATCCGACGCCCTCCTACAAGCAGAAATACCCCTGCCCGCCCTTCAAGATCATCATTCTCGACGAAGCCGATTCTATGACACAAGACGCCCAAAGTGCCCTGCGACGAACAATGGAGACCTACAGCAAAATCACACGTTTCTGCCTGATCTGCAACTACGTCACTCGAATCATCGATCCGCTTGCTAGTCGCTGCAGCAAGTTCCGTTTCAAGAGCTTGGATCAAAGCAACGCCAAAAAGAGATTGGAAGACATAGCCGAAAAGGAAGGCGTACAGCTTGAGGATGGAGCAGTCGACGCTCTCATCAAATGCAGTGAGGGGGACCTGAGGAAAGCCATCACCTTTCTGCAGAGCGCAGCACGCTTGGTTGGTGCCAGCGCCACAGAGAAGGGCAAGGGCTCGGACGGCGATCAAATGGATGTGGACAACAAGCCCATAACCGTAAAGATTGTGGAGGATATTGCTGGTGTGATACCCAGCAACGTCATTGACAATCTTGTTAAGGCTATGCGTCCCCGGGCATCTGGTGCCACATATCAGCCAGTCTCCAAGGTAGTGGAGGACATGATTGCCGATGGGTGGAGTGCTGGCCTGGTGGTGACTCAGGTAAGAACAATGTCCTTGTATTGCCTGCACAGTCCTAAATTAATCGCGGGTTTAGCTCTACCAAACGATCACATTAGACGAAACGATTCAGGATACGAAAAAGAACAAGATTGTAATGGTATTTTCCGAGGTGGACAAGAGACTGGTGGATGGAGCTGATGAGCATCTGTCCATCCTAGACCTCGCAATGAGGATATCTGCCATTTTGGGCGAAAAATAGACACATAGCGTTATGTATATTGCTAAGCGGAACATGGCTGTTGCCTGGCGTTCGTTGGGAATTCTGGAACCACTTAGGACCTCATGAGATAATGTAGCCTGTAACACTATGTCAAATCATTTACTCGTCGTGCCCGATAAGTCCTAAACTTCCATGTAGCCTGGACCAAAGATCATTCTCCTGCTGCTTTTCCGTGCTCGAACCCGTATGCTTACGCGGTTTCGCGTTTTGCTCAGTCGAAGTCGCGAGCCAGACATCTTCATCTGTCGCCTCCTTATCATCCACACTTTGCGTAGCACCATTCGTCTGCTGCCCAAGAAGTAGCTGCATAGCATGCACGTTCTGCATGAAGCCCTCTAGAGCAACCTGACCCCCCTCTACAGTCTCTGTGACGGTTTCAAGAGTCGCTATCTTTGCGGCATCAGCGGCAAACACCCAAGGCTTGACTTGCTCGGTCAGTGCTGAACGGCTGTTTGATTTCGCAGGCAAATCCTCTCGAATGACTGATTTTCGACGATTGGATTTGTTCAAGGGGTATTGGGGCAGCAGCTGGCTCTCTTCTGCGAGGTGGCGGATTGCCTGGCCGGTACTGGTGCTTTGTTTAGCCAACGACTGATTGAGATGCGACTTTTGGGTGATCATAGCTTTCAGGTCGCTCGAATTCGAAAGGAGCATCTCCACGTAAGGGGTAAGTAGGAATTCCAGCGGGGGGTGACTTTTGCCGCCTAAATCATCAGCCCTTAGTGACAGCTTTGGTTGAGTCAAAGTCGGCGGTTGGCGTTGTTTCAGCAGATTCAAGATATCTCGTCGGCGTTGAATATATTTCTCATATTTTCCCTTTACTTGCGCGACATGTTGTGAGACTGTCGATTGGTGGTCGACTAATTTGTTCATCTGAGAATTCGATTCTCGACGGGTATCTTCAGTCGATGACGCTTTACTCAGCTCCCCTTCGATCCAGGTGATGAGGTCGTTACGAGTTGCGTTCAAAGCTGTCAGTCTCTCCGACAGAGTGCTTGTGCTGGCTCTGTTTCTTGACATCTCCTTTGCGGCCCGGAGCAACTGCTCCTGTTGCCTCTGAAGTACCTTCGCACGTAGCACTGTTCTCTCCAGTTCTCTGATGCGTTCTTTCAGCGCAGGCTGGCTGTTGTTTTGCTGAACTGCAAGGCTTTGGAGAACCTCCCCAGGCACGCCAGGTAAAGGGGCGACATCCTGTAGCAATTGTTCCTGGCTGATAAATCCAGGGACGGAAGCGGGTTGCTGCAAGAGAATATTGAGGTGGCGCCCGACTTCTACAAGCCGTCTGTGCTTGTCTTTGAGCTTGAGCAAACTGATTCGGTCTTCCACGGCAGTTAGCCCAGGAGTCTGTGGTTGCGCTGATTCCGGGCTGTTGCAGCTCTGGGAAAGGGTATTGAACTGTGTACGAGCCGATATATGTGAGTTTACAGCATCGATGTACTCTTTCTGATAACCAGTACTCTCAATTGCGTCAGAGACTGGCTGGACCCCATCCGCCAGCGCCCAAGAATGCTTGACCGAATCGCCAGGAGATATAGTGGCAAGGTGTAAAGCGAGAATCCGTCGTATGTAGTTGACCTGCTCCCTCGGCTTAATGAAAGGCTTCAGCTGGTGTTGAAGGCTCTCGGCCATGGCTGGATCACCCATGTTGACACTGGGCTGTATGTCGGGATACTGGCGGTGATACTCGAAGCACCTGTGTGCCGTGCCTTATGTGTGGCGATTCAGTGGCTGATGGAAGGCGTGGCGCAGCTGCCTCCAGCTGGGCGCGGTACCAAGTACCTAGCTTTAGGCAGTCCTCAGCCGTGACCACTCGAGCCCCACAAGGCTGCCATCTGAAATTTACCTTTCTATACCTCCCTCGATCTATCGCATAGGCATTTTACCTTGCAAACCCGGCAGTAACGACACAGCCTATGGTGATTTGACAGCTCCTTGAGCGCCTGTCGAGAACCTCGACGTTCTCTTCTCCGGAGTAGCTCGAGTTAAGCCGTCAAGATGTCGGACCCTCATCGCGATGTCTCCCAATACAAGTATTCGGCCATGTCGAACCTGGTTCTCCAGGCGGACAGACGATTCATCACGCGCCGAAATGACGAGGCCACTGGGGATCCCGAGTCGCTCGCTGGGAAGCTGAGCATCAAGGACATGGGATCTAGGGTCGCCCACGAAACCGCGCCCAAACAGAAGAAGCAACCTGGCTTGCCACAGATCGAGCGCGGAGGCTTCCGAGAAGGAGAAGATGTGCTACTACGAGAGCAGCGGAAGCGCAAAGCCGAAGCGCCACAGATGAGAGGAACGGGGGTCCTCGGCGCAAACGAGGCTCTGGTCGAAGGCATCACATATCGGCCGCGCACGACCGGGACGCGCGCAACCTTCGACCTCATAATAACCATGGTAGCATCCAGTCTCGGCGATGTTCCCCATGAGGTTGTCCGCAGTGCCGCGGACGCCGTACTGGAGTATCTAAAGGATGATGATTTGAAGGATCTCGACAAGAAGAAAGAGATTGACGACATCCTCGGCAGCACACTAAACCAGAAGCAATTCAACGACCTGGTCAACCTAGGCAAGAAGATCACGGATTACGATGCCCAGGACGACGACGATGATGTCGAAATGGGCGATGACGGAGCTGAGGCAGAAATCGATGACCGCCAGGGTGTCGCCGTAGCCTTTGACGAGGACGAAGAGGAAGAGGACGCCATTGTCGATGAAGTGCGCGACGAATCATCCGAGGACGAAGCCGACGAAGAAGACGAGAAGGAGACCGAGGCAAAAGCCGACGATGTCGTTGCGGACAACGAGGAGTTACTACTTGACTCGGTCCCTGCTACAGAGAAGCACAAAGACAAGGACAAGCACGCAGTACCAGCACGAGATGTTGATGCTTTCTGGCTCCAACGTCAAATTGGAGCTATGTATCCCGACGCGCACGAGCAGACAGATAAGACCAAGCAGGCTCTCCACATCCTATCCGGCGAACCTGACGAGGCTGATGGCGAAGAAAAGACTTTGCGCGAGATTGAGAACGACCTCATGGAACTGTTCGATTTCGAGCATCACGAGCTGGTCCAGAAACTCATCGAGAATCGACATAAGGTGTTCTGGCTTACAAAGCTAGCCAGGGCTGAAACGCAGGAACAGCGTGTCAATGTGGAACGTGAGATGGCTTCAGAAGGACTGCAATGGATCTTGAATGAACTGCGAGGCAAGACCGGTGATGAAGAAAAGGGACACAAGATCAACATGAAGATGGACATTGATGTCGGGGCATCATTCAACGCAGAAGCCCCCAAGACGGAACGACAGGAGGGACAGTTGATCGGCGGCCTGCAACCAAGGAAGGCCATCAATCTTGACAACCTTGTCTTCGACCAGGGCAACCATCTCATGACCAATCCCAAGGTGCGGCTTCCCGAAGGTTCGACAAAGAGGACATTCAAGGGCTACGAGGAAATCCACGTACCTCCCCCAAAGAAACGCAACGACCCGGACGATGTTCTCATCCCCGTTACTTCTATGCCGGAATGGTCTCGCGCGCCTTTCAGTACCGCCAAGTCACTTAACAAGATACAGTCAAAGTGTTTCCCTTCCGCCTTCGAAGACGATGGAAACATGCTCGTTTGCGCACCAACCGGTAGTGGCAAAACCAATGTTGCCATGCTGACTATCCTTCGCGAGATTGGGAAGAATAGGAACCCTGAGACGGGAGAAGTCGACCTCGACGCATTCAAGATCATATACATTGCGCCCTTGAAAGCGCTCGTTCAGGAACAAGTTGGGAACTTCGGAAAGCGCCTAGAGCCATACGGCATCCAGGTTTCTGAATTGACTGGAGATCGCCAACTCACCAAGCAGCAGATCTCCGAAACACAGGTCATTGTGACAACGCCCGAGAAGTGGGATGTCATAACCCGAAAAGCTAATGACCTCACCTACACGAATCTAGTCCGCCTGATTGTGATCGACGAGATTCATTTGCTTCACGACGATCGTGGCCCTGTCATTGAGAGTATCGTCAGCAGGACTATCCGCAAAACGGAGCAAACTGGTGAGCCTGTGCGTATTGTCGGTCTGTCTGCAACATTGCCCAACTATCGAGATGTCGCAAGCTTCCTGCGAGTGGATGTCAAGACTGGGCTCTTCCATTTCGACGGCTCTTACCGACCATGCCCCTTGAGACAAGAGTTTGTTGGTGTCACAGAGCGGAAGCCGATCAAGCAACTGAAGACGATGAACGACGTGACCTACAATAAGGTTATTGAGCATGTTGGCACGCACCGCCATCAAATGATCATTTTCGTACATTCCCGAAAGGATACTGCCAAAACTGCTCGATATGTCAGAGACAAGGCTTTGGAGTTGGACACCATCAACCAGATCCTCAAACACGACGCCGGAAGTCGAGAGATTTTGAACGAAGCTGCCAGCCAGGCGACGGATCAGGACCTCAAAGACCTTCTCCCTTATGGCTTCGGCATTCATCATGCTGGCATGAGCCGCGCTGACAGGACGGATGTAGAGGATCTCTTTTCCTCAGGTTTAATCCAAGTGCTCGTGTCGACTGCGACGCTGGCCTGGGGTGTAAACTTACCGGCTCACACAGTCATCATCAAGGGCACACAGGTTTACTCTCCGGAGAAGGGTAGCTGGGTGGAGCTCAGCCCCCAAGATGTGCTTCAAATGCTTGGCCGTGCAGGAAGACCTCAGTATGATACGTACGGAGAAGGTATCATCATCACCACGCAGAGCGAGATCCAGTACTACCTGTCTTTACTTAACCAGCAACTCCCGATTGAAAGCCAGCTGGTCAGTAAGCTTATTGACAATCTTAACGCGGAGATCGTCCTCGGAAACGTCAGAACACGGGACGAAGGTGTCGAATGGTTGGGCTACACGTACCTCTTTGTCCGCATGCTTCGGTCTCCAGGGCTTTATCAAGTCGGTGCAGACTACGAGGACGATCCAGCTTTGGAACAAAAGCGAGTCGATCTTATTCATTCTGCTGCCCTGTCTCTACGGAAGTCTAATTTGATCAAGTACGATGAGAAAACGGGCAGGCTACAGTCAACGGAGCTCGGACGGATTGCTTCACATTACTACATCACTTCTGTTTCCATGGACACTTACAACAACCTAATCCAGCCGTCCATCACGACAATCGAGCTTTTCCGGGTCTTTGCCTTGAGCTCCGAGTTCAAGTACATCCCTGTGCGCCAGGACGAGAAGATGGAGCTTGCCAAGCTATTGGGCAGCGTACCCATTCCCGTCAAGGAAAGCATCGAAGAACCTCACTCAAAAATCAACGTCCTCCTTCAGGCTTACATTTCTCGACTGAAGCTCGATGGCCTTGCTCTTATGGCAGACATGGTGTATGTGACACAGAGCGCTGGCCGTATCCTGCGAGCTATCTTTGAGATCACGTTGAAGAAGGGCTGGGCATCAGTTGCGAAGACTGCCCTTGATCTTTGCAAGATGGCAGAGAAGCGCATGTGGCCCACAATGTCGCCTCTGCGTCAGTTCCCCACGTGTCCAAGGGAGGTTGTACAAAAGGCTGAGAGAATCCAAGTCTCCTGGTCAAACTACTTTGACTTGGATCCTCCACGTATGGGTGAGTTGCTGGGCATGCCCAGAGCCGGTCGAACGGTGTGTGGCCTCGTCGCGAAGTTCCCTCGAGTTGAGGTTCAGGCCCAAGTGCAGCCCATTACAAGATCCATGCTTCGAGTCGAACTAAGCATTACGCCAAATTTCGAATGGGACGAGTCCATCCACGGCACGGCCGAGAGCTTCTGGATCATTGTGGAGGATGCCGACGGCGAGGACATTCTTTACCACGACACCTTCATCCTTCGCAAGGATTATGCGGAGACGGAGTCGAACGAACATGTGGTGGACTTTACGGTGCCCATCACTGATCCCATGCCACCAAACTACTTCGTCTCTGTCATCTCGGACAGGTGGATGCTCTCTGAAACGAGGCTGCCCGTTCCGTTTAACAAGCTCGTTCTGCCCGAGAAGTTCCCACCTCACACGGAGCTTCTCGAACTTCAGCCCCTTCCCGTCTCAGCCCTAAAAGTCAACGACTACATTGGCCTATACCCGGATTGGAAGCAGTTCAACAGGATTCAGACGCAGACCTTCAACTCACTATACAAGACTGATCAGAACGTCTTTGTTGGTGCCCCAACGGGAAGCGGCAAGACCGTGTGCGCCGAATTTGCACTCCTGCGTCACTGGACGCAGAATACCTCCGGGCGGGCCGTGTACATCGCTCCCTACCAAGAGCTTGTCGACGCCCGCCTGCAAGACTGGCAGAAACGCCTTGGACACTTAAACGGCGGAAAGGAGATAGTCAAGCTTACTGGGGAAACAGCAGCTGATTTGAAGCTGCTCGAGGCTGGCGATCTGATCCTCGCGACACCAGCCCAATGGGATGTCCTTTCGAGGCAGTGGAAGCGGCGCAAGAATGTTCAGACCGTGCAGCTGTTCATCGCCGACGAGCTGCATCTGCTGGGTGGCAGCATGGGCTACATTTATGAGATCATTGTGTCCCGTATGCACTACATTCGCACCCAGACTGAGCAACCCATGCGGATAGTGGCACTCAGCGTATCTCTTGCAAATGCTCGCGACATCGGCGGATGGATCGATGCGAAAAAGCATGACATCTACAACTTCAGTCCTCACGTTCGACCCTTGCCGCTCGAACTCCACTTACAATCTTTCTCCATCGCCCACTTCCCATCATTGATGCTTGCCATGGCAAAGCCGACATATCTTGCCATTACTCAGATGTCCTCAGACAGGCCGGCTATGGTCTTTGTACCGAGCCGCAAGCAGACCAGAAACACGGCTCGTGACCTATTGGCAGCATGCTTCGCCGATGACGATGAGGATCGGTTCCTCCACGCCGAAGTAGAACAGATGCGCCCTTTGCTCGACCGCGTTCACGAGGAGGCTCTTGCCGAAGCTCTCTCCCATGGTGTCGGTTACTATCATGAAGCTCTTAGCCAGAACGATAGGCGAATCGTCAAGCATCTTTATGATAACGGGGCCATCCAGGTTCTGGTTGCTTCCAGAGACGTCTGCTGGGAGCTAACGAGCACGGCTCATCTGGTCATCGTGATGGGTACACAGTACTTTGAAGGTCGAGAGCATCGTTACGTGGATTACCCCTTGAGTGAAGTTCTGCACATGTTTGGCAAAGCACTGCGTCTGTCTCAAGATGGTCGCGGCCGTGGCGTGTTAATGCTACCACAGGTCAAGCGTGAGTACTACAAAAAGTTCTTGCACGAGGCGCTGCCTGTGGAGTCGCATCTGAACAACTATCTGCACGATGCGTTCGTCACCGAGGTCAGCACCAAGATGATTGAATCGGGTGACGACGCCATCAACTGGACCACGTTCACGTACTTTTACCGCCGACTCTTGGCGAACCCAAGCTACTACGGCTTGTCGAGCACAACGCACGAGGGACTCAGTAATTACATGTCCGATTTGATCGAAACCACTCTGCGCGAATTGAGCGAGTCCAAGATCATCGACTTTGACGAGGACGATGGTTCGGTCGCGCCACAGAACTCTGCCATGATCGCCGCATACTACAACATTTCGTACATCACGATGCAGACATTCCTTCTCTCGCTCAGCGCACGTACGAAGCTCAAGGGCATCCTAGAGATTGTCACGTCGGCAACCGAGTTCGAGACGATCCAGATCCGGCGCCACGAAGATAGTCTACTTCGCCGCATATACGAACGAATCCCCGTCAAGATGTCGCAGCCTGTCTTTGACTCCCCGCACTTCAAGGCCTTTGTGTTGTTGCAAGCGCACTTCTCCAGAATGCAGTTGCCCATCGACTTGGCCAAGGACCAAGAAATACTGCTCTCACGAGCCCTCAGCCTTTTGAGTGCTATGGTGGATATCCTGTCTTCAGATGGTCATCTCAACGCAATGAGCGCCATGGAAATGTCTCAAATGGTTGTCCAGGCCGTCTGGGACCGCGACAGCCCACTCAAGCAGATACCTCACTTCACGCCCGAGGTTGTCAAAGTGGCAAACGAGTTTGGGTAAGTCTCTTAACAAACACGCAACTTAAGAATTGCACTGACTTTGTTGTAGAATCAAGGACATCTTCGATTTCATGGAGGCCATGAATCCCGAGGAGAATCCCGACCACGGTAAGCTTGTGAAGCGGCTCGGCCTCTCGCAGAGTCAACTGGTCGAGGCGGCCAAATTCACCAACGACAAGTATCCCGACCTGGAATTGGAACACGAGGTCATTGACGCAGATGAGATTATGGCGGGCGAGCCGGCATATCTTGGCATCAAGATCACGCGCAACCTCGAAGACGACGACGAATATGACTCTACGGTTCACGCGCCATTCTATCCCGGAAAGAAGATGGAGAACTGGTGGTTGGTCGTCGGGGATGAGGCTACGAAGAATCTGCTCGCCATCAAGCGAGTGACAATCGGGCGCGAACTTAGTGTCCGCCTTGAGTACACGGTACCTATGCCGGGACAGCACAACCTGAAACTATTCCTCATGAGCGACAGCTACATCGGAGTGGATCAGGAAAGAGAGTTTGCGGTGAGTGCGGCGGAAGGAATGGAGGTTGATGATGAAGAGGAGGAGGAGGATGACGAGTAAGAGGCACACCATGCTTACCCAATGACGCGATGTTGCCGGAGTTGGTAATGTACACTACTATTGGAACTGGATGTAGATAAATCGCAGATTGCCGTTTGCACGGAAGCAAAGGTCCGGGTTTGGTTCACATTGCGCCGCGTCTACTTTCGTGTTTAATTCCATCCATATGGGTGATGAGTTTGGACTCCCCTCTATTCCGTGCAATGCTTGAGATGAGTCAACATACAGTCCATTGAACGAGGTGCAAAGCCTCGGTTTCCCTGAATTAGGGAGAGCCCTGCAGATAAGAATTTAATATGCGCCCATCATATATTGTCCATCACGCATCTCTCCCTTGTCAAGAAGTCCTCATATTCCGCGGGGAGATCATACCTTTCATGATAGGAGTTGCTATAACCTGCAGAGTCAAACTCGCCGTCAAAGTCAGGCTTGACGTCCCTGTGCACGGCAGCAACAGCAACATACTTGCCCTGAAAACATTGAAGAGTCAAATTGCCAAAAATCCCATCCTCTTCTACGGAAGGAATCTCATTATCGGGGTGAGGGGTGCTTCATGAGAAATTCATACACCGCCTCCTCGCTTGCAATTTTAGTGGCACTCGGTCTTGTTCGACTACTTGTTCTGGTGCAGGGCTAATGAGAGTCACTGGGCATTGAAGACATCATGACGACTGAGAATGAGAACTTTGTCCACCCCCCACCCCCCTCGCCACATAAAACCACCGGTGGGGAGGGGAGCAAACGGAAATCGTATGAGGGCAACAGTTGCGAAATTATCAGGTCAGGGTTAAAGGATGGCTTAGAGTTGATGGCAAATGAAGCGGTAAATGGGTATTTATTCTTCCTGGTTATGAATCGGGGCTTTTGGGCGCTTCAGCAACCTCAGCACAAGGTACAACCGAATGCACCTGTTGTTCAGATTCTCACAAAACACAACTTTGCCCTAGACACAACCACCATCTTCGAAGAAAGCAGCGTTCTTTCTAGGTCCAGTTACCTGCCTAATTCAATGGATCATGTTATGCCTAATGTCTGGCATCAGATGGTGATTAACCAAATGCGAGTATATCAGTTGACTGGGGCCAGGCTCAAGTCTATTTGCGCAAAGAAAAAGAACAAAAGTGCCATGATAAGAGTGACACATCACTAATGTCATCTTGGTCGTCACTGTGGATGTCTTGAGAGGTTGAAATACAGCCATATCACACGGGAGAAGGTAATTCAAGCTACTGTCGATTGCATACTACTAGAGAGCAAGATTTTGTTTCTAGCATGAACGTGTTAAGGTGTAACTGTAAACCCTTGCGCGTCGAAATTGTGATTTGATAAAATTACACTCCCAGCAGAAATATGACTTTCAAGTAAAGCTCATCTATATATGTTGCTCCTGGCATTGTTAAAGAAGAATAAAAAGGAGCGTCATGAAGCATTTCTTGATCCTTACATCACGGTAATTTCGATAGATTGCATTGAATTAGTCGCTTCGTTATTTTTCAAAATTGATTATTGAGTAAAATTATGTTTTCATTCCTATTGTGGTACCTGTAACTGTAGGTAACGAGCATGTGGCGTGATACAATATGAAGCTGGATCGCCTACCTCGTTTTCAAAAAGAAAAGCAACTATTCGAGTAGGCGATTGAGTACCAGTCAAGCTGGGTGAAGACTTCCCTATCACCCTGTACATCCTAGGTGCTAGGGGAAATCCCGCTGAGTTCTGGCTTGAAGCTCTTTGTCAACGGAGATCGCCTGGTAAGAGCAGGGATCAATCACATGGCGCCGGGGATGCAAACGAGCCATCGATCCGCTGGATGCTACGTGCAATGTGTTAAACAGGATGGTGCGAGCGCAATAGCTGCTCAACCAGCAAAATAAGAAAGTGGACGTGATTGATGGAGTAGTCGAGTCTGTTAGGTAGCAACTGTTTGGCGCTGTTAGCCTATGGTCTCGGCCGCGCGTCTGGAAAGAGGAAGGTCGGTGATGGATCGATGCGGTGCGTATCACGTGATGCAAGACGCGAGTGACGTTGAGAGCATCCTGCACCTGCCTCTAGCAGCTTCCAGCCATCCTGTGCTCCAGTGTTTTTCCTTCCCTCACCCACCTCCAAACGCAATTCCACGAGGAAGCTGGTTGACGCCACCTGCGTTCTCATCCTCGCAACCCCATCTTCCATCTTCCATCGCGTATCGCGTTTCGCGCCTCCCATTGAAATACACCGGTCGCGATCCAGAGCGCGTTCTTCAATTGCAAACCCCCAGCTCTTTGTCTGCACCTGACTCAAGCTCAACCATCGCCGCCCCTCGCAATGGCAGACAAGCCCACGGACAAGGTCGAGGCCGCGGCGCCTGCGACAGACCTGCCGGATGCTTCTACCGCTGAGGCCAAGGTGGACGCGACAGACGTTGTCGCAGAGGGCGATCAGAAACCCGACGAAGCTATCAAGGAGGATGCCGCGGGTGTCGAAGGTACGCCTCATCCATGTCGTTATTTCCATGCTGTACCCCCCTTTCCATTGTTTGGATCTGCAGCAGTCGTGCAGCCAAGAATCCCCTCGTCCCGCGCACACCAGCTGTTCACGCACTAAGCAAAAGGTACAGACAGCACCAAAGCCAGCAATACTACCGAAAGCACCGACGCGAACGCGCCTGAAAAGTCTGAGCCAGAAGAGACCAAGCAGTCTCAAGATGATGTCGAGATCAAGGACAGCGCGGACGCGGGTGCGACGGAGAACGAACCTCATACAACTTCTACTAGCGAGACTCCAAGCGCCAAGAGCAAGTCGCGTCGTAAGTCAACGGCCGGCGAGCCCAAAGGCAAGACGCTCAACAAGAAGGGTTCAAAGGCCCGTCTGACGCACACCGACGCCAAACCCGGCGATCATTTCCTAGTGAAGCTGAAGGGCTTCCCTGCGTGGCCCGCCATCGTCTGCGACGAGAGTATGCTGCCCGTCGCCCTCATCAACAGCCGGCCTGTCACAGCTGCGAAACCCGACGGCACATATGCTGAAGCCTACGCGGATGGGGGCAAGCGCGTGAATGACAGAACGTTCCCTGTCATGTACCTCTACACCAATGAATTGTGAGTAGGCAAATAGGTCTTCGGCTAATCCGGTCCAAGGCCTTTTACTAACAACATTGACCTTAGCGGCTGGGTGTCCAACACCGTCTTGTCCGAGCTCACGCCCGAAAAAGCCAAGGACTCCATTACCGACAAGATGCGCAAGGACTTGAGGGCCGCCTTCGACCTCGCGTCCGAACACAACAGCCTTGATTTTTACAAACAGATACTGAATCAGTTTCAAGAAGATCTCGCTGCTGCTGCCGCCGATGTCACGCCCAAGAAGTCCAAGAAGAGCAAAGCAAAGGCGGCCGATGACGAAGACGTGGAGATGGAGGACGCGGACGCTGAAGTGAAGCCAAAGTCTTCCAAGAAGCGAAAGGCCGAGGACGACGTGCAGACACCGCAGCGACCCGATTCTGTCAAGAAGCCCAAGATCAAACTCAACACGTCGTCTACGCCCAAGGCAGCCAACGGAACGTCCACCCCCAAAGCTAAGGACGAGCCGGCTGTCAAGGCGGCCAAGGTAAAAGCCAAGAAGGGCAAGGAAAAGGAAGGGGGGGACAAGAAGGCTGAGCCGTCCAAGGAATCGAAGATGACGCCAGAAGAGCGGCGGGCTCGCAAAGAGGTTCGTCATTCATTGGCATTTGCGGGTTTTATGCTAACGCGTATTTACAGAAGGAAGTTCTCTACCTCCGACATAAGCTACAGCGAGGCTTGTTGACACGCGACCAGCAACCACAGGAAAGCGAGATGAAGCAGATGTCGGACTTTATCACAATGCTCGAGGGGTTTGCTGATCTAGAGGTATCCATAATTCGGACCACCAAGATCAACAAGGTCCTGAAGACAATCTTGAAGCTTGAGTCAATCCCTCGTGAAGAGGAATTCCACTTCAAAAACAGGTCCCAGGCTCTGTTGGACAAATGGAACAAGCTCATGGCCGGAGATGCCACTACTGAAGCCAATGGCGTGAATGGCACTGAAGGACCCGTCGCGAGCAAGGCTGACACGAACGGTGTCAAGGCCGACACTGGCGATTCTGCAAAGGTCGAGGTGACCGGTGCGGATGACGAAGCCAAGGTCAAGTCAGAGGTCAGCAAGCCAGAGAACGGAACCGACGATAAGGAGGACACTGCTGAGGAAGCGGCAGAGGAGACCGCCAAAGAGGTGAGTGGCAGCAAGCCTATGATATGCATGTACTAACGAAGTCAGGGTGCCGCCGCCTCCGAGCCCGTCGAAGCCAGCGCCTGAACGCACAACGAGGTGCTGAACTGAATCACACTCGAGCAGGCCTTGTGACAAGCAGAAGTCGTCGGCGACTCTTTTCTTCTACTGCCACTTGTCTGCCTTTATTCTGAATTGTGGAGTCTAGGATGGGCGTCTATATCGCAGTTTCGTGCTTGGTGCTATAAAAGTGGTTATGGCTTGATCTTTCTATTTGTATGAGTATCGCGTCGGTGCGGGCTTTTGAAGCATGATCTGCTGACACGGTCTGCATGGCTGATGAATTTGGAGGAACGGTCAGCTTTCTAGAGGCCATGATAGCGAAATGAGGCCGAGAGTCTTTGCGCCGCGACTTCTTCACCACAGCCTGGGATCGTCTGATGATGAGCATATCTTGGAGGGCGAAATAGAGAAACAGGGTTTAAGAATGCTGACGAGGCGCTGTGGTGGACTGTTGGCTGCGACACGGCTGATCGAGGTGACTCTGCGGAGTCTAGACATCGGAGCGTGGGGGATCTACCGGAGTTGTGTATGGAACATTTTTAGGGGTCTCATCATTTTGCCTTAGGTATATCGGTCAAAGGGGTAAATTGAGACGTCAACCATTATTCTGCCTGTCCCAAAGACAATCGAGCGAGGGCGAAGGTGGTCGAAGCGGAGGGAGATGCATGAAACGCTGTTTCTGCTCTCTGTAAACGAATGACCGACGAAGAAGGACATTTCCATACGTCTATCCGGCACGGCAGCAACTTGGACCTTCTTCTCGTACACGGACGGCCATCGAGGCAGGTGAGTGTGTCAAGATACAAGCTCTCCATTGAGGTATTGCCTGGCAGCTCTACGGTAAAGAATTGGACGCCACTATGGCGGTCTACATTGGCTTCAGTTTGACTGCAGCGGAAGAGAGTGTACTCGTGGCTCGGCCACGACTGTTCGCCAGTTGATGAAGTTCCGGATTGCCGCATTAAAGGGCCTCGCAACCGTTATCACCCGGGAAACAAGGATAGAACGAATTTGCTCAATTAAATATCAAGATCCGTTCTAGTAGTCTAGTCCATGGACACCACTGCGACGCGATGGAACCCGCATGATATCTTGACACAAACGTGGCCATAGCTCTCTTCTCTGCAACACTATACCTTCCCTGAGTTGGCAATACTTTGTACACAGGGCGACGCGCCTGGATTTTAGTCATTAACCGAGTCTCCTACTCCTCGAATTCTGATATGGAATTAGTGGTCAGAACTATCAGCTACTGCGCCTCGCTCATGAGTTGAGCCAATCTGGTCATCAGGAGGGAAAACTCTCGCGTTTCAACATGCGCTTAGACGGTGGTGGTCTCTTCCGGTGAGACGGCAGCGGTAGCAGCAGTGAGAGCATCCTCGACGGCGACGGTGGCAGCAGTGAGAGCATCCTCGACGGCNGCATCCTCGACGGCGACGGTGGCAGCAGTGGGAGCATCCTCGACGGCGACGGTGGCAGCAGTGGGAGCATCCTCGACGGCGACGGTGGCAGCAGTGGGAACATCCTCGACGGCGACGGTGGCAGCGGTAGCAGTGTCCTCCTCTGCAGCAACAGAAGCGATCGTGTCGGGGATAGCAGTAGGAATAGGGGCAATCTCCGAAGCCGCAGCAATGGCATCGGAGATATCGGCCGCATCAACGCTGGGCAGTGTCGTGGCAGCACCAACTGCTTCGACCGTGGTGGCAATGCTAGGTATGGGGGCAGTACCGAGGGCGGCAATCAAGTTGGCCAAGGCGTCCGTGGTAGGAAGGACGTCGAAGGCGGTGCTGCCGGCGATGATAGCGTCAAGGACGCCCCCCAGTCCCTGGGTCAGGTAGTTGGACAGACGGTTGCCGCCATTGTTGCGGTCGTTTTCGCGATGGTCAGGGCGGTGGTGATCATCATGCTTGCCATGCTTGTGCGAATTCTGTGCGTCACGAGCCTTCAGGACAGCATCAGACGTACGATTGGTTGCCGACACAGTGCCGGCGGCCATGGGAAGTCCGCTCGTCAAAGCTTCACCGATGATGCTAGGGAGATCATTTGGGGAGGGTAGCATCGAAGAGCTCACGCCCAGGGTCTCGAGGATCTGGTTGACCAATTCGCGAAGACTGTCGGTTGGTTGGGTGTCGATGGATCCATCGCTATTATCCAAGCCAACGCTGTTGACAATGGCATCGAGGACGCCCCTCATTCGGCGGTTGGTCTCTTCCTGGGCAACGACCTCGTCTCGCTTGTTGTTGCGGCCACGCCCACGCCCACGCCCACGTCGGGTCGCGATGTCACGAATCGTCCCAAGCACCTCGGAGATGAGGTTGCGATCACGGCCGCTAAGGTAAGCTCTGCCGGTGTTCAACAGCTCCAGAATACTGTCGACGGAGATGACGATTTCTTGGTCTGAAGTGGAGCTGAGGATTTGATCGATAGGGTCGCCCACGCCCAGCGTAACGGTCGCATTGGTGCCCAGAATGTTCTGAACAAGGTTGACCAAGCGATAGACGGTATTATCGACACCATCGATAGCCTGGCGCTTGACGATGCTGTCATGGGGAATTTGGCCGGCAGCGCTGGACCGGATGACGTTGGCATGGTTCAGATGAGCACCTTCGACAGCCCTGACCACAGGATCAAGGGCATACGGGACCGCAAGCGAATTGCCGACGAGGCAGGCGATCAGGAGGGTGGCGGTCGTGGACTTCATTGTTACGTTGAGTATCGAAACTGATTGGCGTGTCGAGATAGGAGTGAAGTACCAAACAGTATAGGAATGCAGAGAACCACTATTGGCTGTTGAGGTTGCCTGGAGAGATTGAAGAAGAGCAGAAGAGAGTGGTTCGGCATGGTGAATCTTATAGTCGTCAAGACCACGGCAAGCTTGGCAATCTTGACCTCAACGGGATTGCATAGGGAACGCAGATGTCCCGTGTCTCAGGGACCTTTGTGAAAGCCATCGGGAGTCATGCCCCAGCCCTACAACGGCCTTGCAGCAGTGCAGATCTCCTATCCTATGCAGCCACGGAGGACGACTTATAGGAATGGCCCAGGGATAAGGATCGTCGTCCGGTGAAACGGCTCCAACTCCAAGCACTGAACCGCAGCATTCAGCTTCTCAGCCAGGGGAGATGCTACACCACCCAGTTGACGAGGTAAATAGGGAGGCACATCTTGATCACGTCACCATGAAATTGTTTACCGACAAGGGGGAACCCCCTTTGGCCAAGGGAGGCAGCCGGCATTCCTGGTAATCGCGAGTATGCAAACGCAGGAGCGGCATGAGAGCAGCAAACTGCGCATGGTCCACTGCGCGGAAAACCCATACTGGGGGGTTTTTTTTTTTGTTAGTTATGTACGTGCCGTGACACATGCCAGAGCCTGAGGCCCGGGTTCACTTACACGAGAGACGCAAGGTGGCGCTGGGTTTCCGGGACTGCACTTGAGATGGAGGTGCTTACGCGTCAGGAGGGGTTGGGCCGGAAGAAGTCGACGACGATGTAGTCAAAGGCCATGGATGCTTGTCTTTGGCGGTCGCTGGCGCTGTTGTCGTGGTGGTGGTAATCGTCGTCGTCGTCGTCGTTGCGGATGTAGAAAGAAGGTTCGAGTTTCCAGGGCCTACCTGCTGCTGCAAACTTGTCAATCAGTCAGTGTAACCATACCCGGTCTTCTGCCGTGCAATTTCGATTGGACGCGACAGCACTGGGAGATATAAGACTCTTTAAAAATAACCTCAAGCAAAGGGTCATTACATCATCGGGGCTATACTGCTTAAACCCTCTTCGTTTCTTCTTGTTATCGACTTCTTGCCATGGAAAGGATCGTGGCGGCTCTGGTGATTGCGTGCCACCTGCTTTGAACCCAGTGATGAATTGGCCAATGGGGGACCGCATGGATGTATTACACCAGGGCAATGAGCTGCAGTATGCGGGGGGCTCAAGCATGCATCAGTTGGCGTGATCATTTTTCGCTTACCGACTGGGGCCATGATGCCTGCGGTTGGCTTGATATCGGTCGAATTAAAGGCACCACAAGGCAGCATGACCTTGATGCTCAGTGTCTGCTTCAATGGTTTCGGCGGCTCAGCTCACATTTGCCGAGGCCGGTTCCGAGGAGGATCATGCCAGAACACACGGGGTTTCGTGGGAGTTGGTGGTGACTGTGTGTCACGCCCAAATACACAACATCTTGGCGTCGTGGGCGGTGCGTACCGGGTAGCATGGCGGTGTGTGTGTCACCTGGGCGGCTGGGCCTGATGAGAAGGCATCTTCCACAATCTCTTTTTAACTACGTGTCTGCGACGGGGGCTAGAAACCCGTTCATCGCTTCCTAGACGCATCATGCAGGAAATGGAAACCTCGGCTTATCGAAAGCAAAAAGAAACTCATCACAACGCAGAGCTCGTCCATGTCGAATGCGCACCGCTTATCAAGAGTGACGTATCTGGTATTGCAATCTACAAGGTGCAACATGGAACCGCAACGTCAAAGCGCATGGTCAAGGCGCAGAGCATGTCTAATGTAATTCCGCCATCGGCCATTGGTCGGTGACTGCTTCTTTCCAGCCAGCATCAAGAAGGGCTTGGCCTCTCATCAAACTCCAGAGGCTACGCGGCAATGAAGTGGAAGCCGAACTAAACTGGGGTGACTCGACCGCCGATTCGGAGGTCTGGGGTTGAGCCTTATCACAGGCGGTCTGAACAAAGGACATCCATCGACCCCTGTCGCAAGTACCTTCTCACCAAAGTTGACATCAGAGCTACATCCAGCCAACCTCTTTGGTCTCCCTTCCGGAAAAAACTAAGGGCAGAAAAAAAAAAAAAAAAAGCTTAGCACCCAGGATACGGTTGGGTTGGCCTTTATCTTCTTCTTCCCCACCGAACCCTTTGCTGAAAGGCATTGGTGAAAAAAACACGAGTCACAGCTTCCATCCTCCCGACTCTTTCTTGGTTTCGCCAGTGCCTCGTATAGGTCAATTGGGATTCTCGAGGGCCAGGTTGCTCGCGAGACGGTGCCATCGAAGCATTGATCCCACTGCAGCTCTCCAGCAATGCCCGTCAACCTACCCAAAGCCGTCGCCGGCAGGGCTCCGGCTCTGCTCCGATGTGGTCGGCGTATCCCCCGTGCTCTGCCTGCTCGCGCCCTCACCACCAGCGCCGCGGGTCGCTGCTTCAGCTCGGTAGGCAGAGTTGCTGTCAAGCCTGATCAGCCAAAACGACTGGGCACTGTCTCCATCATTCGATCCTATAGCTCTGCTGCCATCCAGTCGGCTCCCAACCCCAGGGCCTACCTCGATAGCGGGGTCATCAAGCCTAAGCAAGCCGTTGATGTCAAGAAGGTCCTTGTCATTGGCAGCGGTGGTCTAGCCATTGGCCAGGCTGGTGAATTCGATTACTCAGGTTCGTATGCACGTCTTGTCGGCGCACCTCCGGCGCCTATCTCAGGTGTGCGCTAACCATTTCCTCAAAGGCGCCCAAGCGCTGAAGGCCCTCAAGGAGGCTGGTGTAGCTTCCGTCCTGATCAATCCCAATATCGCGACCATCCAGACAAACCACTCCCTCGCCAATGAGGTCTACTATCTACCCGTCACTCCCGAATACGTATCCTATGTCATCGAGAAGGAGAAGCCCGACGGCATTTTCCTGTCCTTTGGTGGACAGACCGCCCTCAACCTGGGTGTCGAGATGCAGCGCCTCGGCCTGTTTGAGAAGTATGGCGTCAAGGTTCTGGGTACAAGCGTCAGGACCCTAGAGCTCAGCGAGGATCGAGATTTGTTTGCCAAGGCGTTGGAGGAGATCAACATCCCCATCGCCAAGTCCATCGCGGTTGGCACCGTCGATGAGGCCCTGGAGGCCGCCGAAAAGATCGGATACCCCATCATCGTTCGTGCAGCCTACGCGCTCGGTGGTCTGGGGTCGGGTTTCGCCAACAACGAGGAGGAGCTGCGCAACATGTCCGCGCGGTCTCTTACCCTCTCCCCCCAGATCTTGGTCGAGAAGTCCCTCAAGGGCTGGAAAGAAGTCGAGTACGAGGTCGTCCGCGACGCCAACAACAACTGCATTACTGTCTGTAACATGGAGAACTTCGACCCATTGGGCATTCACACCGGCGACTCCATCGTCGTTGCGCCCAGTCAAACCCTCAGCGACGAGGAATACCATATGCTTCGTTCGGCAGCCATCAAAATCGTTCGTCATCTGGGTGTCGTCGGCGAGTGTAATGTTCAGTACGCTCTGCAGCCGGATGGCCTAGACTACCGAGTCATTGAGGTCAATGCCCGTCTCTCGCGATCGTCTGCCTTGGCCTCAAAGGCGACCGGATACCCCTTGGCTTACACTGCTGCCAAGATTGGTTTGGGCCATAGCCTCCCGGAACTCCCTAATGCCGTTACGAAGACGACCACGGCCAACTTTGAGCCCTCTCTGGATTACATTGTCACCAAGATTCCCCGATGGGATCTTTCCAAGTTCCAGCATGTCAAGAGGGATATCGGCAGCGCCATGAAGTCTGTCGGAGAGGTCATGGCTATTGGTCGAACCTTTGAGGAGTCGTTCCAGAAGGCCATTCGTCAAGTCGATCCTAGGTTCGTGGGCTTCCAGGGCGACAAGTTTGACGACTTGGATTATGAGCTCCAGAACCCCACCGATCGCCGATGGCTTGCCGTTGGACAGGCCATGCTGCACGAGAACTACTCTGTTGACAAGGTCCATGAACTGACCAAGATCGACAAGTGGTTTTTGTACAAGCTGCAAAACCTGGTGGACTGCACTCGCGAGATGGAAGCGGCTGGTGATCTCAAGGCCCTGACGAAGGAGCAAATCATCAAAGCCAAGAAGATGGGTTTCTCCGATCGACAGATTGCCGCCGCCGTCAACAGCACCGAGGATGAAGTGCGTGCCCAGCGTTTGAGCTTCAACATTCGACCTTGGGTCAAGAAGATTGATACCCTGGCCGCCGAATTCCCCGCCGACACCAACTACCTCTACACCACCTACAACGGCTCGTCGCACGACGTCAGCTTTGAGGATAAGGGCACCATCATCCTCGGAAGCGGCGTGTACCGTATCGGAAGCTCGGTCGAGTTCGATTGGTGCGCCGTGAGCGCCACGCAGGCCCTGAGACAGATGGGCGAGAAGACGGTCATGATTAACGTAAGTACTTGATCTTTCCTTTATTTCTTATCCACATTGCACTTGCGTTTGAGTGTCCTCGTGAGCGGTCTCTACCTTGTACGTATCTGCTTTCTCGGGACATCGCTCACGTCATGGCATGGACGTGCCTGCCCTATTTCCCTTTCCCAATATTTGGTTCCCCTGGAACTCCTCCTGTTGGCAATGGGCATATCTGTTCAGGCTTGTCGACCGACAGAACTCCAGCCCACACCCTTGGAGTATCCTGAAGCCACCCGCCTCCCGATGGGGATTCTATACAAACATGGAATTACGCCAAATCCCCCCAAAAATATGTCCTCGGTTCTTCTACTAACTCGGTTCAAAAGTTCAATCCGGAAACGATGAGCACAGACTATGATTGCGCAGACCAATTGTATTTCGAAGAGCTGAGCTACGAGCGTGTCATGGACATTTATGAGCTTGAAAATGCCTCGGGCGTTGTCGTGTCTGTGGGTGGGCAGCTTCCGCAAAACATTGCATTGCGACTGCAGGAGACGGGCGGCGCCAACGTACTCGGCACAAACCCCATCGATATCGACAAGGCCGAGGATCGCCAAAAGTTCTCGGAGATATTGGACAGCATCGGGGTGGACCAGCCCGCGTGGAATGAGCTGACCTCTGTCCAGGAGGCAGAGGCTTTTGCTCAAGAAGTCGGCTACCCCGTGCTGGTTCGTCCTAGCTATGTCTTGTCTGGTGCTGCCATGACCGTCATCCACAGCCAGGAAGATCTCAAGGAAAAGCTGGAGGCCGCAAGCAACGTTTCCCCCGACCACCCCGTGGTCATCACCAAGTTCATTGAGGGGGCCCAAGAGATCGATGTCGATGGCGTTGCCTCGGATGGAAATCTCATCGTCCACGCCGTGAGTGAGCATGTTGAACAGGCGGGTGTCCATTCTGGCGATGCCACGTTGGTCCTACCTCCGGCGAACCTCGACCCAACGACAATGGAGCGAGTCAAGGAGATTGCACAGAAGGTCGCTCGGGCATGGAAGATCTCAGGTCCCTTCAACATGCAAATCATCAAGGCTGAGGATCCTGAGGGCGGCGAGCCGCTCCTGAAGGTCATTGAGTGCAACCTGCGAGCTTCGCGTTCTTTCCCCTTCGTCAGCAAGGTCCTTGGCACCGATTTCATCGACGTTGCCACCAAAGCCCTGGTGGGTAAGAACGTCCCTGAACCTACCGATCTCATGGCTGTCAAGCGCGACTACGTCGCAACCAAGGTTCCTCAGTTCTCCTGGACTCGTCTCGCTGGCGCGGACCCCTTCTTGGGCGTTGAGATGGCCTCGACCGGCGAGATTGCTTGTTTCGGAAAGAATCTCGTCGAGGCGTACTGGACGTCGCTCCAATCGACCATGAACTTCCGCATGCCCGAACCCGGCGAGGGCATATTGCTTGGAGGTGACGTTACCAAGCCTTGGTTGACTCAGATCGTTGACTATTTGGCGCCTCTTGGCTACAAGCTATACGCTGCGGAGCCCGAGATCAAGCAGTTCGTCGAGTCCAAGTCCAAGCACCAAGTTCAGGTCGAGACCATTGAGTTTCCCATCGACGACAAACGGGCCCTTCGTGAGGTCTTCAAGAAGTATGACGTTCGGGGCGTGTTCAACCTGAGCCAGGCAAGGGCCAAGACAACCCATGACGTCGACTATATCATGCGTCGCAATGCCGTCGACTTTGGCGTACCATTATTCATGGAGCCCCAGGTTCGTGCTTCTCCTCCATTCATTTCCCCACTTCACGGTGCGTATCTAACACTTGTCCAGACTGCAATTCTCTTTGCTCAATGTATGAGCGAGAAGCTTCCCCGCAAGGGGGGAATGCCATCGGAGGTCCGGGCTTGGTCTGATTTCATTGGCGGCAAGCCATTGTAAATGTATTTAGTCAATGAAATAGGTATTTGAAAAGGAACTTTGTTTGCTCTTGGGGTGCTGCTTGAAGGTCTACTCATCCCAACTCTATATCATCTGTGTCCTCGCTATCACCAAAGGACGAGCAAGAGTCTGTTGTGGAGCTCTGGTCCTCGAAATTTGCCGCATCATCCATTTCATCAGTCTCCGCTGGGGAGATGAGACCATCGTCAAGCTCCTCATCCCTACAAGGGTCGTCGCTGTCTCGTGTACTTCTCAGAATTGGGATTCTGCCTCTTGGACGAATACTATCGTCGCTATGCTCGTCCTCAGAGTGCATTGGCTGTGGGTTTGTGGTGGCCATAGCTACGTGCTACGAAAGCTGCGGTGGTTTACCATCGCCAGCTGGCGGGAGGAAGTTGAAGCTACAAGCACCCAGCCGCCTGGGCGATCCAGTCTCACGAGCACGTAAGTGTTCCTACCCAGACCGAACGGGCGTATTGATAACACTACAGTCTCATGTCGCGAAAGCATGTTCGCAGCGTGCGCCTGACGTAACTGAACGAACATTGTCCATGGGGGAGTGGGACACTACCGGTGAATCAATCAAGAACCTCGCAAATCCTAGTCGGGGAAGTCTGCCCTTGAGGTGGGAGGGGGCTCGAGCCACGTTGCTGGATCATGGGTGGTGGATGGTGTAGATGTTGGCCAAGGGATGATGAGCGTTGTAGCTACGCAGAAGCTAGGAGTACTCGGGACCAGGAGGCACGACTACTACACACAAGAGATGAGCATAGAGAGGTCAAGAATGATTATGGCTGATGGACTTGATATCATGAAGGCTTCGTTAACGCGAGGCCGTGCTATGTAACGCCATATGTATGTCTGGTATCCTGGCTGCAATCCCAACAAAAAACCCCGGCAAAGAAGGGGGCTTATACAAGACGAACAAGAACAGGTAAAAATGCAAGCCGCTCAACTCCAAACCTCTGTCCCTTCATGGAGCGCCTTGCAGTAGCATGGAAAGGAATAAAATGCAAAAGCCTCGATGGGGCTATTCGATACTGGTCCCCGTCTCTTACAGCAGCGGCGGGCATGCTTGCCTTTACATCCTACCGGCCATGGCCTTCCTCACGCTCGCCCAGTACGCCTGGGGCCAGACGCTCACGCTCTCCGCCTCGGTGGGCATGCGTTCGCGGCAGCGCGAGACGACGCTCTGGATGATGCGGCCGAGCAGCTCCTCGTCCATGGGCAGGGCCTTGTCGCCGAGCTCCACGGGGTACAGGAAGGGGTCGGTTTCGTGGAGCAGCTCGCTGCAGGTGGGGCGCATGTGGTGGTCGCGGTTCAGGCACCGCCTCATGGTGCGGAGCAGCGAGGGCGGGACGAGCATGCCGCCGACGCCTCGGGACGGGAACTCGATGGTGTGGTCCCAGTTGATGATGGCCTGGCATCGGGCCATCTGGTTCGCGATGTGGCCGAACGGCGGGACGCCGTAGACCATCTGGTACAGGATGCAGCCCAGGGACCACACGTCGCTCGGCTTGCCGAGCTTCATAAGCTTGGGGCGGCCTGCGAGGCGGCCGCCGGAGGGATTGTTGGCATCCAGGAGTGACTCCGGGGACATGTAGTTGGGCGTTCCGATCTGGGTCTCGCGATGGACGTTGACCGTCTCGTCGGTCTGGATGGCGTTTGCGATGCCGAAGTCGATGAGCTTCAGCTTGCCTCGGACGAGGACGAAGTTGGCAGGTTTGAGGTCCGAGTGCACGATGTCGTACTGGTGGACCGACTCGAGGCACTCGAGCATCTCCTTCCAGTAGAAGCGCACAAAGGCCGTGTCCAGTCTGGCCGCCTCGGGGTTTTGTCTTTCTCTCATGAGGATGTTCAGGTCGAGCTCACCCATCTCCATCACCTAAACCGCCCCAAGGTCAGCCATCATCATGATTTGGTGCTAGCGTCCGACTTACCATTGTGAGCAGCTTCTTCTCGTCGTTTAGCTCGTAGTCCACCAAGTTGATGACGCGGTCGACTCCAGCCAGTTTTGTGAGCAGGTCTATTTCGCCCTTGAAGCCCCTCATTGTAGACTCGTCTGCGTTCTCCAGCGACACGCGCTTGAGGGCAAAACTCTTGCCGTTCTCCGCCGCCACCCGGTAGACCTTGGCGCTGCCGCCCCGGCCGAGACAGTCCAGTCGCGTGTACGACTTCCCATTGACGCGAAGAACATTCCTCCTCTGCTTGGCTTGCCCCGTAGCCGCTGCTCCCGCGGCAGATGTCGCCGTGTCGACGATGGACATCTTGGGCGGCGGCGGAGGAGCCGGCCGGTGTGGCGTGTTGTTCGTCATGGCAGCCAAAGGCCGTCTCTCGGGTGACGAATGCGCTCGGGGCACATTGGGAATCTCGGTGACGACAGGCTGCTTCGGCATCTTTTCGAGCATGCCATCCGCGGTGGGCTTCATCCTGTTGAAACTAGCAGGCGGTTCATTCTCCTGGTCGTGATGAGCGATGAATGCCGGTCGCGCTTCAATTCCCTTTGGATATGGGATCTCCTCTGCCTCAGGCTCTCGATATCTTTCCTTGGGAGACAGCTTTGCGGAAGCCTGTCGCAGGTCGGCGTTGGACAGCTGTCTGCGGTGAATGGCTCGAGCAGCCGCGGTTCCGCCCACCGGGCTACCAGAGCTGAATTCCCGGATCCCGTCGGCGTAGAAGGACGATACCAGTGCCTCGTCGGCTGGCTGAGATTCCGGTTCCTGGCTACCGATGTGCAATTCTCCGTCTCCATTTTCAGCATCCTCCTCGCTCTGTCTCCTCCTACCGCGGCGTGCAGGACCGCTTAGGAAGCTGCCAGGTATTTTCCCGACACGTTTGACGCGCATTGAGCTCTGCAAGTTTGCGTTCTCCTCTTGACGGTTCCTTGCGGCCGTCGACGGATACCTGGATACGCTACCGATTGTTGGCGGAGCAGCCTGGCGTGCCACCGTTTCAGGCGCTTCAGGTTGATCGTTGTTTAGATCCAACCCGGATTTCTCGATAGCAGAGCGATCCGCGTTGGATCGACCCGATGATGGACCGGATGAACCCAGACGGCTTCTGTTGCCCGATGAGCCTGCGGGAATTCTGACAACTCTGATGCTTTGGGCAGGCGTATTGACATCAGGCCGAGGCTCGGCGACCTTCTCGTCCGAGGAATGATCCCTGCTCTCTGATCTGCTGTGCGGACGTCGCTGCGTCGAGCGGGACAACGAGGTAGAACGGCGCTTGGTAGGCTGGATCTGATTCAAGCTCTGAGGAGTGTTGCTGAGCCGAACCACCCTCTTCCGCACGGGGCTTGCCTCTCTGCTCCTGGCAGGGCTCGTTAGCCGACTGACCCTTCCGCCGTGGGCCTGGACACTGCCCGACCTCAGATGCCTTCCGCCTTCGGTCGTTGAAGATGTCGATGTGTTCAACGCGCTGGTCCGGCGTCTTGTGCGAGGCGGGGACGGGGCTCCATCGACAGGTTCCGGGGCTCCATCGTTGAGCAAAGCCTTGGTGAAGGCACTGAGCTTCATGGGCACGGGTATCTCGTCCTCGGAACTGTCGTCGTGGTACTGCTGGGCCTGGCCGGCCTGGTTCTTTGCCATGGTCGGGACGGGCTGGCTCTCACTTCGAGTCAGGGCCTGTCGCGACGGCGGGCGACGCAGCGCCTGGCGTTGTGAAGCCCTCCGGACGAGGCCGTTGGGCATTGGTGTCGGCGAGGCCGTGGCCATTGTATCTTGGCGACGCGTTTCGTCTTATGTCGAGGGGGGGGGGGCTCGTTCGAGAGGAGTGTCGTCGATTAGATGGAAACAAGCTAAGGATGAATTGACGTGACGAATATGTCCATGGCCCGGGGCTGAAATTCCCTCTGTGATTTTTTCCCTTCTCCCTTTTTGAACAGGAAATTTGGTTTATGCGGCGCGTCGACGGTGCTGCCGTGGAGGGAAGGATGGCGAGGCTGCATGGATGGGAAACACGGGAGATTATTTTGGGTGGGTTGGGGGCGTGGCCAATCAGCGCGCGTAGCCGGTTGTCAGGAGCAACCAACAATGCTCCTCGAGCCGGCTCCGGGGCCGCTTCCAGGTTGGCTGACGCGAAGTGGGCCTACCAACATGCAAGATGCAGCGCATTCGCAGGGAAAAGGGAAGATGGAATCATTCATATGTTCAACCGTCTTCTCAAACAAACTGTTGATTGATTCACATTGCCGGGTTCTTCCTCTAGCCAACGTGCCGGACGGGGCCAACCGCCGAGGTGTCAGGGTGGACTGGCGGTTCCAGTGCTAGGGCATGTGCTCAATTCCTCCACGGCCTGCGTCGCAGCAGAGGACAGCCTACACTTTGCGTCCAATGGCATGGCGGAGGCGCGTGTGCCATGCAGGATGAGACACTGCAGCCGGCCGTGACGATATTGCATGCTATGCTCCCTCCGTCCAAGCCCGCCGTAACCAACCCATTCGCTACACCGACTCGTCTGCATCAGTTCTGCCGGCTTACATGGCCGTGGCTCATCGGCGGCCCCACAAGGCTCGAATGGGACAGTTCCCCGCTCTTGTCAACCTCCGCTACTATACGGATAGGTAAATGCATTTTGACGCCTATCGACATACCCTATTGCAGCCACCAGCCCCATCCGCCGCCTAATCGCTCTACTCCCCGTCCATGTCGGCATCATGGCATCTCTCAGGGGGAGGTCTTGTATTCGCGTCCTCTCCCTGACCGTGCTGCTCCTGCTCGTCTTCTCACCGTTCGCTTCTGCCTCTGTCGGCGATCGGCTTCCCGAATTCCGCCAATGTCTCCAGGTTCGTTCCTCCATCTCCTACTCCCACTCCCACTCCCACTCCCACTCCCACTTCCACTTGGCATCTTCCTGTTGCTAACGCCCTACCTCTCCTCCAGATCTGCAAGACAGAGAACTGTGGTGCTGACCAGCCTCATACGCCTATCCGTACGTTCCTAATACAATTCCGCCTCCAAGTCCAACGAGACCTCCAACTGATACCCCCTTCCCTCCCAGCCCTCCTCCACCGAGCCCTCCTCTGGAACTGTGCAAGCGAATGCGACTACGCCTGCCAGCACATCATCACCGCCCGCCGTGTCGACGCCGGCAAGCCCGTCGTCCAGTTTCACGGGAAATGGCCCTTCTACCGCTTCCTCGGCATGCAGGAGCCCTTCAGCGTCCTCTTCTCCCTCGGCAACCTGTGGGCGCACTGGCAGGGCCTGCACAAGATCCGATCCCACATCCCCGCCTCGTATAGCCTGCGGCCCTTCTACGTGTGGCTGTCCCGCGTCGGCATGGCCTCGTGGGTCTTCAGCGCCATCTTCCACACCCGCGACTTCCAGCTCACCGAGGAGCTCGACTACTTCGCCGCCGGCGCCAGCGTGCTCTACGGCATGTACTACACCCCCGTCCGCATCTTCCGCCTCGACCTGCCCACCCCCCGCAGGCGATCCGTCCTGCGCGCCTGGACGCTGCTCTGCGCCGTGCTGTATATTTGCCACGTCGCCTACCTCAAGGGCGTCCGCTGGAACTACACCTACAACATGGCCGCCAACGTGGCCGCCGGTGTGGTGCAGAACATCCTGTGGAGCTACTTCAGTTTTGACAAGTACCGCAGGTCGCGCCGCTCTTGGGCGATATGGCCCGGTCTCGTCGTGGCCTGGGTCACGTTTGCTATGAGCATGGAGCTCTTCGATTTCCCGCCCTGGTTTGGCTCCGTCGATGCTCACAGCCTTTGGCATCTCATGACCATTGGCCCGACCGTGCTGTGGTACAAGTGAGTGCTCGAGTGCTTTCGTCGTCCTGTGACCGGCACCGCCGACTAACGTGTGACGTAGGTTCCTGATCAAAGATGCGCACGATGACATGGCTGGATCAGAAAGACTCAAGTCCTAGGCCCACTCGAGGTTGATGGACAAGGTCGGCGTGGCATTTCATAGAACTTGTGAGAGTGTTTGAATCTCTTTGTACGCATGCCTCGCACAATTCGAGACACGGAATAAACAATAAGGTTTCGTCTCAATTCATGTATATGTATACGCAGCAGCCAGTATGCGAATGGCTAGAACCCATCACAAAGCGACAACCATCCCTCCCAATCATGCTGAAACAACACCTTGCGCCTGTAGAGTTTTCAAGCACTCTATCCGCTAATTACCACGACATGTCTGTACAAGAATGCTTTGCCCTCGGATTGTGAGACGGATGAATACCACACGCTGCACCGCCCGTCATGTGCTGAGCAGGTCCCGCACGGACAAGCCCCGACCGTTCCCGCCTGTACCTCTCCTGTCGCTGTTTAGCATGAGCAGAGCCGCCGTTGCCTCCTGGTCAAGATCACTCTGTGGATGTAAAGCCGGGCTCGTCAAAGTAGAGCCCGAAGCGGAGGCGTTGCTCGGTGCATAGCCAGGATGTTGCTGGGGACCAAAGGCCGGCGAAGTGCCTGCTGACGCGCTGAAGCTGTAGTGTCGTTGTTCGGTGGATATGGACGAGTATGAGTGTTGGCGATGCCTCGAGTCCTGGGCGTGCAGAGCCGGTGAAATGGAAGGATGGCGGGACTGGTCCTGGCTGATCGTAAAAGTAGGCGAGGCAGCCTCAGAATCGCTCATCTCGACGTCACCAGTATCGTCTTCGTGATGAGTGGGTTGGAACTCTCGAATGGAAGGTAGAGTGTTGCGCGAGGACGTAGCACGTCCTCGGTCGTCCTCGTGCTGCGCTTTGAGCTTAGCCACGCAGTCCTCAAGATATCGCACATATTCTATAGAGGCCTACGACGGGATCAGCTTGAAAGTCTATTGATAAGGCGTAATGGCAAGGCTGTCATGCTTACCTGCAAAATGGCCAACTTGTGCATCTCTCCCGTGCAGGCGGGAATCATGCCTTTGAGAACAGCGAATTCCTCATTCATCTTGCTCCGCCTTCGCCGCTCGATGAGGCTATGCGCGGTCTTCCTTGCGATCTTCCGGCCAGCGGCGCTGGTTGTACTCGGCTGCTTCTTCTTGCCAGCTGCCGTCGTAGTAGCAGGCCCAGCGGCAGTGTTGGCTTTAGTCGCAGCCGCAGCCGCCTTGCTAGCACCTTTGCTGGGCGCGGGTGCGGGTGTAGGTTCGTCCTGTGGGCGAGGCTTCATCTGGATAATCTTTCTTGACCGCGTCGGTGGTGGAGGTAAGGCAAATGCATTCTCTTTTGTATCCTTGGCGGCGGCCGAGGATCGCCTGCGTGCCTTGACGGTCTCGGCAGCTTGCATTGGATACATGGTCTTGGGTGAAATGTCCATGGACGCCGCGTTTGCCGACGGAGATGTTCTGGAGTCGGTGGAGGAGGTGTGAGCCGCATCGTGAAGGGCCGGGGGTGGAAGTTCAAAGGCCAAATGGAGTGATGATAGGTGCTGAGCACCGTCGAGACCCTTGATATCGGACGACGAGCCCGGGGTGGGTGGGAGACCTGGGTAAGGCATGGGGCCGGTTTTCGCAGATTCTGAACGGCAGTGACCAGGAGATGGAACCACAGTTGAGACTCGAAGAAAAGTGTCGTCGATAACCTTGGACTTGGAGTACGAGTTTGGCGTAATGTTGTGAGATGTGCTGATGTGACTTATACACGCAGGCGTGATCGACGATGGGTTTGTGCGAGGTGTACCCGTTGAAAAGGTCAAGCCAGTTGCACCAAACAGCCCAGGGTGAGATTTCGAGAAAGGTCAAGGAAGCGAGCTCATAACGATTGGGTGGCGGCGTGATGTCGATGCCGGTGGATTGCGCAACAAGGAATGCAGGAAGCGTGAGAAACCTCGTCGGTTGGTGCAGGATACGGAGCAAAAGCACTGAGACCAGGTAGCCAGTTGAAACAGCAGGAAAGTTGTCTGACTCGAAAGCGCAGCCAGATATTCTTCTGTCAAGCCAGGTAGGGGGAAACGGGTAGCAGAACGGGATGGGTATCACGATGGGAGAGGAAGGATGATCAAGGCCGGGCCAGGAGAGAACGGGAAGAGATGGAGGCTCGAGCAGTGACAGGGAACCAATATACGGGGACCGGGCTCAGCAGAGAGAAGGGAGACGGGGCAGGCTGAGGCTCCGTCCTCGTCAGATGGAGGATTCGTCGGCCGCCGCACCACAGATTACAAGAGGAGATGCCATGACCGAAGCGGATAAGACAGCAAGCAGCCACCGGGCCAGTCAGTTGATCGGTGCCGTGATACCGCCAGAAAAGAGTTAAGAGCGCAAGCGAACCGACAAGACGGTGTTCCCCCCTCCCTCAGGACCACGACGACCCATTGGAAGCGCAGCGCCGGCAGCACATGGTGTCGCCAAAGGGGGAGTCGTCGCAAGATAATGCCCAATTGACCAAGCATCATCGAGAAAATGGTCGCGTGCTCTGCCCCAGCCCGGCCAATCAGAGCTCGCAGACAGCCCATGTGGTCGCGTGCGGCGTTGCCTTAGGGGTCCGGGCATCCAGCATCTGAAAGGCGAGCCTCTGACCCTCGCAATGACAATCGCAGCTTGAAGAGGCCTTAGTGCAACGCCGGGTGGGCTACGGTACGACTGAGCCACCGTACGTCCCCTTTCCCCTCCCCGGGGGGCGGATCATCACTTGCTGTCTTGTGTGCCCACGAGGAGCACCTCCTTCCTCACCCGTCAAACCCGTCCTTTTCCACACCCCGAGGCAAAGCGACGAGAACCTGTATGGCCGACCCTGGTGGATCTGTACGCCCGCTGTTCGAGCGGCGTTGGGGCAGCCTGGCTTTATGGCACCCGTGGTCGAACGGCTGGGCTTCTCGTATCATCTCGGTGAGACACCAAGTGGAGTAGCGAGCAGTGACGAGATTTAGTTGGAGCTGAAGAGAGCCCAGCCGGGCTGAACCACGCACCGCGCGCAGCCTTGGGCGGAGTTTGGCAATCTGCACGTAAACTCCTGGTTCTCGCCCACGAGGCTGTTCTCGTCTGCCAGCCGGCCAGCCTGCGAGGTCCACCGGGCTGGTTCCATGACAGATGCTTCGACATGTCACGGACTCACGTCCTATCATTGGGCCCTTGTCGACGTGAAACTAGTGTCAATGCATGTCGAACTGAACGACAGGATGAACCAGAGAACGGTCTCGATTCTAGACCTGCGACATCGTCCATCTTATACCTGACTCGTAACTTCCCGCGCCGTCTGCGGTGGAATTGGTGTATAGGGTAGCGCGCGCCATCAGCAGATACCTTGCCTGCTTCAGTCTTTAGGCATACAGCAAATTAACAAGATCTACCCACTGGATAACAGTCCCATGTCACCAGCTTAGTTCCATGGCTTTTCATCTGGCGTCGGTCATGTAGAAGTTTTCAAATTCGCATTGATGCCTATCGCCTATCAGATGCAAGAAACAAGCTCAGCCCAGCACACGCCCGTCAACATGGCAGAAGCTCTTTCTTGCCATGACTCACCGGCCCACATCCCCGGCCCCCTTGGCATTCAAACCTCGTTGCTGGGATACAGGACCTGGGACGTCTGCGTAAACTCTTCCTTGATGGACCGCATGTTCACGAACCGCACCAGCAGGTTCGAGCTGCCCGCCTTGTCGTCCGTCCCGCTGGCCCGCGCCCCGCCAAACGGCTGCTGGCCCACCACGGCACCCGTGCTCTTGCAGTTGATGTAGAAGTTGCCCGCCGCGTTGCGCAGCCTGTCCTCGGCAAACACCACCGCCTCCCGGTCCGTCGCGAACACGGACCCCGTCAGCCCGTACTCCGAGGTCGAGTCCACCAGCGAGCACGCCTTGGCAAAGGCCTCCGGCGCGGCGTCGTCGTACACGTAGGCCGTCAGCACGGGGCCGAAGAACTCGGTTGAGAGGAACTTGTGCGACGGGTTGCTCGTCTGGTAGACGGTGGGCTGGACAAAGTAGCCCTTGGACGAGTCGTAGCTGCCGCCCACCACCAGCTCCAATTCGCTATCGTTCTTAGCCTCGTCAATGGCTCCAGACAGCTTCTTGAAAGACGCCTCGTGGATGACGGGCCCCACGAAGTGGCTGTGGTCGGTAGGCTCGCCCACAGACAGCTTCTGCACCTCTGCCACAAGCTTCTCCTTGAACTGAGGCCACACCGACTTGGGCACGTAGAGTCGTGATGTAGCACTGCACTTCTGCCCCTGGTACTCAAATGCGCCGCGGACTGTATGCAACACGGCATTGTCGATATCCGCAGAGGGGTGAATCAGGTGGAAGTTCTTGCCGCCGGTCTCACCCACGATCCTAGGGTACGACTTGTACCGTCCTTCCGCCACTCCCTGACCAATTGCACCGTACAGCTTCCGGAAGACCGCCGTGCTGCCCGTGTAATGCAAAGCAGCAAATTCCTTATGGCCCAGCACGACCCTGGTCACCTCTTCCGGGTTTCCTGGCACGAACTGAATCACGTTCTTCGGTAGCCCCGCCTCGAGCAAGATCTTGTAAATCAAATAGTTCGACGCCACCGCAGAGTCACTCGGCTTCCAGACCACCACGTTGCCCATCAACGCGGGTGCGCCGACCAGGTTGCCTCCGATGGCCGTGAAGTTGAACGGACTGACGGCGTACACAAACCCTTCCAGGGGACGGTACTCGAGGCGGTTCCAGACACCCGCGGCGTGGTGCTCGGGCTGCTGCGAGTAGAGCTGCTCGGCGTAGTGCACGTTGAAGCGGAAGAAATCTGCCAGTTCGGCGGCGGCGTCGATCTCCGCCTGCCACGCATTCTTGCCCTGTCCCAGCATCGTCGCGGCCATGATGTCGTAGCGGTACTTGGTGGCAATCAGCTCGGCTGCCCGCAGGAACACAGCGGCGCGTTCGGCAAATGGCATAGCCTCCCACGCTGGCTTCGCGGCCAGAGCCGCATCGATCGCCTGGGAGACGTCGGACACGGTCGCGGTGTGGTAAGAGGCCACGGTCGAGGCATGGTCGGAGGGGTTGCGCTGCTGAGAGACGGAAGATGTTTTGATCTTGCCTCGAATTAGAAGATGGATTCAATTGACTATGAGGTTTCTTGTAGCGTACCTCCTTGCCGCCGATGACGACCGGCACCTCAACAGGCAGTGTGCTCTGCAGGTTTCGGAGCGCTGCTGATAGGCCCTCGCGTTCCTTGCTTCCTTTGGCATAGTGTTGCTAACGCCCGCGAGAGAAGAGGGAGAGAGTCAGTTCAGATGTTCATGGTGAAGATTGATCGTATCGCTTTACTCACGTTTGGCTCATTGGCCACCTTGGGCGTCCTGAATATCGCCAGAGTGGCCAAGGTCTTGTGCTGCGGAGACACGCGGACCCCGCGCAGCGTCTGGCAACCTGCTCTCTTCAGCATCGTCTTCTGCATCGTATCAAGCTGTCCCAACGACAAGAAACTGTGGACTTGAAAGATATCGTGATGAGATTCCAACGCCTTTATATCTGGATATTGAAGTGATCCTCTTGCCAGAGAAGCCTCTGCTTTCAGTGCTTCAGATAGCTTCGGGCGGATATCCTCGGGCTTGCGACTGGCAGTGGAGCTATGGCGGGGTGCTGGCGCCATGACATCGGTAATCCGACATCGGCTCACCAGCCTTATCGCAGCATGCTGGTGCATGGTTGCCCCAGCCTGGGCCACGTTCCTGGCGCGCTAGGCCATGGGTAGGAGTCCCGAGTATCGGTCAGATAAACACAAGCCGAAGCTATCCGTTACAGTCCTTGAAACCTTCCCCATCGTCAACATGGATCTTCATACATGTAATTGGGTTTATGCTAGTTAGATCCTTGGGTATCATTATTTTAGCTGGCGAAGCTACAGCAGCAATCTTCGTCGTTCGGCCAGATGAGACAGCCGACCAGCAGGTGCGGCCCCTGGGATAACGAATTGCGAGGTGGAACCATAGTGCGACTGGCTTCTTTTGCTGAATGATATAAATGTCCTAAAATACATTGTGAGCTGGTATCTCGAGAAGTAACTGCACTTATTACTCAAATACACGTGACGCAAGGCTCTATCTCCTTGACCAAATGCCCAACCCCATCTAACCATGTGCTTGATGAAGCGGTCCATAGACTATAACGCTGACCAAAAACCCCTGCTGTACCGCCTCATCTTGCCGCAAGCAAGTTCAAACGCAACTCTTCAACTGCACATCTTCACCATGCTACTCCTGCGCCACGTGCTCCTCGACCGACCGCGCCTCATGGGCAGGGCTCTCATGCTTTCGATAATCCAGCGTTGGAACCGTCATGCCGTAGCCTTCGGTACGACCCTCTCTATCGTGCTGATCAATCTCCACATTGATGCAAATGTCAAGGCTACCGTCGTTGCCGCGGCCGTGGCCCCCGATAGTGGCTGCCTTGTGCATTGTGCCAACCTTGACCTCCCCTCGATGTAGCTGGCTGTGTCCATCGTTGCCGTTGAAGGAGCGGGTTTCGTCATCCATCTCGGCGTGGGTGGTCCCGTTCAGGGCGGGGTTGTTGGGTGAGTTTTCGGTAATCATGGCGAAGTTTCGACTGGGCATCGTGCAGTTGTTGAAATTAGCTGTCTTGTTCGAGTCACCAGGATCCTTTTCAAAGAGATCCAAGAGGGTCTCATCTGTGTCGTGGTTCAAGTGATGAATCTTGTTTCTCCTTGCGAGAAGGTTGGCCACTGCAGCCGGGGGTGGCTTGTTCACAATGGCCGAGGATATGACGTTGGCCATGTACCGGGCGTCGTGCTCAGCTGGTATTTGGAGCTTCGGGTTCGAGTAGAAGCGACCCAATGCAGCCAAATGCACATCACCTCCTAGGATGGTCACTCGCACGGAAAACTGAGCCGATAGCTCTTGCAGCCGGACAATAAGATCTTGCCTTTCAGGCTTGTGCGTCTTTGCTGTGTAGTGATCATCCAGGTCATCAAGAAGATCCACACTCCCATCGAAATGGTTGAAGAATCCCCCACCTACGCCGAAGCGACGGTTCAGGAACTTGACTGGTCCCATGAAAGGACTGCGCAAAACGTTCTCCAACCAGGTAAGGCGCTATACCTTGATTAACAATCGGCTCCTTCGCTTCATCTTGGAGGGAGCTCTTACTGGGTAGGCAATTGGGATGCCCAAAAGTAGGATCAAGTGCTTGATAGGACGGCCAGCGCTGGCTGCAGCGTTGAATTCATTGTGCAGCCTGTTGAAGATAAGGTCGTAGGTTTCCGGGTAATTGACCTGATGCCTCGTACGCTACGTCGCCAGATTAGCCCGGCTTCAGCGAGGGGGCAAGGAAAGATACCAACCTCTGTCCTGGCATCGATGCCCGCCAGCGCCATTCGAGCACCAAGTCGAGCATATATGTTGACTGAGTGCTCAGCCACATATGGACCTGGCTTGTGACCAAGAATGTAGCCTGGATCGGATCGAGTGGGCGCAACATAAGTGTCCATGAGCTGATTAGGGTCAGGGCCTTGCGTCGCTGTTGTAAGTGCAGCAGTGTCTATTTGCAATCAGCTCAGATAATCTGCTTCGCTTTAGTACTGGCCTTACCAGAGGTGTAGGTCGAGGGAGGCGGCGGTAGATGATGCTGGAAAAGCATATAATACTTGTGGGCAGTGCCGCCAATGCCACGGAAGACATCGCATCGCATAAAGCCATCCACATATGAGCCAAACCCATCGATGATCTGTCGTCTGTGTAAGCAAGAACCTCTTGATAGTGGCCGATGAAACTTGCGTCATGGTCATCCCAAATGTTCAATTGCGCAATCTGTCCGTTGGCGCCAGAAAAGGGCTCCGTGTTGTACCAGCGGATATAGTTCTTCAGGTAGTAATCGTCGCATTCGGCGCGCAACTTCTCAGGGAAAGGGTATTCCCGTCGTTTCCTAGGATTCTGGATAGCCGTCCATGCGCGCAGCGGCCCATTTACCCTGATGCCATCGTTGTAGATCTGATCACCGCCGCCGACCATGACGTGGAAAGGTACCTCGGAATGCTTTCGCATCACATCGTTCCACAACGCCGCACCGCTCCAGGCATCCTCGTCAGTTCCAACGCTGAACCCGTTGCAAGAATGGAACATGATACGCATGGACTCGTCTGCGGCGGGGATGTAAAAGGTGTTGACGCGAGGCTTGTGCTCCGACGAGTAGCGCATGTCGGGCAAGCTGTATTCGTACTTGATTTCTTGAGCCTCGATAGGAACGGTGATATCGAAGGCCCAAAACGTGTTTCTGGGATCCGAGTAGAGTCGATGCGATTCAATGCGACTACCTTGGTCGGAATGGCCATTGGCTGTCCCGTTGGCTTCGCCCGAAGCCAGAGGCCCTGCTTGGCCAACGCGTCGAAGGATGAGGGACGGTTGATAGAGCACGCCCATGCCGCCACCCTTGATGACAACCAGCACACTTCCGTACCAGCAATGGTCGTCCATGCGACGATAGTTTAGCAAGGGCCCGCAGACAATCTCCTTGCCATCGTTGGCCTCGCCACGGCCATCCGTGGGCTGCATGTATGAAAACGCATGCTCGTCCGATTGCCCAGCAGCAATGGTAATGGGTTGAAAGTTGCCTCGAGCCGAGCGGTCGTCGCGGTCGTCCGGGGGTTCAATCCGCGTCTTGTTAAGAAAGTTGGCTAGGTCGCCTGTGTCGGAATTGGCCACCGGGTCTCGCGCTTGGGGTTGCGCCTGGGAATGCGAACCGGCGTAGCGCGCGTAGGCAGTAGATTCTTGATGCCGCCACTTGTTCTGGGACGCGTATGGGTTCGGCTCGCCGGTACGCGGCCGCTCGATCTCTTCGTTGTACGAGGCCATCTGGATAGGGTAACCGTGGGAGCTGCTAGCGTACAGGACTAGGATGGGAGCTGGGAAAAGAAAGTCAGACAACCCGCAAATATACAGAGGGAAAACAGGAAATGAGCTTACAGCCCAGTTCTACGTGGGTACCGGGCGGCAGTTGGAGACGTTGTCAGCTGGGTTGTCCGCACACAAAAGGAGCCCTGGGGAAGGCGGATTGTAATGGCGGCGGCGGGCGCAAGGATGCGGTAAACAAGGGAGTTGGCTCCCAGAAGCTCAGACGACAGTCATTCGACTCTCTCGAGGCAAGCAGACGGGGAGGGTGCAGTCAACGTGTCACGGATTGAGCAAAGACGAAGATGATGGGGGCGAGGCGGCAAGGAGTAGAGCCAAGCTGCTGCTCACCTACAGATAATCCAAGGCAACGCGAGGCAGCTGAATCCAGCGTCGACTGCGCCAGCTTTGCCTGCTTCTGGCAAGGATCGTGCGGCTTGGTATCACTCAAAATACAACTTCACCCGCTAATTCCAGGCTGTCTCTAGTAGTGCCAACTTACATGGTCTCCGCCGCCGTGGCCGCAAGAGCTTGGCTGCTTGGCCCCCGTGGTTGGGCTGCTAGCAGGGTTGATTGCCTGTTACCAGAGTAGAAACGCCAAGCTGAGCGAGGGAGAAAAAAAAAACAAGGGAAATGAGGCCTCTTGAGCACCCGCGCAATCCATTCTTAGGAACCTGTGCCTCACGCGGGACGGCCATGTTTCGGACAACAGCGTGCATGCCGTGTCTCGATCCGTATGTGCGGATCATTGTGCAGCAGTAGACTGCTGTTAAAACACAAAATACACGGACAACTACCTGCTTTAGTTAGTCATGTGAATCTCAACCTTGGTGGATGCGATACCCAAGACCCTGGCCGATCTTGGCTTATTCTGTATACATATGATGTTCCGCCTCTTGAGTTGATGATGCGCATTTGCGATGGAGGCAGATACGCGTATTGCCATGACTTTGGATGTTTCTGTTCGCTGGCAAATTAGCGCCCAATCTTGAACATGGCACAGCACATAACGAGTGGGTGGTGCTACGTTGAAGCTATATATGCATGCTGGAGTACTCTGATGAGGCCGGTTCATGGGTCGGAGGTCAGACCAAGTGTCGTACCAGTTCGTCGACCACTGTATCCTATAGGCGGTTCTTATCGCAGCGGCCTCCTTCTAGAGGAAGTACTGTACTCCTGGGCGACATTAGAGGCTACTATGACCGACGTCATTTGCTTTGGCGTCGTGAGTGTTGCTGATTTTCTATTGGCTGTTACCTGCAACGCCAAGCTCTGCGAGCCGACTCTGCCGATGCTTGCCCAGATACGAATACCGCAAATCAAATACCAAGGGCAATAGCGGAGTAACAACTCGTAAGCGATAGGTGTTCCATGGTCTGGACGTATTTCTCTGATTGATGGTGCAATGCCTTTCTTGGAATGGAAACGGGCCACTTCGCTATACACAACTGCATGTTGGGAAGCTCCGATCCGGCTTGAATCAAATCCGGACAGCTTCAGACGGTCCCTACAGCATCACAGTGGGGTTGCTAGCCTCACTAGCAGTTTCAAAACAGCTGAACTTGGGGCTCCATGGCCGCTGACTAAGGATAAATGTGGGGTACAATAGGAGGTGGGCTTCAGCTTGGTCGGGTCAACGCCGGTTCGTCAGCTCCCCAGCCGACTAGCATAAGATAACTTTCTCCACCGCAAAACTCTTCCCTTCTTAAAAACTTCACAACTTGCCCCAGTTGCTGCAACAGGTCATCACCCCGTGTAACTCGCACCACAACGACGCTCGTCGGCCAAGTCCTTTGTTAGGACATTGTCTGGACCTCATGGACGCTCCATGCCGGACCCGTACCCGGGACCCGGTGTCCTTGTTCCATACTTGGCAGTTGGAAAAATGCTGGCCTCAAGAATTGTCGTGCCCCTCACTCTGGTGTTGACCTTGGTAGCTGGGTGGGTCTAGTTGTACGGCATATGTGTGTACAGCAGTGAGCTTTTTCTGTGCTCAATTCGCTGAAGGATGTTTTTCAACGTGCCGAGAATGATGCCTCCATGACATTACCAAACACCGATGCTCTCATTCGCTTCCAAAGGCTCTGGTGCATGAAGTCATGGATATATACTCGCATTGTGATTTTTGGGATGCCTGATCTTCAGCCCCGTCATACGCCAAACGTTCGTGCGGGCTGCACTGTGCCATGATGGGTTGGATTAATCACCAGCAAGATACAACTAATCGATTACCACATATTCTTGAGCCGTCGTCGAGTACGGCTATCGTGACAGAGCCTCAGTAGGGTAAAGCAACTGAACGAAAAAAAAGAAGGAATGCTGTTCGCGTGAATTATACGCTCTACGACGTCGCTGAACCAACCAATGCAATGGCCTGATGCTTTCGCGGCTGACTCTCAGAGGAGCAGCGTTAACTACAAAGGCAGCTGAGGGGAAATGAGGCTTCCTTATGCATCGCCTCGATAGTCACATGACGTTGACGAATAACATCATTCGTTGTTCCTCATATGAATGGCAATTAGGTCAGCCGTTGGTTTGGATGAAGGTTTGTGTAAAATACGGCGAGGTTGGCTCATGAAACTTCAGCCACTCCTGGTTGCGGATGGCCAACCCCTTCAATAAAATGATGCCATGCAGGGACGTAGAAAATCAGGCGATGCGCTTTGCCGTACTGAGGATAGACACACACGATCTACAGGAAGAAGGCCCTGGCCCCAGGAGAATTAACCAGGCGAGCAATTCCAGGGGTTACGCGAAATAAGGGGACCTGTGCCAAGACGTCTGGGCAGCCGCCCTGACTTCAGCTTTCGTGCTCGTGAAGCTGCAAACGGCCAGGTCCATACCTTAGGAAAGCCACGATAAAGTCCACTTGGCGAAAACGCAATTGTTCATGATGATGAGCAGCCCCGAGGTTGGCGTATGGAACCACCGCGAGACTCGCCGTGGATGCGACCAAGGCGTGCGCCCATTGATTGTTGGTTGGAGCTGCCGCGCAACCGAATCGTTGAGCCATGCTGGCGCTTAGTCCACGTCCAAGACAGCAGAGCGGCAAAACCGATGTTCATCACCCATCCCATTGTCGCTGCATGCATGTCTAATACGGCACTGCCCTACTTAATGCAGGCATCTGCTGGGCGAATATGAATATTTGCTATGCGGCAAAGACATCATCTGTTGGTGGGTGCATGTCATGGCCGAAATTGTCTCCCATCGTCGATGTGACGTACGGATACGCTCGCGGCCCCGTCGCAGGTCCTAGGCTCAAGGCCCAAGCCCTCGAGGTTTGAGAGAGAGTGAATTTAGACTGCGACTTCCATTCCAGGTTCCACCGCGGACTGTTTTTCTTACCCGTCGACGGCCAAGGAACCCCCACAATTCCATGCAACCATCAGACGGCAAATGCAGCTGAGGCTATGCAAAGTCCCATCTGCAGCCACAGCCAAAAGCAATGAATCCCATTCTATCCTCCTTGTGCCGGCCCTGCCTGCAGCGTTCCCCTTTCCTGGAGTCGGACACCTGAAGCCTGTGACCTTCGAATACGTAGGTGTCAAAATGAATTTATCCAATGCAGAGTGCAACTACTGCTTGCACTGGGCGCATCACATTGTCTCCTGCTCATCTTTGCCTGACTCGTCTCCCTGTCAACGTGCGCCCCATGCCTTCATCTCCGAGGTTTATTGGAACGACGTAATCCCCAGCTGCACTTGGTCCCTGCGAACACCTTTTCTTGTCTCATGCAGTGCTTCGCACCCAGTGGAAGAAATGGGACAATGCGCCTGTATCTTGTACTTCCCCTCCCCTTAACTAAACCGATCCGATCCGGCCCTTTGGCCAAGCCTCTATGTCATTCTGTAGTTTTGTACCACTCCACAAGCCCCAATTGTCTTGTCCGTGGCGATCTGGCAAGGGGCGGAGGTTGAGCCGTTCATACCGATTTTCTTGAGTCCTTGACGCACTTCCCGCACACCCTAGCGGCTGCGTTCGCTTCCACCTTGCCAATCGCGGAAGTCTGAAACTGCGTCCCATCACCTCCTTCCCTACCCTCAGCGGCTCCAAACCATCTGGTCATCTTACTCTTTCAACCTCTTTTCTTCTTTCCTCCACCTACCTTTCCCAGCCATATTCACCTAGTTCCGGCTCTACCTTGTCTCACCTCTGTCGGCTGGAACGGGTCCTCCGTACCGGGATGTTGGGTTGAAGGAGCATTCCCATCTTAACCGGTCGGTATCCGCGGGGGGGCTTCTGCTCTGGGCACACGTCCCTTGGGTAGCTTGGCCATGCCATGAGCAGCTCTACGATGATCATGGCTCCGGCCGTGACGCCACCTCCCGCCGCCTTTCCTCGATCCCACTCGACTTCCGATCTCCTAACATCTCGCTCCGGGTCATCTTCGCCGCAGCAGGAAGCCTTAAGCGTGTCCGGCTTCGACTTGCCGTCTTTCAACGACGATTTCGAGCTCGACATATCCCTGTTATCCAATGCCAGAGCTGCTGCTGCCTCCAACGCGGGAGAGATCGAACGCCCGCCCAAGGCGCGCTCTAGGCTTTCGCTTGCTCGCGCTAGAACGAGCTCATTCATAGAACGGCCACGCTCGTGGTTTCCACCTTCAAAGACAGCCCGAGAAAGTTCCGTCGAGGTCTCTCCGAAACGCCCTATTGCACCACTTCCGCGAAGTGATCAATTGGAGACAGCTTCCAAGACGCAGAATGCGAAGCCGTTGGAATCCGTTCCTGCAGTAGCTGAATCTTTTGCAAGCTTTGCCAAACGCTCATGGATCTCGTCTTCGCGTTCGCCTTCGCCCAGGGGCCGATTGGCGCCTGGCCCGAAAAACGTGGCGGCGGATGGGGCAGACGGCGTCTCGAGAAAGTCAAACCGAACACGGATTCGATCCGATCGGCCAGCCGACCGCCCAGTGTCGAAAAGAGATGTTGATTCGTCAAAGACAACGCCGGGGGCGCTCACTCGAGCCAGCAGCTATTTCTCCAAACTGAGAGAAAACAAGCCCGTTGACTCCACCAACTTGAACGACCCTTCCCACGCCCAATCCGACAACAGCTGCGCATCGTCAACGATCAGCACAGCGCCTCCTGCCACGGACAGCACCGACACCACCACTTCGCAGTCAGCATCATGCGATAGCAATGCTGCCACCACGGACGACTCGTCGGGGGACTTGCCCACGCACGTTCGAGATGTATTGTGGTCCTCTTTCAAGACGCTAGAACTCGAGTTCAAGCTTTTCCTCGTTAAGCAGATACCACAGCGCATGCAGCAGTTTCAATCCACACTTCTCCCGTTCTTGAAGGCGACAATGTTTCATGGTTCGGTCAAGGTCCTGAGCCCCGAAGACGTGGATCGTCGAGCCACAATACTAAACAAGTGGTGGAACGTGGCACTTGATATGCTCGACAACCAAGGGACAAATGCTGTATCGAGAGCGGATCGCTCAGTTCTTCTCGAAACCATCGCCATAATCATGATGCGACCCGAATGGCGCCAGACCTCAACTTGCCTCTTGCCACTTACCGAACGCCCACATCGAAACGCAGCGCGGCCAAGATCTTGGACAGACACTTCAGGATCGACAATCAGCTCGGGCCAGTTGGACTTTCTTGCTGAATCCGCCGAGCATAACATCAGAACCATGTTTCTTGCCAATCTGATGCGGCAGATAGTCTTCGTAATAGACAAGTTATCTTTACGCGCAGCGCCTCTGGACCTGGTCAACCTGGCCGGAAAGACTTTCGCCTATGCATTCTTCTTCGCGCCAGGTGTTGCGGATGTGGCAGTCAGGCTTTGGGGGTTGACACCGGAACTGATTCGACGTACCTCGGACGAGCTTGGGCTTCCTCGGAAGAGGACCACGCACAGTGAGGATCTAGCTGCTCTGTTTCCACCAGCCATGGCGGGCCTTCAGTGGTCCTCGCCAAAAGCAATGTGGGAGACGATCAAGGTCGTGCCTCCCATGTCAATGCTTATAGCTAGGGTGCCTTGGACGGGACCATGGGTTTCTCGCTGGAAAGGTCATGGTACGGACTTGTTCTTCATCTTCTGCAAATACTATCATGTGCTGGCAGATCAGTTCATGCCACCAGACCTGTCACTCGCGCAGAAGGCAGCTTGCCCAGGATTCGTTCTCGTTCAGGCTCAACTCCTCTCGATCATGGATACGTCGCTGCATCGCCAGAATGCCCCCAGGGGCCCTTTTGGAGGCCCGATGGATTCCTCCTATGTTGCAGATGCCTCAGCCATGCTACCTCTTCCCGCCTCAGATATGAATCAGAGGACTTCGGAGAGCAGGCTGATTGCCTTGTTGAAAGACTTTCTTTCGGATGATTCGCCTGATTTCTCTGGTGCGAAATGCACATTTGCTGGAGCCTTTACCTCCATGTTGGAGGCTGCGACACGGAAGATCTCTCAGTTCGACAGTTCTGCTTGTTTCACTCTTTGTGACTTTCTGGAAGAGGTTCTGACGACATACGGCGAGTTCGAGAATGGCAAAGAGTCCGAGAGTTACATCAACTGGACTTTCTGGGTTGAAGTCTGGAAGAAGATAATGGCCTCCTTTAACACCATGTCAGAAATTAGAACGCTTTCCTTCATCTTCTCTATTTGGGACACGATTGTCCGGGATCCACAAAGGAAGAAGTTGATTTGCCTGGACTGGCTCATTTCTGACGCAACCTTCAACACTTACTTCAATCATTGGTGCCCCATGGTCCGAGCCTACTACCATCGTCTCTTGTGTTGGAGAATTTGCCGGGACGAAGGCAAACCGATTGCCGTCGATGCGTAAGTCGACAGAAGTGCCACGAATATGCACGTAATTCTGACCTTGGTTTTAGGGAGATATTCTTTGCCGCTTCCAATAGGTTGCGAACTGCGTGGGCTCATTACCTATACATGAAGGACGATGCCGAGAAGAACGGACGACCACCACCCTCCACATGTCCCACGCTCCCCACACCCAATAAGAAATTCGTGATAATCCGACAGCACTTGTACGAACCACAGCCGGGGTACCTCGTTGGGTTTGACTCTTTTGCCCGGCCAAAAAGTAGCGATAAACTTCCTGCGAGCATGACGATCCGCGACGCCGACGGGCCACGGAGTGAAGCGAAGAAGCGATGGTCGATTATTGACAAGGTGTTTTCGCTAGGATCTGCTGGTAACGTGGATACCGAGGCGCCTTCTCCAGGTCTTGCACGACGACCCTCTTGGGAAGACGACTTCCTTGCCGCTGGCCGGATGGCTAACAATTCGCGAATCCATGACGGCGCGGCACCGCCACCACCACCCCCAAAGCAGCTGCCACCCACTTCGCCTGAATCGAGCACATTTGACGCATCGCCCGAGATCGAGGAACCGGATTATATATTCAAGTTCATTTTAGCATGGCAGCAACCACCGGTACCGAGCCGCAATCGTGTTCTTACCCGGCCAGTTCTGCCTGCACCTGCCCAGGCACGGGTCCGTTTAAGAACTCGCAGTGATAGCGGCCCTCCACCCTCGCCTAGCATACCTTCTCCTACGCGTACTTTTTCCGGGAGCTCGCGTACGGGCTTGGTGCAGGGTGCGCGCAACGCGAGCCCACTTCCCTCTCCTATCAAAGTGTCGCCTCGACCTCCTAGGATCAGTCTCGAAAATGATGGAGATCGAGACAGCCTGTCGGCCGACATGAATAAGGATTTTTTCAGCCTGGAAGCGGACGAACAGGTGAAGGCGAGCTCTCTCAATGCGACTCCGGTTCAGGAGCGGGCAGTGGAGGCTGTAACAAAACCCAGCCGGCCTGTTGGGATGTTTGTGCAGAACGCTATTTACACAGGACGATCATTGGCGGAATGGGGCGCCGTTGTGTTCGAATACAACAACTTCCTTGAGCGCCGCCGCGATGAGGGTGTTCTTGGCCTCAGCGAGGTGGAGGTACCGCTCCTTGCCGTGGAAGGGTTCCGCAAGCTGGCAGGTTAGTTGGATCTACCAACATGGCAGTATCTCCACCATACTATTATCACGGGAGCGGCCGACTCCCCATCTATTTCTTGCAACCTGGTCCCCCACGGGGCAACGGCTGTGATGGTTAGACACCCTTTCATATCAGGTCCACCATTTTTGTGCTCGATGACATTGAGCAATGCACACACACATTTTGATCTACGGTACACACTGCCATTTCTGCATTTCTTATGAGAGGAATCGCATTGTATACAACTATGATTTCTTTGATCTGGGGAGGCCAATGGAGGCATGGAGGCGTTTGGAGGAGATAGGTCAAGGATATGCACATATATCATTGCAATCAGGATGAATTTTTGGGAAGATCAGAATGAGATTTTTTTTTATGTTTTGGGCCGAGAACGTCAAACTTGGTATTTGCCCGGATCAGAGTACTGTTCGTTTATATTCTGATTGTGTGAATGTGGTTAAATCTGCATAGCATGCCTAAATGCCTAGGATATGTCGAGAGGTTCAAGAGGAGGAAGCCGCCTCTACTCCGTGCGTCGAGGCCATTACTCCCTCACTCCCTCGTAGAGCTGCTGGAAAGTGGGGGGGTTTTGGCAACACCAGCCAGTAAGAGCCGGGCAGGTGGCCCAATTGGGCAATCTGTGCATCAATCGTTAGGGAGGTTTCGAGGTAGAGACGGGCTGTGTATGAGTGCGATACGGCGGGGTTCAAGCTCTTCTTATCTTGACCTCTACCTGGTTCTAACCCAAGACAACAGGTGACTCTGCACGGTATCTGGATTGGTGGAGTCTGAGTCTGTATCTGCTGCCAAAAGCGATGGTTGGTGATTATGGACATGAAGAATAAAAAACGACCATGCACTCGGATGTTCAGATAGAACAAGAGCTTTGCAAATAATGGGCCAATGCTTGGTACGGGGGGTAATTGATGTAGACTGTCGTCCTCGTGGGCTTATGGACCGTCGTCGTGAGGGGGGTTACGTAAGCCCCAACGGCAGCTCCTTCCACTTGGTTAAAGAATAGGCATCCATCCAGTTCAATAGCATCTGCCTGCTTACATTGGTCGTGCTATCATTTCATCACCGATTCACAACCGCAGCGGACCCAATTTGAGAAGACCACCACTATCTTTGACATGCCTAACGTTGGCAGGCCTAGTAAGGACTGCCACCTATGTCGCTCCCGGCGTGTGAAGGTGCAGCCAACCCCATTCGTCCATGTAGCCCAACAGCCGGCCACCAAGCAAAACCATACGCCAACTTAGAGCGAGACTGACAGTTTTCCCAGTGCGATTTAGGACGCCCGGCGTGCCAGCGTTGCATCAAATATGGCGCCGAGTGTCCCGGCTACAGGGCTCCCCAGGATCTGATCTTCCGGGATGATACATTCCGTGCGAAAGGCAAGCGAAAGCGCGCCCTCGATGAAGCGCTACCTCAGGCATCCAAGACCACTGACAGCACTCATTCGCACTCGCCCGTATTGACGTCTTCGGAGTCGGATGTAGCGCCATCGTTGCAGCCGCGCCCAGGAGAAGGGGCTTCCGGCAGAGACTCGTCCTGTCAAATCAGTCCAAGGTCATCGACATCAGGCGTTCATCTACCCCTTGGGCAATCCATCAACGTACATTGGACGGCTAATTCTGTTTCCATGGTATTGCATGTATACTCAGCCCTAGAGTTTCTCCAGAGTGCATATCGTCTTGTTCGTGACGATAGCCCCTTGATATGGGCAGCGCATCTCTTCTCAAGAACCTATGTCACGAACCTTCAGTATCCTACCTCCATGTCACGACAATCCCGACAGGAGTCCGAGCAAGAATTAGGCGGATATCTGGGAAAGGTGTTGAGCTCCGTAAATTCGGCTTTGAAAGACCCAACAGGACCTTTTCGCAACGATGTACTGGCAACCATATGGGTGTTGACTAACTACGAAGTATTTGTCTCTTTTGCTGCCAAGAACGTGGTATAGTACTTACCAATGGCACAGCTGCTCGCGGGCTCTTTCACGGACTTTGGCCCTAATAACCCATGGCTCATGCACACACGTGGCCTCTACAGCATCCTTAAATCGAGAGGTCGACGCCAATTCTATGTGCCATTGGATCGACAGGGGTTTTGGCCCGCCTACAACCTCGTTGTTAGTATTCCGCTCCAGCATTCTTGGGCACGACACTGAATCGCCCAATAGCAAATCCAAGCTCTCGTAACGAATTCAGAAATGCCACCTGAGTCCAGCGAATGGCTTGATGTTATCCACCAAACATTGAACGAAAATGAGAAAGTCAACTTTTATGTGGCTAAATTTATTAGTCGAATAGCCCGTGCCCAGAGCCACATACTTGATATCATCACACGCCGTGACTCAACTGCCGCTGTGGAAAGATATCACAATCTCATCCATGAAGTCGCCGACGCGGCTTGCGACATCAACAACGCACTCGGGAGCGACTTACAATCCAAGCCTGTGGACAGTTACATGCTCACAATGTACTGGGCCACTTTGATCAACGTCCATAACCTTGTTCAATTTCTGATCAACTTTTTGACACACTGCGAGAGTACTAATGGTGCCCTTCGCCCTCAGCTCAAGCTGCAATGGCACTACAGCCTGGAAATTATTCGAAATTCTGCTCAGGGCATTCTTGACAGTATTCCTGCTGTGCTTGGACCTATGAAAACGTCCAGCCCAGTGGATATGAAGGTTGTTTTCGATGCCATTAAACTTATCTGGCCTCTCACTGCAATCTGTTCTGTAACAGCAACATCCTCAGACCAGAAACAGGCTGCCGAAAGCACGCTCATCTTCATTGGCAGAGAACTAGGGATTCGCCAAGCACTGAACACCTACAACAGACGGCGAGACATTGCATTGGATGTACGAAGACCTCGCGGCTTTGGCCAAGCAGGATTGGCGGACTGAACTCGGATCTGACTTGCGTTGAGATTAAGGGAAATAACCATAAAGTTCCATACTACAACCGAAGAACAAGCCTACCGGAGGCTAGCTGACGTGCGAAAGTCCAGACTTTCTCCCGCGTCAATCGGAGCATGTACCATGTCAACCCACCGCCAAGTCGCCCTGGCACATTCTAAGCTCTTTGGGCACCAGCAGATTCCAGTGCGGATGTGATAAAGTCAACCTGCTCGTCTGCTCGAGTACCGTAAGTCAGGTGTGGTGCCAGGATGGTGAGGGTGCCCGCGCAGACGGCATCTCCTGGATTGCAGATGATGTTGGTTTTGGACTGCGGAAAGTTTGGAATTTGGCCATCATCCTAAGTCAAGTTGGTTAGCCTGTGCCGAATGTCGAACTGTATAGGTACGTCCGAGCCTTACCTGCGTGTTCTGGGTATCTCCAAAGGTGAAGGCGGCGACAATTTGGTCCTTCTGAGCCTGGGGGAGATCCTCCACGGCTCGGTGAGTGAGAGCAGCTCCCTGGCTGTAACCACCAACAACAAGCATCGAGTCTGGACAATCAGAGTTTGCCGTTGCAATGAGCGATTTCATTTCGCGGATGCCAGCCGGGTCAGCTCCTCCCGGCAGAAAGTTGGTGGAGAGTAGTGCGCCATAGTCGACTCCCTGGACGGCAACGTTATCGGCACCAAAGTTGGCCTTGACACCCTGTGCGGTAGGCGGACCACAAACGGTCCCCATGTTGCCGACCTCGGTTGAGCCGCGAGCGAAGATCATGATGATGGGCTTGCAGCCTCCGTCCTTGAATTCGTTGGCCGTGGAACCAACCCGGTTTTGGCGGATTTCAATGGGGCTCGCAGCAGCAAGAGCCGCCAGAGCGATGGTGAGGAGACCGATCATGGTAGCCGTAGTGACAAAGGTTCTAGGGAACGAATTGGGACTTTAGTAAATGTCGATGGGACCAAGCCTCGACGTGCTAGCTAGCTTTGAATGAGAGTAACGAAGCGGAAAGAAGCAACAAGAGTCAAGATGCAGAAAATGCGAACCAAATATGAAGGAATGGATGCTCGAAGCTACAACATTGACTCGAGCATCCGGAGGCCATATTTATAGGGAGTCTCTTCGCATACTCCATTCTTCGCAGCAAACCCTCCTCAGAAGTGTTCCAAGGAAGAAATTACCCATTCTGGAATTAGTCTCGTAGGCTGACAGGGCGGAAGACGAGATGGTTCTGTCTGATGATGTGAGTATTGGCACGGAGCTGGCGTGAGCCTTCGTCGTGTGGCTCTTGGCCGTGGGTTTTCTCGCAAGCAGCCCTTTTTCGGGATGGCTTCGAAGTGGCCGCAGGACCAGATGTTTCAACCTGAAGCAGGCTGGGCCAGCAGAGAAACAGATGCGGCTTGCGGATTATTAAGTCTAGTGGTCTGCGGGAAGTGGCCCGCTCGCGATTGTGGTCTGATGCGAACGCAGTGGGCCAGTGCTCATGATGATCCTCTAGATCTATGCATGAATCTCGAGATACTACGGGGAACTCGCACGAGACAGATGCGCTTTAGATTATCGTGGAGGGGCGGCAGTTGGGTTACATAATGATGAAGAAGCGTTTCATGCTATACGGAAAAGGTGAGAAACAGGGTGGTGGACTGGTTGGTAGATATCTAGGAAGAGCATTGCAGGCGAAGCGTTGAGGATACTGCATATGGCGAACCGGCCTTGGCTGGTCTACAACATCAAGACGGGTCGAGGCTGGCCGACCGTCAGGATGCCAAGTCAGGTGAGCAAGCTCGAATAGCGAGGGGATGGCCCTAGAAGGTTGGTCCTTCTCGGAGGTGGCTGCTTCGGGCTGAGGAGGAACACCAACCGTCCGCTCTGCGCTGCAACGTCGTGACCTCGTATGTTGCACGTCGTACAAGAGCCAAGATTGGCCGTGTGTTTCACAGCTCATGGTCACGGTTTTGTGGCACATGAAACGGCAGTGAAACACCGAATCGGCGGCAGCCAAGCCAAAAGCATACAAAAGCGTCGTTTTGCTTTCCCTTTTCCCCCTCCAAGTTGCACGTAGGCGGGCTCAACCCAACGGCCGCCGAGCCGGTTGCTATATCATGGATGAATGACAAGTTTGACAGCTGATGCCATCGTCGTCGTCCGTTCAGCAGCGTTGCGCGAAGGGATAAGGTGGCGCAGCGGGCAGCAGAGCTTGGACGGTGAGATGGTTCACTGGCGTCGGAACATTGAACGATTTGGGAAGATTGTTTGGGGTGGCGGAGTGTCTGGTAATGGTTTGGGGATTGCCTGTACTGCGCCTTGCTCAGGACGGCTTCATGCTGTCGTCCGAGGCGAGAGCATGCGAGGGACAGCCTCGGCAGGACGGTGTCGGACTCCATCGAGTCCCCGCGATTAGAGGACGGTATATTTTTAGAATTTTTAAGATGATTAGGTCTTGTCCTAGCAGCATACGGAAGATTGGTATCAAAGATCAGCCGTTCCAAGCCAGTTCGAAGGATTGGTGTTGTTGTTTCTTACACCGCCACAAGTGTCAATCCATACGCCACAGCAACAGAAACGGTGCAATTTGTGGCAACGGGGCCGTTGGCTGAGCCACAACACCAGAATGGTTATGTCAACGTGAGGGGAACGCCATCGAGATGGCAGGGCACGAGGGCCACGGGCACGGATACGAACGTGGTGTGTGTGGCACGCCGCTTGAGGAAAATCACTGGGGAAGTCGATGAAGATCTTGGGAGGCTTATCCAACGTAGGGGCCATACGGTGGATCGTGGCGGCGGCTTCTGCAAATCCATCATCTCTATTCGCAAAACTAGAAACGAAGCATATTCATTGTTTTATCCCCGCTCAAGAACATTGTCGATGGAGAAGTTGCACGTTTTATGCGGCGCCTATGTCTCAGGCAGGACAAGATGCAGTGAGACAGGCGGACAGGACAGAACGGAAAATAAATTAGGTTGTGGATTGAAGCTAGACCAAAGCAAGGTGCAGGGGCCAATAACTTGTTTTGTCCATATACCCAGTTGAGCCAGGGGACGCCGACACTGTGTCTTTGTGCCGACGACGCGGGGCACGCACAGTGTGCGACGGACGGACGGTGCACTATTACAGCCAATCTGATCACGCACAGGGGTCGACCTCCCAATCAAGCAACGGCACGTTGGAATTGACGTCAAGATCAACCGCCATCCCTACTGCCAGCATGGTTCTTCAACAGCGAACCATTGTTGGCTGGTCTCTACGGCCGGGCTTGTGGTCCACCGCACTGTGGTTTGTCTGGTTGTTCAATTGACTCTTCCCAGGGGCAAACACCGCCAAACCCGACCACCAAGCCAAGCCTCCTCCCCCTGTCCTCTCCACGTCCGTCTCTCGCTGCCGTGAGGTCATCAAGCCCGAGCCGCCACACCCATCGACCAACCACGGCCGCCCAATGCTGGTCGATGCTTCTGGAAGCGGCAGTGAGCGGCACGGGCTAGATGCTCCAGCCCCGGTAGCTCGACGACCCGGGTGGTCATCGCCTTGCTCTGGTTTGCACCCACGGAGACTGTCATCAATGATGCACCCTCCCCAGGGGGGCCAGGCGGTCTGCTGCTGAACTGAAGATCCGCCGATGCTTCTCTTTGGTACTGCACTGCAGCTTGGCGGGTTCTGACGCTGCTGGCTGGTGATGATGATGGAGTCAACTCCGTTGGCCCCGAGGTCCACCAGTCGTTAAAAGGAATCCAAAAACATGGATCTCGGACCGTGCCTGGTCTCGTGGGACGCTTGGTATAAGACAAGTAACTTTCTTCTCACCCAGACTGCCTCCCACCCTACGGATCCCCGAATCTTGGCCTTTAATACATATCTGGCCAGGCCCCGTTGTTGTGCTACCTCCATCCAGCCCAGCACCCTGCCATGCAATGACACGCATCGGGGGCATGCTCTACGGTGGCAACATCCTTTCCGGCTTTCAACTCGTCAGGGTTCCCTGAGGGTACCGCATTTCCAAACGGGCACATTACCGCATAACCCACCACACCACCATGCCTTGCACGGCCTTATCTAGCTCCCAAGGTGCAGACACGAGCTGCCGTGCTGCCAGTCCCCCTCGCCTTCTTACGCGACCCCATTTCCACCACCAAATCACATCAGATCGCCTTCGCGAAGGCGCCAGAGCTGGCAAACCACCCTTCACCATGAATACAAAGATCCGCAGGGGCAGGAGGTCCATCTTCAAGGAGCTGGGCTTGGACGACCACGACTGCGCCTCGTCACACCCTCTCCCGCCCTCGCCCTCGCCTAATCGTGAAAAGATGCCGTACCAGTCCGATGACGAGAGTGATTCGGACCGAGTCGCTGATCTCAGGTCGGAACACGACAAAGCGGAACAGCAAGAGCACAACGACGGCGAGCCCAAGGAGCAGAGCGAGACCGACAACTCTCGGCTGCGCCAACGTCATAACACGATATCTTCCAAGCCGTGGTTCTCTAAACTGGCCAATTCCAAAGCCAGACCGAGGATCAAAAGCAGCGCCAGCGCTCCACCCGGTACCGGCTCGGGCTTGCAGCGATTCACCATGATCGCTTTGTTGGTTGCCGTCGTCCTGCCCACCTTCAGTTACTGGAACGGGCGGACGAGGGTCGAGATGAATGGCGCTGATGCTGGTCCCATCAGACCGAGGCAGACCAGTCCGACGGAGGTCTGTCGGCGGTGGGCACATCAAGCTGCCCTGCTAAACGGCACGCTGTACATCTACGGCGGTGAAGCCAAGACGGACAGCGACCAAGATCAAAACACTTGGAACAACAACTTCCTCACCCTGGACTTGACGCGGGACTGGGACATCGATTCTCCTTCCTTGACAGGACTTCCTGTTCCCGATGGACCACCGCCAGTCGCCCTGGGCTATCTCTGGCGAGATTACAATAACCTCTACCTCTACGGCGGTCAATTCTCCGACTCGCCCTACGTCGATCCCAGCCCAGAGTCCCTCTGGAGATACTCGATCAATGACGAGGAGTGGACTGAGTTTTCTAACCCCGAGACTTCCGCCGGAAACTACTCTGAGCCCGGTGGTCAACCTGTTCATCGCGCCGCTGAAGGCGCTGGCATCTCGGTGCCTGAGCTGGGCCTGAGCTGGTATTTCGGTGGGCATCTTGACTGGGCGACGACGCCCGGCTGGTCAAGAAGCACTGATCGAGTTTACCTTATGAGTCTGCTCGAATTCACCCACCCTGGCTATGTCAACTCGGGCGTCGACAGTCTCTCCACGGGAACCGGTGCAGGACGCGGCGGCGCCTTTCGCAACATCACGGAAGGCGGCGTTCAAGCCGAGGACTTTCCGGAGCGAGCAGATGGAGTGCTGGTCTACATCCCTGGATGGGGTGAGGCTGGCATCTTGATAGGGCTTGCGGGGGGGACAAACGACACGTTTGTTCGCGATCTCGAGTACCTCAGCGTCTACGACATCAAGAACTCTAGGTGGTATCACCAGCAGGCCACTGGGGACATCCCAGGCGTGCGGGTAAACCCTTGTGCCGTTGTGGCTACGGTGCCGGATGGATCAAGTTTCCAAGTCTACCTCTTTGGCGGCCAGAACCTTCAGCCCTATGTACGTTTTATTCTGATTTAGCGATCCACGTGTGCAAGGATGATGCTAACCCCAGAGCTTTGCAGGAGGAACAAACCCAGTATGATGACATGTACATACTTACGATACCTTCATTCACTTGGATCAGGGTCGACCAATCAGGCCAAGACACGCCACTGCCTCGCGCTGGCCACACGTGCGCGCTGCAGGATTCCCAGATGATCGTGGTCGGTGGCTACGTCGGGCAGGAGGATCGCTGCGATTCTCCAGGAATATACGTCTTCGATGTTTCGACTCTCGAGTGGAAGAGCAACTTTGCAGCAGCCGACCACCCAGCTGACTTCAGCACCGGCAACTCGGTCCTCGACAGCTCATACGGCTACCGTGTACCCGAAATAGTACAGCAAGAGATTGGCGGCGATGACGAAGGCGGTGCCACTGTTACCACGCCCGCTGTTGGCGAAGCCACGCAGGGCCCCTTTGCTACAGGGCAAGCACCTCGGTTCACCGTCACCGCGACAGGCGCAGGGCCCACTGCGACAGTAACCAACCCTGGCCCGGACGGCACCGAGGCATCGTCTGACGGTGGACCGCAACCGGGTCTAATCGCCGCGGGCGTAATTGCTGGGCTCGCCGGCGCACTCGCACTGTACCTCGGGTGGTGCGCGTGGGTATACCGCCGCCAGGTCAAGGCCTACAAGCAGCACATCGCCGCGGCGAACCGCTACGGCGCCGCGTCCAACGCATCCTTCGGCGCCGCGGGCCTCTTCGGCGGCCGTCGCGCAAGCAGCCGCCGCACGCAGGCTTCCGGGCACAGTCGCTGGGGCTGGATGGGCTCCGGCCGCGAGCCCGACTGGCTGTCCGAGCCCAAGTGGCAGTCGGACGAGCCGCCCAGCTCCAGCTCCGCCACGGCCACCAACAGCGCCGGCCGCAGCGTCAACGACGGCAGGCCGCGCAGTAGCGGCAGCGGCGGGTCCACCGAGGGCTTGCTGGACGGCCAGGAACCCAGCTTCTTCAACGTTGTCATGGGGCCGAGACGTGCTCTGAGGGTCGTCAACGGCATCGACGAGAAGTAAAGGGGTGATATAGCTTGTTTCCGCTTGATTGAAACGTCGATTTTCTTTTAAGACGTGTGATGAATGACGATGAGGGCTTTCTTTTTGTTGTATAACCTATAGGCGCTTCGTGGCTTGTAGGTAGGCGTCGACTGCCATGCTGTAAAACAGGCTGTACGTATATCCCATCTTTAACATTGATACCTAAGTAGTTGTAACTATGATTTCGTTTCTATTTTTTATAATCTAAACTTCAAACACTATAAACTTGTTTCCAGTGCTCAAACATTTCATCTCATCCAAGTTAGCGCACGCATTGACTCAAGGCAGGGCTCATGCTGTATATATGTATGCCTGATAACTGACCACCCCCATTTCTACCCAATAAGCAAGACCAAACAGAAAAACCCTTGGGTATACCCCCGTTGCCCATCCTAGGAATGGTCACAACATGATCGCCAAAACTCCTAGCATGCTATATACATGTGTGTATTGGGAAGGAAACGCTTTCTTCGCGAGAAGGCTGTCGAAAAGAAAAAACAAATGATCTTGGGAACGCTACGTGAGAGCGCAACAAGGAGTCAGCTGGTGCCCCTCCACTACGTTATAGCTCCTCCAGCTCCTCCGTGGAGAGCGTGCTGACGAAGGCATGGCGCAGGAAGTGCAGCCAGACCTTGCTCTTCTTCTTCCTGCGGTTCTTGGTCTTGCGACGGCCTCGCCTGGTCTCCTCGACAGAACCGTCGGCAGCACCTGCATCGTCTGACTCCTCTCCAGCGTCTAGGGCAGCGGTATCTTCCTCGCCGTCTTCTTCCTCGAAGTCGTCATCGTCCTCACTTTCATATTCATATCCGTCCTCATCATCATCATTGTCCTCGACTTGCGTCTTTCCCCCCTTGCGTCCCGTCTTGTGATGCTTCTTCTTCTTCTTCCTCTTCTTCTTTTCCTCTTTCGCGATCCTGTACGCCAGCTTCACGTAGTTTTTGACCGTGAGATCGGGCAGCTTGAAAATCTTGTCGTCGAAGGTGCTGTATTCGACTTCAAACTTGAATTTTCGAGGTTTGGGCGCCCCATGTTTTAACTCGTCGTCTCCGTGGTCGCCGCTACGCCATTTACCCGCTTCCACGCCGTGGTCGGCGATGTCGTTATTCACATAAGTGAGATTGGCGTAGTACTGCGTGTAGCCGGTGAAGGTAAAGGGCTGGGCAAGATAGGCCGGGCCGGGAGGGGCGTGCGCCGGGGGGTCGTCTGGAATCACGAGATTGGGATCTTTCGGTTTCTTGCCTTGTTTCTTCTTCTTCTTCTTCTTCTTCTTCTTCCTTAATTCGTCCATAGCCGAGCGCTTTAATTGATCGTGAAAAGCATCGTCCTCTTCCCAGATTTCGGGCGTTGCCGACAGGGGAGGGATATCGGTAGCGTTGAACGAATCCGTCCAGAGCGTAACGTGTTCCAGCCCGGTGATGTTGTATTCGATAATGCGAATGGTAGGAAAATAGTTGGGCACAATGCTTGGACTGACAAGGGACACCTGGTATCTTTCTGCGTGTTCACCGCCAATCTTGTGGAATTTGTCCTTGCTCCCTTTGTTCTTCCTCTTGTGTCCGTATAGCCCTGTTTCGCCGTCGCCGTCATCCTCGTCATCCGACAGCGACTGAGCCACCGAGCCAGGGATTTCAGACCAGCCCTTTCGTAAGTCCTGCAGGTAGTCCCCTTTGGAGGCGATGGACACGATACTTTCCAACGACTCCCTGGCCTGGGTTTCGTCGTCCTGTCCGGTAATGTCAACGTCCCATGAGTCCTGGAGCAGGAAATGGTCAATATTCATATGGCCGTACACGGCGCCAACGACGACATCGCGATACTGCTTCAGCCACAGCGTGTATCTCTGCCAGCAAGTCTCGTCCCAGTTTTGTTTGTTGCCAGTCCTTGCCGGGGGCACATGGCCCATGAGGATGGCCTTCATGCCCGATTCGCGCATGCGCTGCAGCTGGACTCGCAGCCACTCAAAGTGCTTGTGACCTGGCTCCGAGGGCGCAGCGCAACCGTTGACGCCGGCGTTGCGGTCGAAGAAGTACATGGTGTTGAGGCTAAAAACGGCGAGCTTCCCTGGAACGACGTCGACGTAGAACCAGCCACCAAATTCGAAGGAGTGACGCTGCTCCTCGGGGATGAAGCGCTCCCAGACATGGCTGTACGTCTTTAACCATTTGTTGGGGCCTGGGTAGAAGATGTTGTGGGGCAGGAAATCGTTGTTGCCGAAGCTGGGCACGACGGGGATGGCAAGCCTGTCCTTGCCCGAGCTGAAAGTCTCGAAGAATTTGTCGGCGACCTTGCGGTTTGTCCGTATCACCTCGTCCGCGTGCCGGGGTAGTTTCTCGTCGCTATCGTGCCTGGCGGTGTCGCCTGTCCAGACAACGAAGTCGACCTTGTCCCTGACATGGTGTTTGAGCCAGTCGAAGGTGGCGTCGACGAGGGAGAAGGGAGAATCACAGTCGGTCTTTTCGGCGCCATAGGTCCCTGCGAGACCTTTGTCGCGGTGGCAGGCGATGCCCTCTTCGGTAGACGTTCGTACTTTGTAGTAAGGATCTGGGTGGAAATCTAGAGAAGCGAGTGGGCGTCAGTACCCGCCACTCAAGATGAGCATATACATGAACCAAAGACGGGCTGGTCTCTGCCACGATAAGGGAATGCAGGGGGAGGGGCAAGAAGTAGGGCCAGGTGTAGGTCGGCAGCGGGCGACAGTGCATATCGCCAATTGCAGATGGGGTACCACCACACCACCACCACACCACCCCTCCGCATGCTTGAGCTGGGATTAGGGGAGATTGCACGTACCCGTGATATGCAGGAACCGGCCCTGCAACGGCCGTGTTTGCGACTGTGGTGGGTGAGGCTGAAGCACCTGCTGGTCTGCGCCAGCATCAGATGGAAGGACGGGCACGGCGACAACGCCAGCGCCCAGTGCTAGCAAAGCCAGCAGCTGGCGTCGTTTGCCAGCGGCTGGCATGTTGCCTGGCCAAGCACCGGAAGGGCTAATTGCCTATGCGGCTTGGGGGGGGGGGTTTTTTTTTTTCCTTCTTCGAGAAAGGGTCGGGCTGACTCGGTCAGGCCTCAAGGCTGAAGTGTTTGATGAAAGGGGGGGGGGATATGAATTGGATTTGTTAATCTCGTTCGTACGTGGTCTTGTAAGACGGCTTCGAGTGAGACTTCAGAGGATGTTGAGTTGTGAAAGTAGAGCAAAGGGGGAAGAAAATTCAAGCGAGCCTGAAATCGTCCAGTGTGAGGTCATCCTCTGCTCGCCAGCGTGCCTGAAAGCCAAGCCTTGCGGGATAGGATCCGCGCAGCTGCAAGTGGCCCGTGGCAAACAGCGCAGTCCCGCAACGAAATATACCGTAGGTATGGCAAGTGACGGGCAAGACTCGATCCAAATACTAAAACGCAGTGGCCAAATGTTCCGCGGCTCCTGGTCGACGTACCGAGCTTGGGGGAGAGACGCAGACTTGTCCAACGGGCCGTGCCGGTCTTAAGTAATTGCATTCAAGACCTACATCTGCGTCTCCAGGCCCGGGTACGTACCCGCAACCTCTCCCCGTATTCCTGCTGCTGCTTGTCGTCGGGCTGGTTCTAAGTTCACGGGGTTTCCTTTTCTTGGCAGAGGTGGTAGGACGAGCAAATGCAAGGCTGTCGTTGTCTCGTGGGGGACGCGAAGAGGGAAGCCTAATGGGCCGGTGGCTGGCGGCGCAAGTACCCAGCGTGCCGAAATACAGTGTCGGGGGTACTTGCGGGAGGGAACGTGGGCGTGCATGCGATGCTTTTTAGCTCGATGCTAGCAGAGTAGCCAATGTGCGATGGCTGTGGCTTACACGTGTAGTCAACGACCGGCTGTAAGAGCTCGAGAGGAATTTCCAGAACTCCCCCCGTTTTCAATGTTTTCCCGTTGCAAGACATGTGTGTCTAAGCCAGCTGACTCGTCGAGGCCGCCACGACGACTAGACGGGAGACACCCGGCACGAGTCCGCACACGATTGCTTACGTCTCGTGGTCGTGTGACGAGCTGTCGAGGCGGCATTGCATGGGATCCCGATCCATAAACCCTCAACCTTGATGCCACCGCTTTGTCTTTGGGTGGCAGCGGGTGTCAGTCTTTGAGCAGCGTGACACTTACTGACAGACCTCGCATATAAATCAAGCATGGATGATTATTCGAGTTGGGAGCGTCGAACGGTCACAACTGCGCGAGGCTGCTTCCTCATCTCCCAGTGCTACCCTACATCATATGACAAGTACCTACTAGCACCTACTAGTAGGTAGATCCATCGCCGCACGTGATCTTAACGTGGGACTCTGGGGTAGGTGGACATAATAACCGGAAGAATTTGGTAAAGCAAAGCCGCTCTTCTTTTCCCACACACGCAACGACGTCCCTCCTTTGACAGCCATGATGGTTACCAAAGCGGTATTTCCCCCTTCACCATGAGACATGCCCTCGAGGAGACGGTTGCCAGACGAAACCCCATGCCGTTCGTTTGAGGGAGGCCGTCCGAATTTCCGTGGCGGCTTCCTATGGTTTTTTTACGGCTACACTCCAAAAACTCTCACAATCCTTTCGCGCCCTCCTTGCCCAACCTGTTCGCCTGCTCTTGCAATGTTTCCCTGAAAGGCGACGGCTTTGGCACCCACCACGGATCCGACCACAGAAAGTGGTTGTTCTTTTCCCATCTCGCATAGCCGCCGAGGTCGCCGCCCGGCGAGTCAGGGTAGTTCTTGGTCCAGGCGCTGCGGAATTTCTTGTCCTCGTCGGTTTGCGTCTTGTAGTTCGGCTTGTCTCGATCCAGGCGCTCAACCTCGTCCTCGTAGGTCTTGTAGCGCGCAATGGTGTCCGGGTCGTTCCAGTTGACGTACTCGGGCGTCCTCCATCGATCTTCTTTCTTGTTCTTCCTGCCCTCTTTCTTGCATTTCCGCTTAAGGCGTGCCTGGTAGCTGTGGACCGTCTGCATAAAGTTGACGCATGCGCGGTTCTTGCCCTTGGGTATGTGCGCCTCGGCCACCATGTTTTCGACGCGACATTCTCCCCAGTGATAGCCTACCACGGCCGGCCCGTTGATGTGCACTCGATTGTACTTGGAGTCTCTCCAGCCGTGGCCCTTGGCAAGGTAAATTTCTTCTGGGTTCTGCCAGTACCACTGCGCTTCCAGCAATACGCTTCTCGCCCCAAACGAGTTCCAGCATTTCCCATCGCATTGGAAGTTGGGGTGTGGCCCAGCCTTGTCGGTCTTGCCTGTACAGTCGAACCCCGTGTAGAAGGTGGCGGCGTGCGTGACTATACCGGCCTGTTAGAGAAGCTGCCATCGCAGTCGAAACAGGGCCAACGCCTTACTCCAGTGGATGCCCTTGGGCCCCTGGGGATCCGTGTTGAGGTATCCGTCGTCGATGGAGTCCTTCATCCAGTCGGGCTCATGAGGAAGGGCTATATCATCGTTCTCTGCCAAAACGGGAATCGATATGGCTGCTGCTATAATCGCGAATGAGAACTTCATCCTGTTCACATGTGCTTGGAATCGCACGCGTAAGAGATCAAGAGTTAGCGAAAGGGTCGGAGGTGGGAGAATCGTATAACACTCGATGTTCAAAGACGGCGAATGCGGGTGATGTATCATGAAGCCGGAGTGGCGGCTACCTTATAAAAAGCTTGATCTCGGCCGTGGGAAGCACCTGCTATGCTCTAAGGTTGCGTGAGCACATGAAAGTCAAAGGCACGTGGAGGAACCTTCGCTCTGAGATTTGCCTAGTTCTACTGCTACTAATTCGACACTGTTATCGTGGAACAAAATTGTGCTCGAGAGAAACTTGTTTGGATATGATCTCCGAAAGGTTGAATTCCTACAAGACTAGAAACCAGGAACAGATGATCCTCTAGATAACCAATGTTGAATGTGACAAACAAGCCGGCGCCAGTTTATAAAAAATAAAATAAAAATAAAGGCTCAGATGAACGCCCATCCTGTGGCCCTCCAAAGTGAAAGAGCCCCAGCACGCCCATCAGTGATAGATGCGTATTTGAGCTGTGTTGAAAAGGCAGACATTTGTGGATGCTCCGGCCAGCATACTTTTTGGGCGTCGGGTAAGGTGGTCGTAAAGGGGGGAATTGTAGAAAAGCCTCCCGGTAATCACGCCGGTGCCGTGTTCTTCCAGTACTTGGTTTCGATGAACGGCATCTTGGTCACGACGCCTTTCCTCGCCCGGCCCCGAACAATAACATCCACCTCGGTTTTGGCCGTAGCCTGGCCGACGTCGATGTAGCCCATGGCAATGTTCTTGGCCAGCGTCGGGCTGGGGCATCCGCTCGTGACCTTGCCGATGACAGTGCTATCGCCCTGCCTGCGAATCTCGGCGCCCTCGCGGGCAGGCGCTCCCTCGACTACAAGCCCAACACGTCGTCGACTGACTCCCTTGCCGCCCTTGGACTTGGGCGTGAGCTGCGGGATGATGACGTCGGCGCCGTGGAAGCCTCCGGACTCGCGCCGGTGCTTCGGGATGACCCAGCCGAGCCCGGCCTCGGGGGGCGTCGTGGTGTCGTCCAGGTCGTGGCCGTACAGGCACATGCCCGCCTCGAGACGCAGCGAGTCGCGGGCCCCGAGGCCGGCCAGCTGCAGGCGACTCCTCGGCCAGGCGTCGAGGAGGGACTGGACGGCCAGGGGCGTGGTGTCGAAGGCAGGGTACAGCTTGCCGTTGAAGGAGATCTCGAAGCCGTCCTCGCCCGTGTACCCGCCGCGGCTGATGAGCACGGGGTGCGACTTGGAGCCGTCGGCGAGCTTCAGCTGACCCCACGTTGCGTTGCCAAAGTAGAGATCCTTCAGGGCGACGTCGCTGCTGGCTAGAGCCGCGCCGAGGACCTCGGCGCTCGCAGGACCCTGCAGCGCGACCAGACCCGAGTTGTCGAGGCGCGTCCACTGCACATCGCCCCCGAACTTGCCCAGCTCCTCGTCCAAGTACTTGTTGTCCTTGTCCAGGCACGCGCCGTTGGTGACGACGTAGAACTCGTCCTCGCCCAGCCTTGTGATGACCGAGTCGTCGACGATGCCCCCGGTGCCCGGCCACAGGAAGGTGGTGAGCTTGCCCTGCAGAAGAGGCTGGTTCTGCCAGTCCGAGGGCGTCACCTTCTCGAGGAAGGCGGCCGCCGCGGGGCCCTTGAAGATGTGCTGCACCATGTGGCTCACGTCGAAGAGGGAGGACTGAGCCCTGGTGAAGTTGTGGGACTGGGCCAGGGACACCTGATCGTACTGCACCGGCATGTGGTACCCGGCGAAGGGCACCAGCTTGCCGCCATTGGCGACGTGGAGGTCATACAGCGGCGTCTTCTTCAGAGGTGCCGTCGACAGGTCAGAGGCGTACCGCCGGCGACATGCCCCAGCCGACACCGCTGTGGCGCCCAGCAGCGAGGTTGAAGCGCAGAGTGGCCGCGGGGCCAGCGAGGCGCGCGCTCTGGATGCCACTGTTCTCAATGCCATTGCGAGGTTTCAATTGGGTTGTTTCGAGAGCGAGGCCAATTGGTGCTTGGCGGTGAAGTCCTGTCCCAAGTTGCTCCCTACCTGGTACCCGAGGTAAAGTGGTGAGCTCTGAACGGTGTGACGTTAGCGGGGCAGATAGCGAGGCCGGCGTGCAATCTCGAACTCCGGCAGCCGAACAGAAACACCAGTCCCGACAGCTACCCCCAACATCCACCACATTTGGTCGAGCGTACCTTGTCTCTATGCTGTTGCCGAGGATGCGCGTACCCGGTGAGGGAGGATCCTAGAAAACCATCACTTTCGCATGACGACTGCAAATACCAGCCTAGTTCAGCATATCTTAATCGAATTCAGACTTCTGTTGGATTCACTGAGACTTTCCATGTCCTGGAACCACCTCTGCTTCGACAGTTGGGTACCTGTATTATTCACTTGGCAGCGGATCGTGCCCTGCGGATAAGGATGATATCTAGCACTGCTGATAACTTCATGTTGCGTCTTTACACAAAGGGCGTCCACGTCCATGCCCCGTCCACTGCCGTCCACATGCTGCGATACTCCGCTTACGATCCCGTCTATGTACTCGCACAGCTTCCCGCCCCCAGTCGTACTTACATCTCCTCGAAACTGTACTTGAGCCAGCCGCCCAGGGCGCGCAGACTTTCCCATCGAACGTTCTCATCCTCTGACTGCATCAGCTCCATGACTCGTCGCTTAAGTCCAACCTTCTCGAGCTGGTACCGCCTCTCCGGTACTTCCTTGACCAGGTTACCAATGTCGTTGCACGCAATAGCCAAGACCTGCTTGTCGTTTTCCCATGGCTGCTGCATGATTTCGGCCAGCTTGCGAGGGATCTCGCCGTTTTCGAGCTCCAGGATCTTGCGGGCATTCTCTGCCCAGAACACCTGGCTTCGGTGCGGTGGCGACCAGCGTAGGTGACCTGATCGGACCTCTGCAACGTACTCGTCAAAGGTGGTTTTCGTCTTGGTGTACTCTTCCAACAAGGTCTTGACGCTCTCAAGATCCTCCAACAGATCGGGGTCTGTCAGATGCCTGCTGCTGAGGTTCTCCAGCAGAGCTGGCAGTCGTGCAAGCACAGCCGTTGGCAACAGGGACTTTTGGTTTTTTTCCAAAAGATTGTAGAGCGTAGAGACGATCAAACGCGTCGTCTTCTCCTTGGGGGATAGGCGTAGAAGCTGGGTGTACAGAATGATAATGTCATACTCGCTATTGGCATGTTAGTTTTGAACGGAAAAAGTTTCCCCCATTAATCTGTCAAACCAGAACCGCACGTACTCATTGAGATCATCGCCAATCTCTGCAGACTCAAAGCTAACCTGCCACACTACCAACAGAACGTGGTATAGGAGTTGCAAGCCAACACCACCACCCAAAGATCCTTCAAATCCAGTTGAACGGACACTGGCATTGCCGCTCCACAGACTGGCCGATGAGTTGCCTCCGTTGCCAATACCCGCGGCGGTTTGTAGAATCTTGATGAGTGGCGCGAGAGTCTCGTTTCGCTGGTTCCAGAACTGCTGTCGGGCAAGCTGACCAAACAGCAGGGAGGAATACTCCTGAACAGCAATATCTTGAAGACCAGCGTCGGAACTCTTGGCAAGGCCCGAAAGATATGTCAGGATTGTTGGCAATGCCTGGTTCGTCGACTTTGATTCGTCGCGAGCCAGAGCCATGACGTTTGTGAGAGCGTGGGAGGTGAGCAAGGGAATGGGGTCTTCGGCATTATTCGAGCTCAGAAGAGGGAGAAAGTTTCGGTAAGGGTCGGCATCGTTGAATAAAGCTTTCGCAAATGATGGCACCGCTAAAGGTGGGCGAGTTTGTCAGTACTGAATTGCGTCCGCGCATGGAGGGGATTCGACGAATTGGCATGTCGAAGCGTAGCATCAAGCACACTTGGAGCACGAGAGCGAGAATTCTGAACAGATAGACATCAGGGCGAGCTTACCGTCCAGTAGATCGGCCAGCAGCACCAGGATGTATTGAATCACATTGGCATGCTTTCCCGCCGTCTCGACGACGCTGGGCTTCCCCGAGCCGCCAACAAAGAGCAATCGGTAGCCCTCAATGTCGCCCTCCACAATCTCCTTTCTCTGTTCGGGTTTCTTCGCCTTGTCTACGGCGCGGATCTTGGCGTACTGGTCCTCGGTCAGGGTGCCGGCTCTAACAGCTCCATCCCAGGGAATCGGTCGTTGCCGGATGTTGCTCTGCAGGGAAGCCAGGTAGGTGGGCGGGTCGAGCGACATTGTGAGCGGACGGCAGAGGCCCTATGGGAGAGACAGGTGGGGGATCGGAGGACGGTGGAAGTCGAAATTGTGGCTGATGATGATGGTGAATGTCGTTGGAAACAGCTACCACAGCGCGTCACAGCTTGGGGAGTACCTCGAGCATGCATTCGTTTAACGTCCTAGGATGCCCCACACCTGTAGCAGCCTCCCAGCCTGGTCCCAGCAGTGACCGGACATGCAGAAAGCTGCGTCATTCCGGAATTACGCCGGCCCGCCGCTACTGGTTCATAACCCGCAGCGCATTGATCACGGCATCAATCCTAGAGGCAATAGCTTCCAGCGAGAGCCATGGCCCGATAGATCCTTGATCAAGGTAACCTAGGTCATGGTCCAGATGACCGTCTGCTGCTAGTCATGACCGAACTGTGTCCTGGATAAGAGGCTCGAATTATTACTACCAGATGCTCAAGCTGTGGCCCTTGGATAAGACAGGTTATATGAATGGCACATGCGTAACCATGCTGTACGTTACGAAGATTAGTTACTGCAAGTACACACACTGATGTTTGCCTGGGGAATTTGGGCCACACCTTAGCCAGTCATTTATGCGGACTTCTATGTGAAGCAGTACGGAGTTTGGTTTGACATTTACTACTATGTCCGTCTTCCGGTCTAGGTCAGAAACTTCGCTCTAGAAACCCAACCTTTCTTAGGATCCCAAGCGACAGTCGTTTTGTCTACGTTCATACGCACGAAGTTCTGGAGGAATGATGTCATCTTTAGCTGGACCGGGCATCCACACTCATCTAGCGAGAGTTGAAGCGTGGCAAGGGGTCGTTTCGAAACAAGTAGAGGAGTGACATGCCGAGGCCAACTAAGAGAAGCCGGAGAATTGATGGTAGGCCCGCATGGCCGGGAGATAGGTTCCCAGAAATGGAGAGGTAGGTTGAAAATCCCAATGACTACTCCGTCGCATACTCGGGACGGCGTGCCATTGCCTCAACAACTGCCAGCTCGCTGGTTCTATCTCGAGGTCAATAGTGCAAGACTTAAGTTGGACGACGACACTCGGGCATTTCCAAGGTGTGGTAGCAACCCAAGGCGCATCTTCCAGACCACAGGGGCTCTGCAGCAACGAGCCGTTGGTAGTTGCATGCATGGAGTACCCTTGCCGTTAAATTACACTGCTGCGTGAGGCGGTTGCTGCTGGTTCCGTGTTGGCCATGATTGGGTGCGACCGCAGACTGACAGGTGGCGCAGTGCTAATTGGGACGAACCTTCAGGTACCCGAAGGCGCCAAACAAGCTCCACAACCACTTATCGATTGTCGTCCCGTCACCCAGCCGGCCGCTGTAAACAGTCGCTGGGGGGTTCATTACAGCGCTGGCGGGGGCCCTAGGTTCCCGTCCATCCCATCACTGTCTCACTCACCAATTTCTTCGAGATCATCACCAACCACTTGGCACTCTGGAAAACTGACAAAAAGATCGACGGGATCAGAAATTTCAACCTCATTTCCAAAAGGACTGAGTCACCCCCTCCTTCCGTCGTATAGCACAGGATACCCCTGCTGACTGACTGTGTGTGCGCGCTAGGTTCGCGGGTCTTGGGTGGTGAGCGAAATCGAGAGGCTGGTGTTGTTGTAAGTGGGTGGTTGGGCGTGTGACAGCACACCAAGCAGCGCAGCGCAAAACGTCGGCACCAGCTGTTATATTTCACCCTGCAGCACAGCTTGGCGTCCCGTCCTCCCTTTTAACTTCTTCCACGCATCATCACTGACTCGGTTCTCACTTTGCACTGACGTCTAGATCACTGCGCTCTGACACCATTCCTCAACGCCCACAGCAAGAGTGAGGGAGAGTCCACTCTTGGGCAGCCATCGCAAGCTTCCGAAGGGAGGCATTTCACCGCCCTCGCTTGCCGCACCGGTACGCCTTCCGCATTCCAGTTGAGCCTCCGCCCTCGATTCAATCGTCGGGCTCCCTCTTACTCCTGCGATGCGCTCCTCCACTTCATCACATGCGCTGCTGCTCCTCGCAGCGGCGGCCAACATCGTCACTTTCGTCTCCGCATCGCCCTATCCGAGAGGCAGCCTCCAAGATGCGGGCTATTCGTACCTCTTTGCCCGCCAGCAATGCGCCTCCATGTGCGGTGCCGACAACCAATTCTGCTGCTCCGAAGGCGAGGTCTGCGCAACTCTAGAAGGCGCCCGAGCAACCTGTGTTCCCGCGGGGGGCTCGTGGGGCTACACTACGACATGGACCGAGACGAGGACGTTTACCAGCACCATCATGACCCATTGGGCACCCGCCCCCGAGCCCACCGAAGGCGTCGACTGCATACCTCAGAATGACGAGCAAGAGGCCTGCGGCAACATTTGCTGTGCCGGCTGGCAGACCTGTGCGTACCAGGGCCAGTGCTCCGCCCGACCTGGTTTGGGTGACGGCACCACCATCACCTTCACCACCGGTGGAATTGTCACCACCCAGTACTCGGCCCCGTTCCGCATTACCGGCGTCACCACCGTCACCACGAGCGGTGTCAGGACTGAGACCCAGACTGTGCCCCCCACCACCACCGCCTCGGAGACTGGTTCTAGTGAGAACATCGGCGCCGGCGGCGGTGACGAAGGGGGCGGCGGTGGTCTCAGCGCAGGTGCCATTGCGGGTATTGTTATTGGCAGTCTCGCCGGTGTCGCACTCCTGCTGCTGCTGTGCTTCTGCTGCATCGCTCGAGGTCTCTGGAACGCCATCTTCAACCGCAGAAAGCGCACCGAGAGGTCCGAGGTCGTCGAGGAGCGTTACTCACGACACGGTAGTCGCGCGCCCTCTGCCCACACCCGCAGGGATCGCCATGGCGGCTGGTTTGGTGGCCCTGCGTCGGCGGGCGGCCGCACCGAGAAGAAGAAGTCTAGCGGCGGGTGGTGGCTCGGCCTTGCTGGCGGCGCTGCCACGCTGCTGGCCCTGCTGAACCTACGAAGGGACAAGAAGCCCGACCGCAGATCCCACTCTCGTTACAGCGATTCATACTACTCGTACTCGGGTACCAGTCCCAGTAAGTCTAAGTCATCCTTGAAATGCATGCAAACCATGATCTGACAAGTTTCGCAGGCAGCTCAAGCTCTGGCAGAAGGACGCATCGCACGCGCGGCAGTCGAGCAGGCTCCAAATACGCACGCAGCGCCCACCCATAGACCGTTGCCCCCTTTCACCAATAGGGTGCTATCATGCACCCGCGGGTTGACTTTTGATGCTGTTTTTAGACGCCGCATCTGCATATAGCACAGCAACTGAGCTTTTGCACCTGCACATACGATACTTTCTGCTTTTGGCGTTACGGAGACATGAGGGGTATGGGGGACTGGATATCTGAATTTGCCTGTAAGATGGTTATCATGTTGACGAATGGAAGAGGGGACGACGAAAAATGATGATGGTGACGACACGAATGGGATTCTATAACCTTTCCCATGTTTTCTCATTTGAGCGGACTTAATGGAATTGACTCCGGGCGATGTGTCTGCCCTGCTTCTCCTGCGTTGTTTTGCTCTTTGTATCCTTGCCAAGTTGAACCCTAAGCAAGGCATACCTAGATTTTATCTACCTCCACAATAGACCAAGAGCGTGCTCAAATAACCCAGCTCCCTCCATGATGACCAATATCCGCAAGCAACGCTTCCCTACGGATTCAATGATTGCCCACCCTCCTAGTAGACGTTTCACATGGCGAGAAGCATGTTTTGAGATTGCACAGAGTGATTGTGTCTCTTTGCTTTTAAGATTTTGTTTTGGTAGCCCTTTGCTACGTAACATGCAATGAACCTTCGCCACTCCTGAGTCCCAAAAACGCATAAGAAACAAAGATCCGTGGTTCCGTGTCCGCGTCTATTCCTCGACGATGTTGCCCTTCTCGGAAACGTACAGACCGTCCAAAAACTGTAGCCAGTCAGTAAACGCAATATAAGTAGAAGAAGAAAAAGAGACGCATCGCGAGATGCCGAGCGAGGGCCTTTCTTACCTTTCGGATATCCTTGTTTCGTACTCGGCAGATCTGCTGGATATCGGCCGCACTTTGGGACACACCCTCCAGGGAGTTGCCGCTCAGGATAAGCTCATCCTTCTGGCTCTTGGAAACCTCGACCTCGACTCCGGGCTGCATGACGACACGGCGGACAATCTTCTCGCCAATGAAGTTTCGGATCTCGACCTCGAACAGACCGGTCTCGTTGTTCTTGTCCAGGTTGACGTTGATGGGGAAATGGGCGTAGACGTAACGCATCTTGTACTTGAATCCCTTGGTTACGCCAATGATCAAGTTGTTGATGAGCGTGCGAACGGTGCGCAGCGTGGCAACACCCTTACGGTTGCCATGGTGCAGCTCGATCGCGATGGTGTTCTTCTTGGGCTGGGTGAAGTTGACAGCCAGGTGGCCCAGGTCCTTGACCAGCTTTCCTGTTTCCCTCCTAGTCAGTCGTTTGCCCGAGGAATTCGGTGCGCCGTGGGCGGTCTTCTCGTACCTCGGGGACCCTCGACGGTGACGGTACGGGTCTTGATGAAGACCTTGACTATACAGAAGCAATCGCATTAGCCTGAAGTATTCTTCCGGTATGGCGTCGTCCGTGAAATTTCGCCATTGCCTGACAGTGAGGCCTTCAGGTTGGCTGCGCGAGGAATTTCGGTCTGTGCAATTCGATAAAAGGGCATTTACGTACCACCCTCGGGAATTTCCAGGAGCTGCTGCGAATGAATGTACTTCATCCTGCCGGTTGTGCGTGGTGATGCTGGGGGAGAAGGGTGTCGTTGGTCGTCAAGCAGTCGCAGATTGTTTGACGAATTTCGTGTGGGCAGGAAAAGTTCTAGGGCTGGATGCACGTGAGGGGGGGATGGTTTGGCCGGATTTTGTCCGCGGTGGGCCACATGGAACATTTACTCTCGTTGGGTGGATATATCACGTGATTTGAACACATGGGTGGGGCATCTGGACCACCTTGAGCAGTGTTTTGGACTTATCAGATGGTCAATTGATTTGGTACAAGATAAATTGAGCAGATCCGAGAAGAAATAATGAAACCAAAAGCAACGGGAACGGCTTCTTCTGGCTTTCAATCTGTAGACTAGACCTTGGTTATACTGGAAATACCTCAAAAGAATCCCCTTAACCTCGAGGTGGGAGATAGTCGCATGAGAATAATCCGTAGAACCAGGTCCTCGGACAGAGCTTGGAGTACCTCTGAAGCTTGTCAGCCAATCAGGCACACCTTCTAGCCAGCCCACCGGCAACTCCTCCAAACCGACCAGCATGCCAATGGGACAGGGTACGTCAGCGCAAAGCACCATTGACTGCCACCCTGAGCTACCGTCTCGACGCCAACACGCACCGCGGTCGAGCACACGCAAACCCACGGGAGCCATAGTTACTTGCTTCGCGTGATTCCAACATCCTCAACCGCCCCCTCCACGTCGAGTTGAGGCTTGCGCGAAGCACACCCAGGAGAAACCATGTCGTACTTCTTCGCGACCCCCGTCGACATCGACGTCGTCCTCGAGGATGCCGACGACCGTGCCATGGTCGACGTCAAGCTCGACAAGAACCGGCGCGAGAAGGCTCCCTTGTTCATGGACGGCGAGTCGGTCAAGGGCGCTGTCACGGTCCGGCCCAAGGACGGCAAGCGTCTGGAGCACACGGGTATTAAGGTCCAGTTCATTGGCACAATCGGTACGGCAGATCCCCCCCTCCTACGCGACCCTCCCTTGCGGCATGACCTACACGGGGCATCTCTCAGGGCAAACCCCAGCTAACCATTACGCGCCTGGTAGAAATGTTCTTCGACCGCGGCAACCACTACGAGTTCCTCTCCCTGAACCAGGAGCTCGCGGCGCCCGGCGAGCTGCAGCACCCACAGACCTTCGACTTCAACTTCAAGAATGTCGAGAAGCAGTACGAGTCGTACAACGGCATCAACGTCAAGCTGCGCTACTTTGTCCGCGTCACCGTCTCGCGCCGCATGGCCGACGTCATCCGCGAGAAGGACATTTGGGTCTACAGCTACCGCATTCCGCCCGAGATGAACAGCAGCATCAAGATGGACGTCGGCATTGAGGACTGCCTGCACATTGAATTCGAGTACAGCAAGAGCAAGTACCACCTCAAGGATGTCATTGTGGGCCGCATCTACTTCCTGCTCGTGAGGCTGAAGATCAAACACATGGAGCTGTCCATCATTAGGAGGGAGACGACCGGCGCGGCACCCAATCAGTATAATGAGAGTGAGACGCTGGTCCGGTTTGAGATTATGGATGGATCGCCGTCGAGAGGCGAGACTATACCTATTCGATTGTTCCTCGGAGGCTTCGACTTGACACCTACCTTCCGCGACGTCAACAAGAAATTCTCCACGAGATACTACCTTAGCCTGGTCCTGATCGACGAAGGTTCGTTCACCCGCACTGACGTGCGACCTATGCCTCGCTAACATGACCGCCAGATGCCCGTCGCTATTTTAAGCAGTCAGAGATCATTCTTTACCGACAAGCTCCGGACGCCCAACCCGTCCTGGGACAGGGAACATCGTCGCTGCCCGCACATTCCGAGAATAAGATGGCTGCGTTGCAAGCATGAGTCCAGCTGTTCCAATGATATCCTTAACCCACCATGACGCCACCCTCCCCTTTCTCCCTTCTGCTTGTAGCATAAATTGTTTGGCGTTTGCGGTTTTCAGATCCCTGGGCAAGAGTAAATAGATGCTCGTTGTGTGTCAGAGTACTTCCGAAGCGGGAAAAGGACACAATAAATATAACCACCAAGAACTCCTTACTATCTGCTCATTTGTACTCCGTCAAGGGAGCCACCTGGCCCCCCTCGAAAACTTTGGTGGGAACGAGATTTTTTGGTATTCTACATGAGCAGGTCCTGTCGGTCCGCGTCCTAGGCAATTTCCATGACATCGTCTGCCTCAAATCCAAACTGATTATTTTGGATAGCCGCAATCCTGTCCAACTCATCCTGATACTGCTTCCTGATGTCGGCCAGAGACACCACTTTCCTCTTTCCCGAAGCCTCACCGTCCCGCTCGAGACCCTCGTCGAAGATCCAAGCCTGTTTCGGGTCCACGCAGCTAAGTGCATTGATGAGGAGCAAATAGTGTTTCGTAACTGCCGTATCGAGGACATCGTCGCCCACCAGCTTGTCCCCCTCCCCAGCTGCACGGAGCTTCTGTATGCGGTCCAGGAGCACTGAAGCCGCACCTCGGTAATTGTTCCGTCTGATTCGCCAGGCATATAGCACCTGGTGGTACTGTGAGTTGTGAACAACATCCATGATGGCCCGGCACTTCTTGGCCAGGAAGTCATCCACGTCCTGCTGAAGGCCAGGAAAAGGTAGCTTGACCAGATCGATGCTGTGATAGCTTGTGCACATCCTTTCTACCAGTTTACGTAGACCTGATACCTTCAGAGCATGGTCATCGATGGCAAGCAGACTTGTGTGTGCGAGATCGAACTGCGAAGTCGCAACGGCAGCGTTGAAGAGACGGCTTTGCATATCAGTCTTGGCGGCGCGGCCTTCCGCATCTGAAGGCAAGAACTGCACCGCAAGCCTTGCAAACTCTGTGACCAATGAATAGGCCCGATGTTGCTCGAATAAAGTCGCGATGTGAGAGTAGTAGTTCCCGCTTCCAGCATGTAGGAGGTTCCACTCGGTATCGTTAAGCAAAGTTGGTCTATGCTGTCTGGCTTGCCCCTTCTTCGAACCTAAAGCACTGTAAGCCATGATTACGACGAAAAGATACAGGGAGGGTTATTCTTACTCATTCCCACTGCTGCTTTTCTGAAATATATTGCAGCAGTTGTAAAATCCTTCAAAGCCAGAAAAACTCGGCCCTGGACGTAGACCGAAAAGAATTCTTGATCGCTATAAGGACTTATCTCTAGAGCCAGATCCGGCCGTTCGCTTTGCAAGAGCGAGCATTGAACCAATGGGACGGCCACGACGATGTCGCTGTCCGGAGCGCAGAGGTTTGATACGAGCTCAGATATACTGCTGGCCAACGGTTCGTCCGCGGCCACGCACCCTAGCAGGGGCCCTGAGGTGAGGTCCAATGCTGTCATCGTTTTAAATTCTTCCTGCGGCTTCTTCGATCCCCCAAGGCTGTTCTTGTCCTGCGCAACCAATAAAGGAAGAGACAGTTCAGTATTACCGAGCCATCTCATCAAATCTAGTCTCCGGAGAGCCTGAATTAGGTTTCGATACACTGGACCTATGTCAACTCGGTTGTGTAGAGCATCTTCGTCGTTGTCAAATTCGAACTCCATATGAACCAGAAGTATTAGCTGACTGAAGCATAACCTCCACTGCACTTCCATATTCTCTTGCGCCGCCTTCAGGTATAGTCGTCTACCCAATTCCGTCAGGGGCCGAGAGAAATTTCGCGTTCTAGCCTCCGCAGGAGTCCCCACCAGCTTCAAGAACTCATCATAGAGCTGATTTGTGACGGTGTTGAAGTTTTGACCGAGGATGTCCACAACCTGCGAACAATCTTCATCCGTGATACCGCGCCAAAAGCCAGATTTGTCGGCAAAGTACTGTATCCGCTCGATGTCTGTTTTCGTAGTTTCTTCAAAAAGTTCCGGCCGAAGAACTGCGTTGCAGAGCTGCAGCAGGCTATCCGGGAAGCCGTACACGAAAGACACAGCCGCTCTAGTGAGGTCACGCAGCTGCGGCGAATGTGCAGGACTAGATCGCGAAAGGTTGTGGTACAGCTGCTCAACCTGGGTACCTTTGCGAATTGCCGATACCAAGTCTGCACAAACAACCCAGACCAACTGGGTATCCGGGTCAAGAGCAAGCCCTATGGCCTCCCCTCGCTGCTTGTCCAGCTCAATAAGGAGGCGATAAAACCGGCGCCACTGAATCTCGCTAGAAGCGCGAAACTTATCAAAGTCCATTGCACCACCTGCCCCTCGTTCGAGAGCGGCCGTAGAGCCCAAGACCGAGCATATGGATTCTACAAGCCCCCGACCACTGCTGCTCTCTTTGGAGGAGCCCAGTCCAGACTCGTATATAGATAGGGCGGTCTCCAAGGTGGCTTTGGTAAACCTCCCCGGCTGCAAAATCAATTGCAGCCACTTTTCCGTCACATCGGTGGGATCGCAAGGGCCTGACGTGGGTGCTGTCGGCACGTCTGTCTCGATGAAGACGCTTTCCCAGCCGTTACCCCATGTTTTGCCTATATCATCATCAACCGTAAGTCGTTGTACTCTGTACGTCATGTTGTTCTTCCAGAGGGTCCACAGGATCAACTGTTGCTCATCCTCATAAGATACAACAAAGTCTGCCAGTGTCCAGACATCCGATGAAGACGGGGTAACGGGTATCAAGTGCTTCTTTGGGAATAAATCTTCAACAACGATATTGTGAGAGTCTTTGGCAATAAGTCTCCAAAGCTTGAACTCTCCAGCTCCAATGGGTGAATAGGTTGCGCAAATACGATAGCCCCGGTTTTGGCCGACAACTCGAACGAGATTGGACTGGGATGGATCGATAGTCCACTTGACCATCTCTTGCGGCGACATATCCGAGTTGAGCAGGTCGCCAGTGTACAGGACCTGGCCATCCTCGAGGTTCCATATGCGCATACGGTGGTCGAGGCAGACTGTTACTGCGAATGACTCTCCTTCAAGGCCGAGTGATGAGATTTTGACGGCTGTAGCAGCGCTATATTCCATGTGAAACTTTCCGTGCTTAATCGTGCGCTTCCCCTGGAAGGGCAGCAGGCTTCGGAGATTCTGCGCCCAGCCCTGGACGTTGAAGAATGTTTCCCTGAAAGCTCCCACTGTGAGAGGGCATTGGTGTTAGTAGAGCCGGGTAACGAGACTCGTGTGACTATCAGACTTACATTCGCTGCCCTTTGTTCGATCTAGACGGATCAATCCACCGTCGTTAACAGTTACCAATAGGGAATCTTCCGTTGCGGCAACCATGCGGTGCGCGTGTTTGAAACCCAACCCGGGGAGCTTCTGAACCTTTGCGACCTCAGACAGCACAGCATCGATCGAGGACTTCTTTCGAAACATCTCCGGCCGCAGGGTGAACGAGTACAGCTGGTGCGCCTGGTCCAGTACATAGACGCAGAGGGCATCGTGCTCTTTGGGGTCGACGAAGGCCACGCAGCCCGGCTGTATGGGCACAACAAAGTGAATGCTGAGCACCAGGAGCGCGTCCGCAGAAGTGTCCTTTTGGGATACATCAAGGGCCCGGATGTTGAGTATTGTACCATCGTTCAGCACCCGCCAGAGGAAGGATTGGGGCGAGTCGTGCCATCGCCGCCGATAGATGGACGACGCCGTCGCAAGGTTCTTTAGTCGGAAGGCGGGCTCGTCGTCTGAAGATGCATCTTGCGTGATTCGTTGCTGACTCCAGCCGGCTGCGGTGGAGGAAGGGATCCTGATGGTGATGTTGTAGGCTGAAGCTGCAGGCTCGAGGCTCAAACGGGTCTCTTTGTAGAGGAACGGGGAGTCGCCCGAATCCATCGCGCCTCCATAAAAGCCGGAGCGCCCGGGAGCAGCTCTCGATTCGAAGTGGGCAGGTTGCGAGAGGAATTGACGTTGGCGCGTTGGAGGTTGTATTGTTGATCCAGTGCGGGCGCGTCAACTGGTGGGCAGAATTATTTCATTGTTTGAGCTTGGCTGGTAGCTTCCCAGTAGCACAGTCCCAGGCGCAGGTTGTGCCAATCAGCGCGACGACACGAGCCGCAAAAGTGGGTCGCTCAAACGCCGCTTCATGTTGATTCTTATTATCACACCTGAATCATTCACAGATTACCGGCTTTGTGTTTCGAGTTACCGTCAATTTTATACGGAAGCATATACTTGTGGCTCGGTAATATCTCCTTGTGAAATTCACTATTCATCATCCGAATAATTCGTTTCTTACTCACTTGCAAAAGTACATATAGAGAGAGGTTCATCACGTCAGGACGCGGATGCATCTACCTCCATCCCATTCAGCAATATTCGTCGTCATCTCAGGAACTCCCATACCGGTAAGCTATGTGTGAAATTGCCATGCTCTCAGCCTAAACGCCAGAATGCCCACTGTCCTAAACACCCTCGAAATTCTCCCATTCGTTATCTCGTCACAACACACCCTTTTAATCCTTCTCCACATCCTTAGGTGCAGGATCGCCGATACCATCTTCGCCAATCGCAAACAATGTGTCGCTTTCCGGGAGACAAGGGCTGTCGTAAATCTTGGCAATTCTTGTCTCGCCCCGACCTTTCTTCAGGCTGATTCGCGTGGTGCTGGCGTGAGCTATGATGTTGCCACCAATTGGTTTCTTTGGATCAGGGTTGAACATGGCGCTAGGCCCACCGTCAACCTGCGCGACGACCTGGTTTGTGATAACGACCGCAATGCCAAACTCATCCGCAAGTCGCTGCAGTGTTCGCATGAACTTTGCGAGGTGTGTTTGGCGGTTGGACAGCTCGCCACGTCCACAGAAGTCGGTTCGGTAGAGTGAAGTGGCACTGTCAACGATAAGTAGGGAGAACCTAGTCTCACACATCATCGCCGCAGCTTGATTGAGGAGCTGAAGTTGGTGGTCCGAGTTGTAGGCGCGGGCATACGCCACGTTGTCCAAAACTTCTTCGCCGGAAAGCCCAAATCGGTTTGCAACACTGAGCAGACGAACAGGCCTGAAGGTGCCTTCGGTGTCGATGTAAAGGCACTTGCCTTCTCCGCCACCCATGTCAAAAGGCAGCTGGCAAGTCACGGCAAGTGTGTGGCAGATCTGACTTTTGCCTGTACGGAACTCGCCGAAAAGCTCAGTCACCGAGCCGGTCTCGATACCACCGGCAAGCAGTGTGTCCAAATTCTTGGAGCCGGTTGTGATGGAGATCAGTTCGCTGCGTCGCTGGTGCATTTCGGTCGCCGTTGTGAAACCCATGGGCACCAACTTCGACGCTTCGTGGGTCAGCTAAATTCAAGTGCTCCTCGGATACGTGGGAACAGCATACCTTCTCCTAGAATCTTGGCGGCCTTCTGCTCCGATATGCCTTTGATCTGCTCCAACATCCTCCTTGGCGTATACGCTACAGACTCCACGGTATTGTATCCTCCATCAATGATGAGCTGGATATCACGTTTCGTGAGGCCGGCGATACCCTAAAAACATGTCGTCAGTTTATGAAAATGCTTGTAGCTAGCAAATGCACGAACCTCGAGCGCGGTAAGTGGTGTGGGAGCACCGGGACCGGGCATACCACTCTCGTCGCCAGTCTGCTCATCGTATTCTTCGCTCATCCTATCGCTTGACGAGAGAGTTGAGGGATTATTGGGGTTGTCTCGGCGAGCGTAGAGAACCCTGGCGGGGAGTAAAAAGGGAAGAGTGGCGAGCTTGGAGTGTTGATGATGAGGGCGCGGCTTAACGCGTTTTCAGCAGGCAGCGGTATCCACATGGCCACGCCAAGTCACGTGATCTTGATTTGACGTGACTCAACTCAGCAATAGGTGAAAAAGGAAAGAAGAGAGTCCCTGTTAGTGCATCTTCACGATACGCGAAACGCGGTCTAGATCAAGTGTTGATGTTATAAAAGACTAGATTAATTGCCAAGGTACTAGGTGAGGTGAGAGTAAGGCACAGGAGCTTTTACCAGCTTTCTCATGGACTGTATCCCATCCTTTCCATCCAAATTCAAATGATCAAACAATAACGCCGTTCCAATACAAGCTCATAACTCATTATAGGACTGGGAAACAGGCGGGCTTTTCAGAAGGGCTGTTTTCTCCCCCGTAGCCTTGACTAGACATATCTAGTTGATCGCGACACGTCGTGCCTCATGCTTCTTGGCCTTGGGGACGGTGATGTTGATGATTCCGTCCTTGAATTCGGCTGTCGCCTTGTCCTGCTCGACCCTGCTGGGAAAGGTGAAGGTGCGCGCGAACTCGCCAATGCTGCGCTCGGTGAGCCAGTATTTGGCGTTATCAACAGCTTTCTTCGTTTCGGACTGCCGGGCGACGCTATTGTCGTTGTTGGCCTTGGCTACCTCGCCCGCGGCCGGTTTTTTGCTAGAATCCTCGAGCTTTTCACTATCAGCGTTGTTGGAGGCCTTGTTTGGGTCCTGCGCCTCTTCACTCGGCGGGGTCCCAGCCTGGTAAGTGCGCTCGACTTTGCCGCGGACGAGCATGGTCTGGGGGTCCGAGAATTCAATGCTGACGTTCTCCTTGCTCACGCCGGGAAGTTCACCGTGAAGTTGATACGCCTCATCGGTCTCGCGGACGTCGAACTTGGGCTGCCAGTGGCCGACGCCTGTGCGACGACCACCGGACGACGTCTCTCGCGAGTAGTTGTCGAAGTCATCCAGAAGTCGGATCAGTGGGGTAAAGGAGGCAGAGCTGTTGTAGAACTGTCGTGGAAAGAAGGCCATCGTGACAGTGCTTGAAGATAGAAGTGTTGTTAGATATGTGTGTATGAAGGTGAGATATCGTAGGGTTTGAGATGAAGTCGCTGTTTTATGTAGCTGCGATTGCTTTTGTGCTTACTTTTGGTAGTGAAAAAAGGCCATGTCTTATGGCAGGGTGCCTACAGCTTTATACTTTGCTAACGCCATAGAGGAGAGCAGGTGCAATACATCACAATGACACGATGGCTGTTCTCTTCGCGTTCGAGAATATGATACAACTGACTACAAGCTGCAAGAGACTGCTGGAAGTTTCTCCGTACTCGTTTTGCAAGAAATTGGTGCTGGACTACCCGATCACGAGATCTTTCATTCGCTACCTGCAGGCAGGTGGTACGAGATTGAGCGAGAAGCGCGGTGGAACATTCTCGGCCCTTCAGCGCCCTCTGAGCTCCCCACGTCCCAAAATGGTGAAATCAGCGGCTGGCTAGTGGCATTACCTAAGCCATCAGTGTATCTCCCAATTGACCAATGAAATGGTTGCCTTGTGCGCTTTTGTGAGACATCACCAAGGTCAGCGTCATATACAGCCTGTAACTCATGCTTATCATGAAATGCTCAAATGGAGGCAGTACTCTTTAGTATCTTGGTGCTTAACGGCTGCTGAGTTATGTAAGTAGTTCTCATGATCTGATATTTACTGGGGAATGTTGTTCTGGTGGTGGTGGTGGAGGTGGGCGGAGGCTTTGAAACTAACAAATGACGATTTGTTTCCTGCTCAAGCCAGCATCAAATGACGTCAATCAGCAATTGACACTCGATACTACCAACTTTACCGTCAGTTCGTGGGATGGCTGGGCGCAGTCTTGTGGCCACCAACGGCTGGCTCGTCACCATCATCACAAGGTTGATAGGGACCTCTGGTAGTGCTAACTTTAGCATAGGCAAAGTTTCCACGTCAGCCAAATCCCAATTTACCCGTCTCAAGCCACAGTTGCGGAGATACTTCCACAGTAGCGCCACTGAGCCGTTCGGACCAAGTCCGGACGCAATGGCTAGGACACATTTGGTTAGAGCCCGATCCCAGCACGCGACTTGTCTGGTACGTAGGCTCTGTGGGTAGCGCATGAGGGAAAAGACCCTGAAATGCAGGTTGACGTCATTAACCTTGCCGGTCTTTGGGCGTATTACATTTCCTTGGTTGCGAATGGGTGATTCGTCTCGCCAATACATTTGTTGACTTAAGCATTTCTAGAGACAAACCGATGAAGCTGCAGAGCACATCCCAGAAAATTATGCAAATTTAGCATGTTTTGAATTCGCAGTACTGTGCATCACGGTCAATACGTGACGTAATTGAAACCATTCTGTTGCTGCTTAGCTCGGCCGGGTGACTTTACAGCCCATCATAACTTTGTAAAGGTACTTGCCTCCGAAGTAAGGTAGATACTTTCTGTGCCGAAGAATCGTATGATTTTTGTCGCTTCTGGTAAAGCCGCCTTCGCCATCTCCGCAGTTGGTTCTAGGTGTAAAGGTCTTCTCGGATCCGCTACCTTAAAGCACGGTAAAGTACCCACACAAGCTGATGTCAAGGCTCGAACCTGGTCGGTCGAGTGTGGCCGTTTTGCCACCCCGCCGAGGTCCTTTGTGTGATGCGCTTGTGTGTCCAGAATCAGGCGACACCATGATGAGCTTGCCGTGATTTTGTCAAATCGCCTCCAGAACCCGTGGCTGCATCAGACTAGCCACGTTACCCTAAGATGGTCGACAGTGTTTGGAGAATCTACCAACATTTTATCACTTTGATCACAGTGCCCTTCACGATGTGTTTACCAGAATATTTCATGTCCAACCTTCATAACCCAGGATTCATCGTCCCAGAAATATCGTCCTGTATCAGGCGAACAAAACTCTTCAGTATAATCAGATGACACGCGTCAATGATAATATTGCATTTGCCATACAACCTGGGCGTCTTTTGTTGCGTAGTTTTCATAACTTTTCGACATTCGCATCGATAACCTGTCAGAGACTCTTTTGAAAAATCCCGCCTGGATCTCGAAGATATATGATCCAGTGGTCATTGATTGGGTGCCCACCCCCGAGCAAGCACCCTCAATGCCCATACGGTCTCATGCTCGGGTAGCCTGGCGACATACCAAGGGGAGAGCGTAGGCCCGAGTGTGCAGATGGTGGACTCTGTACACGATTGAACAAACCAATAAGCCTGCGCCCAACCGATGGCTCTAATTCCGTTCCATCTCTTGCAATCTTCACCTCCCTGTTAGAGTTCCAAGGGTTTCGCAGGCCCCGTGTCCTGTAGAACGGAAGACGAGTCGTCGAGAGCCATTCCAGCTTAAATGGTTTCCCCCACGTTTGGGATTCATCCGCATGGTTGCTCCCGGACTCGCTTTCGTTGTCGGACCCACTGTCCGAGTCATCCCCTTCCGCCTCCCAGAAAATCGTGCCACGGGTTGAATCATCAATAATTCTGCCCTTCGGAGCATATTCCGTCGCGTCCGTTGAGATCGCTTTGGGTAAATCGTATTCGTTCGTCGCTTGCGCTTTAGGGGCGAATTCAATGGCAGCGGCGGGATCTTCGTTAATTTCAGAGACCATGCGTCCGTAACCAAAGTATTCTCCGGATTTGTTGGCCGAAAAGACCAAGAAAACATTGTTAGACGTCTGCAACATAGGGAGTCAGCAATCAAAAGTGATACAGGGGACTTCGGTGTGACCGATACCTACCTTGAATGCCTTGCTAAGTGCGTCTTCATTATGGGATTGCGTCGCCCAGATTCCTGTCCTACAACTCAAATCAAGATCTTCGACCGTCAGACTCTTGAGGATGAAGAAACGGTCCTTCTTAGAAGATCCCTCGCTTGTCGTGATAGACTTAGGAAGTCCTGGATGTCCGTCAACGGGACTAAGTGGATCTTCTGACGGCGACATCGTATCTTGCAGTTGCTCACTTGATGGTGGCGAGCTAGACATGGAAACCGGAGTCGCGGCCGCTGGACCTGTGGGTGCTGCTATGCCAGAGGCACCTTCGACCGTGCTTTTTCGAAGTCGACTAACGAGCCGAACGGATTGGAACCTCGAATCGTGGAGTTTCTGCTGGGCGGCAACGCAAGCCGTCTCGTCCTTAAAATTTGCAAAAGCACAATTGCTTTTCGAAATTAAGAAGAGACTCTCGAGTCCCGTGGCTTCTTTACATACGTGATGAACTAGGCTCATAAGGTCGGCCTGAGGTGGGAGGTTGCCGATCCAGATGGCGTGACCTGCATCCGTTGCGTCAGCTCGTGCTGTTCTCGACGATGAACACAAGTATTCTCACCACTTTTACGCGGCTTTCTAGGTGGCCCGCGAACCGTGCTTTGGTTGTCTTCGTTTCCGTCTACTCCTTTTTAGTTTTCTTGTTTGATGACAAGGGAGACATCGCCATACCCTGACCTAACTTCCGTGCGTGTATCTTCGTACTAAAACCATCGGGAACTTGTATTGGAGGTCGACGGTCCGCGGTGGTAGGGCTCCTGACGACGTATTGACCGTGAATCGCGGGGACAACGGGTTGGACGGAGCTGGGATACTGAGGCGCATGAGGATAGTAATATCCCGGCTGTGGGTGGTTCGTCACGGCTTGGTAATAGCCCATCGTCGATCTCGGAGGTCCAGCCACTAGAGAATGCGTTGATGGATGCTGGGTAGTGTTGTAGTACTGATTCATGTGTTGCTGCTGTGGGTAGTAGGTATGACCACTGATGGGCATCGGAGCTGGGCCAGCATAAGGCGACATGTGATGTATCATGGATGCCGAAGCGGATGGATTCATTCGATGTTGACCTGCTGGCGAGTAGTGCTCGTGCCGATAGCCAGCTTGAGGTAAAGCAGCAGCCATCGGCACCATATTGTAGGGGCCGGATCGCTCGCCCGGCGGCGGTGCGGCAACGTCCAGCTGAGACGAGAAAGCATGCTGTGACGGTGAGTTATTTTGCTGTGGCTGAAGGGAGAGAGACGGGTTTGCGGTCTGCCCAGGAACTGCTTGGTGCTCTGCAGCAATAGAAGGATGGCTCTGGGCTATGGCTACTTTCTGCACATGTGGGCTAGCTTGCCCTACTCCGGGGGCTGCAGGAATCGTAGGGTCTCCCATTTGTTGCGAAGAATAGGTAGAGACTCGGTTCAACGAGATAGGTTCTACAAGCGAGATTCAAGCCTAGTAATTCGGTCAGCACATCAAACTCCCAGGATAACTGTAGCTGAAGAACGCCGAGTATGGTATAGAAGGGTAGAGATGTAAGAGCATATAGCAAGAGTGATGTGTAGGCTGGATCTCAAACCTTGCCGTAGGTATGCGAATGCAAATCTCCCAGCACGCAGAGCACACCACAGGAAACTGCTATGGCGACTATCTCCGAAAGACAGCTATGGCAGGGCCTCTGGTTAGACGCAGATTTGTAGAATCAGAGAGATAAGACCCTGAAAGTCGGAGACACAGGCTACAAGAGTCCTCACTTTGAGGCGAAAACCAGCAGACCCCAACGCTACACGGTAGGAGTGATCTGATGAGTTGTCTTGTCAATAAACAGGCAGAGATCAACGCGATATAGAACAGTCCGGGAAACCAGTACCTGAGCTAGGTGGGGGGTGTAAAAATTGAAAAGAGGGGTGACCGAGTAGGGCAGGTATACTCACGAAGAGGGCTATCAGATCCAAAGGAGAATAAAACTGCTTCGATCCACTCCGCCGCGTTCGTCGGCAGTCCCAACGCTTTGAATAATGGGTACCAGGTAGCTGTGCGACCTCCAACAGGTGGGCAGGGATTCTGGCGAGCTAGGGGCGTGTGTAGGTCCGACGATTGTCTCGAGCTCGTGGCTATGGCCGATCACCAGGATGCCGTGGGCCAGATGATCAAGGATTATATCCCGTCAGGTCGAGTAGAATCTAAGGGCGGTGAGCTTGAGACTTGAATGGTCGCTTCGGTGCGGCTGATGAAATCCCGCGAATGACCCCTGATGGAACGTAGGTGAACAAGGACAACTGTGGTCTCGGCAATCACGATTCGAAATGAGCTCTTAAGAAAAAGAGCAGATCGAGCCGTGACTATTCAAGTAGCGAATAGAAACCGCCAAAAGGATGACTTGCCTCGGCAGCGGAATGTGAAATTAGTTAAAGGGGCGAAATGCCATCATGGCATGGGAGTGTCCGAAGAGAACATAAGAAACCAACCCGGACACAGGGTGGCATGAGTCCACAGGCAAGGCTTGGAAGGGTAGTGGTTGAGAAGGTCGGTGGGAGAGCGGCCAAATGGGGTTCATGAAGGCATGGGGGTCGTATGTGGTGAAGGACCCGCTGACGAATGCGTTTATGAGAAGACTTGGGAGGCAAGGAGATGTGGAAGCCACACAAGTTCGACAAAAGGGACCCTTGCCAAGAGGAGAGTTGTTCGTACCTCGGATTGTCTAACCTCACAAAGGCAAGGTACTTGACATAGGGGTCCGTACTTGGGCCGTAGAGCGTCCGAGGAATCCCTGGTGGTACTGACAGAGCTGCAAAAAGACGACGCAAGACGCAGGAAGTTAATGGCTTATACGGAGGAGAGTGTTACGGAGTGGCGTATAGGAGGATGTGGATTTGTGGTTGACAAAAGAGCCCACGCGGGAGGGGTGTATGTATCTCGGTGGACAACGACTGACCAAGCCGGACGGCGGGTGGTAAGGAGTCCCACGAAGGCTCCTCAGCTGGGCCAAGAGAAGAGCGAGAGGGGGCGTGTAGCAAGACGATCAGAGTCAAAACCAAGGCCAGAGAAGAAGAAGAGCGCCGAGTCAATGAGGAATCCCCAGTGTTTCCAGTGCAAGAAGACATGAAAGACTGAAGGGCTGCGGGTCCCTGTTCATGCTGGGGCATCCAGGAGGCAAATGGACCCCTGGGGCCATCGACGTCGTAGAAGCGACATGGGAAAGACGGGGACAGTTGTGTCGTAGCCAAATGCCATCACTGCTGGATGGAGGAAAGGTCAGGTACAGGTAGCACAAGGACATGGAAGGGTTGGATGTGGGCCCATGGATCGGCTGGAGCAAGCCAAGGGTGTCTTACATGCGTGTGTGGTGGTTCACTCGAGCCGCTTGAGCCAGTCGAGGAGCCAAGGAGGAGGTGGTGGCATGGCAAAGTAGAGCAGGGGTCCGGGTGCATGTAGCTTGAGAAAGCCATGTAGAAGCTGGGAGATACCTACAGTCGGCCGGTGCTGGCGCTGGCGCTGGTGCCGGTGCGTGCCAGTGTCAGTGCCAGTGCTGGAGTGTTGGCAACGGTTGGCGTTGGGTTAAGCCCACTAAAACCAGCCCGTCCACACATCCATGATGTTTGCTCTTGCCACCCACCCACCCGCCGAGTGGCAGTGGGCCGTGGCTCCTACCCATTCCAAGATCAAATTCCAGCCTTGCTTTAACGGCCGAATCCACCCTTCCTGACAATGCCTTGGCTTTAGCTGTGGCGTTGGCTGCAGGGCTGGATGACAGACTACGAAGTAGGTACTTACTGTACACGCACCTGTACAGTATGAGTTAGTGGTCTTCGCCTCGAAAGCAAGCCGAACGTGCATGTCCCGTCTCACCGGTGATCTCCTGGTGGCAATGTCCGTCATGTTGCTCTATCAGATGATCGGATGCGTGGCATTGGGCGGGCGCGGCATGCTCATGTGCCCACAGGAACACTTCCTGCCACTGATGCACTGCGCCACCTGCCTCCTGGACCCTGGATCTTCTACAAGGGTGCTGGCATTGTCCTACCTTACCGGGCTACCAGCATCCCCAATTCCCGCGGGGTATTCTGGGCGCCTCTTCTGTGCCCTGCTTCGATGACCGACGTGGCTGTGGCTCAGTAAGACCAGCTTACAGTTACAGGCCTTGCCGAACGACACAAATCGGTCTTTGCATGTTTTCTGAGTTACTTGGACTCAGTGTACGAACCATTCCGCAATTTCCTCTTGGGGAAATGTCAGCCTGTCAAGGGCCAAGATCGTCTTCATCTTCTAGCTCTAGCGCAACCTCGCACCGAGGCCTGCTGTGCAGATTTGCTTCGAACCGCGAATTTGAGACTACCATAGGTCGAGACACTCCCCGGGAGCCGGTTGGCGTCGACAGCCGTTGGGTCAGGGGCATGAGCTTTCTGACGCCACAATTCAAGCGTTGTGTCGAACGTACGCGTTGAGGACTTACGTAGCTTACGTAGGTCCATCATCACCATCTATGGATCGGCAAGACGCATTCGCTGCCTGGATACAATGCATGGAAGAGAACAGAACCAGTCAGGCCGAGGCCCGCCTTTCAACGATGGCAAACGGCTCGAAGGCCTTTTTGGGGGGGGGGGGGNGGGGGGGGGGGGTCTCGGGGGAATGACATGAGAACCATTCAGCTCAGTCAAAAAAAAATGTACCGTCATAAAATAGGTCCAACTACACCCGCAGGAGGTCGCGATCCACTGATTGGAGCTGTATTCTAATAGTACCTCATGTCCATGCAGGTACTTCGTATAGCAATCAGCAAGCCCATGATTCGGTAGCCAAGAAACACCAAGGAGGATTCTGGATGAACCGTGTCCGGAAACAACTCCATGCTTCCACCGAAGCCAAGCATCGCGACCAGGTGACGATCACTACCTACCTCGTCTGGCTTGACCCAACCACCACGGCTTCCTAGTTCGGCCACCACACCCTCTGCTAATTTAGGGCCAGCACAATCCCGTGGCCCCTAAGGCCCTACCGGCACATTTGCCACACAATCGGGTACTGCACCTGGGACATGCTGGCAGCCTGCCCGACCAGGCGAACCGGGCAGGTCTAATGGGAATTCATATTTTCACGATGTTGGGGCCACGAAACCGCATTCTTGGCCTCACGTTCTGCCCATTGCGCCACCCCGCATTCCACCTGTCAACAACAATCAGCCGATTGCCATGATGCAGCAAAGGTAAGGTACAAGCACTTTCTCTTTTTTCCCTCTCTTTCCCTCTCCTCTACGTCTTGTCCACTAGGATCTTCATTCTTGAGCCGAAGACTTGCGCGCGTTGTCAAGCTAAGATTCTCTCAGGGGATATGTCATTTTCTCAGCAAGCTGTGGCTTGGCTCTAGGGGTACTCAAGGCGAAAATCGCATGTCCATTCGAAGATGATGACATTATTCAATGGGGCTTGTGCTCGGAAGTTCTGCGAATACAACTCGATCCGAAAGTAAAGATGATGACGACAATGACCATGCAACCATAATGACGATCAAAGAACGGAACTACGTACGTGCGGGTAGACACCAGAAGCAGGGTGACGAACAGTCGATCAGAATCTCGCGGCCAGGATTATAACGATGGAGTCTGAAAAAGTCACTGACTCTCACTAGGATGGACCTGACGCTCGTCCCTGACGCACTGGGCTGCCGTTTTTGGCGTTGAGAGGCGCCAGGGATTGGACAGAACCGTCACTTCTCCACCAAGAGCATCGACCATTCTGGACATGTTGCATGGATGATCCTTTCCCAACCAGGCTTCGCGGCGCATAGTCCCTTATTTTGGGATCGCAATGACGACATGCCGTGGTTCGGCAGACAGCCAGACAAGCCTTCTCAAGTACTGACGTAACACTTCCAAGTCTAGCCGAGTACTATATCCATGCTACGGACTATGGACGGCGTACAATGCTACTGTAGCTCTTTCAGTCTGACTGGATGGCCTGGGGAACGTGGCTTGCCTCTACCAGCACCAGTCAGTACCGATGAGGGCCATGGCCGCTACAGTAGTACCGGCATTGGCCACCGAATTACGCATTCATTTGACGCAATTCGGCTCAGTGAAGTGACGATAGCTGCGGACGTTGTGAGGGAAGATATGCCGTCGATTGCTGTGCAAAAATACTGATCATCAGATTCTAGGTGTGAGTGAACGCAGTCCTCTAGCAACGATGCCATCGCCTTCATCGACGATTTCTACGTACGATTTCTACATGCGACGCAACGCATTTAGGTATTCTATGGATGGTTCCCGCCAAAGTTCACCTTGTTCACGAGCATGACTATTGAGCGCCGACACACTCGTCTGCTGCCTCAGCACAACTCATGAACGAGCGCATGATCTAAAACTGGTGGCGACTGTTGAGCGACAGAATCTCATTCTGCCAACGGCCGTTTGCGAATACCTTCACGGGCAGCACTCCTCGAATGCGTCGCGGCGCCCCGCGCCAAGGGAACAAGAAGGATCGACAGCAATAGTCATAACCACCATGGCCATTTCTCGTCCGGCAGCGGTGATCCCAGTAGGACTAGGAACGCATAGCGCTGCCTAGGTCTCGGACGTACCCGCAGCGGCGTGGACTCGTAAGTAATGCTGCAGATATGTATGCGCCTGCTCCATCTACCCTGTCATTTGATCGCATTCTGAAGAACTACATCGTAAAAACCTCCCCACCTCGCGCTGGAGCCTGGCGCGGGCCTGGAAGGTGGGACAGCTCAGAAGCTTGCATGTCTCAGCCACCAGCAGGGAGGACCCTGATCCCCCAGCCACACACCCCATGGACCCCGGTTGGTCTAGACCGTCAAGACCATGTCAATTAATGCACGTTCTGGCTGCTACCGAAAAAGGCGTTGATCAATTGCTGGTTCCAATGATGTGGTGCGATCAGATGATTCTTAACCACCATTCTGCGCCAACCTCAAAAGAGATTCTGTGACAGAGACCACTACGAACAGCGAACCTTTACCGAATTAAGGCACAGCCCATTGTTGGTTTCTTTTCTCCAAACGGATCATAAATTTCAAAAACCTGTGCTCTGAAGCTCAGGTTTGCTTGACTGCACACCCGTGACTTATTGGGTCAGGAGCCGCTGAAGCCGTTCCCACCACCTTGGTCAAGGTAGTCGATAGTCTTGTCCAGAGCATCCTATATCGTAAACCGGGTGGCAAACTCTGCATATGTGGGCTAGGAGCGGCTTGCGTCTCGCCAACATGGGGAAGAAAGCACTAGATTCCTCGGGTGGCGTCTGGCGTCGTCGTAAACTCAGCAGAGCACTGGACGATTTGTTAATGAATCAACCAGAGGCAACTTCCATTCTCTACCAGTCAACACCCTTGGATAGGTTCCGAGACCCGAATACTCGGGCTCCTTGGCGTCTCACAGTGTGTTCTTCTCTGTACGCATGATCGTCTTTGGCCAGTCAATCGTCTTTGCCACAGATGAGGCTAGTGCTTTCTGATTCAGGCTTGGAAGATGATTCGTTGGGAAGAAAAAAGACCAACAGCCGGGTTGGACCCTTGATTCTTATGGGCTCCAATGGGTGTACAGTATGCGCAAAGATATGCCTTGTCTGAAGAGATTGACGGTGTGGTAGTCGCGCAGGGACTCCGCACTAACCTTGTCCAATATTGCGTATTCGTAAAATGATCAATGTCTCCACGCGGCAGACAGCACTTCCTTTTGCGGAGGGGCAGCGCATCAGTCTGGCGCAGTTTCACTCCCATTTCAACCATGTCCTTGTCGCGAAAGAGTGGAGGCGTCAACCGCGATACAACAGCAACGGTACAGTTGTCCAAGGCTGCGGATTGCTTCAGCAAATGCAAATCTGGTACCCGGTGGTTTCAGGCGGAGGGGACGGGCTCACGCGAGGTAAGCCTGCACCCTGGTCGTCTCCGGCTGAAGAGCAGGTCAAGCCAAATCCACGTCCAAATACTGTACAGATATGCATGAGCTAGCCATCAAGAGTAATCAACTGGCAACTACAGCCACCAGTGCGTGTCCACGATGCGCTTGGCGTGCGCTCCTTTGAACGCGCTCATCGAGATGCTCCAGAGCAACAACAGTGGGGACAGTTATTCAGCAGCTGCAATTACCCATCCGTCGCTAAATTGATCAGCGGCAGATGCCCCCAGCACGTCGAGGCAGTCATGGAGATTCGTGGCCAGTTGTTTTGTTTCCCTGATCTGTGGCTGAGCATCGCAAAGGAAACTCAACGAGGGCCGCAGCGTATGATTAATCGTTGTTGTCGGGAGGATGGCTTTGTGCGGCCAGCCAGCCAGCCCCTGTCCGGAGCTTTGCCCTAGGTTCTAATTGGGCGCGCTGGATCCCGTACCACGGGCCACGGGCAAGGCGACCCAGCCACAGGGCCATCGACATCGACATCTTGTCGACCTGCATGAAGCACATGTACTTCATGTTCTCAAGCTTGTTTGTTTTGGACTTCCACCTCATTTCCGTGACCGACGGGATGCAAGACTTAAGGCAGACTCGCCGAGCAGGTTGATGCAGATCTGCCGCCGCCTAGCTTCATCCCGGCAACGGCGCGCGCTTTTCGCCACTTCCCAGCGAACTATTGCATTGGAGAGGGGTAGGAGTAGGCTGGGCATGAAAAGTCAATTAGCATGCCCAATTATTCGGTAACTAGGTCCTCGTTGCTGTTTTGCCACACTTCCTCCGAGGAGCATCCACAGTCCGGTGGGCATTGGTGTGGCACAGACAAGGACTTCGGTCGATACAGTATCAACGAGGGCCCCCTTGAGCTTCTGTTTTGTTTTACCTCGCAATATCTTTGGAACTGGTTTGACATGGCTGGCCGGCCTTGGGCGGCTTTACTGGCTGTTGGTACGCCTTGCCACGGTTGTCTTATGTTGCTGCGTCGCGTGGTCCGGCTCGCAGTCCTGGAACATGCACCCAAGGTCTTCCCGACTACAAACCCCCGCCCTGTCAAAGACACAATCTTGACATAGGATGCACTTCAATTTCATGGGAAGCGAAATCCATTGGTATGCCACTGGTGGATTGACCCAGAATCGACAAAGTTTGAAGTCGTGTTCTCATGGACTATGCACGCCTGTTATACATTGAATCCCTGTAAGCAGCCCTTAGTCCTTCTTCAACGGCAGGAAAGTCTCCTCAATGCCATCCTTGGTGATGATGAGCATCTGCAGGTTGTCGCCAACTTCAATGTGGCGTTCCACTGCTCCGTCGAATGCATCCTTGATGATCGTCTCTACTTGTGAGCGGGTTAGAGGACGTCGCTCGCGTTCCTTCAAGTCGTGTCCCTCGCCGCTGCCCGGAATGTATTGGTTCTTGAAGTTGACCTGGTTGTCCAAGAAAGGCATGATCAAACTGCCCGCAGCACCACCAGCGCGGCACTGCTCTCTCTCGTAGCTACCCACTGGGTCATACGAATAAACCGCACCCTTGCCCTCCTCGTCCAAGCCACCCAGCATCGCATGTGTATAGTATGGGAAGAACCGCTTCTGATATAAAATCGTGGAAAGGCGTTTGGCGCAGGCATTCAAGGTCATGGGTTTCCCGTGGCGGTATCGATAGATCTTGCAGACGGTATCGAGACGGTCGCGTAGTGCATCCCCATCTGCGGCGAATCCGCAGACGGACAGGACTATTGTGGCATCGTCTTGATTGGCAGTGGTGCCACCAATCTTGAACACCTTTGGGGCCATTCGGGAGTTGATACTGTAACCGCTGGTATGACGAGTATCTCCTGCCATGATGGTAAAGTCGGCGCCAGAAATCGCGAGAGTAGAGCCGCCGTTGTCAGTATAGCTAGTTCAAGGGTCAGCTGTATTCATTTCAACGAAATGTTTGGCGTACGGGTTGAATCGATGCTCGCGGAACTCGCCGTTGCTCTGCTTGGGAGCATCTGAGAAGGAGTAGTTGGGCCCATTCATGACCGGGTTTTGACTGAACATGGCAGCCATGATGATGAGTCTGTTGAATTATCGAAGCCTGCGAGGGGAGGTCGAATGGGGAAAGTGATTGTCGTTGATGGTCCTGATGAAGAGCGTCGTCGGAGTCGAGAGCGTATCTAGATCGTCAGAGGTGAGGTTGGCAACGAAGCACGCGTCAACTGGGAGCCTTGCACAGAAAGCTACCTAGAGGTATCCACACTAGCACTGGCGGGCTGCGAGTACTTCCCCATGTGCTACCCAAAAAATCCGCATGACTAAGCTTGCTACAGGGATGTACCTCCTGGATCGCAAGTCGTCATTTCTGATATGGGAAAGGGATGTTGAACACCATTTGCCTTACGAATCCAGCACGATTGCATCAACAGCTTCACACCTGCCCGTCGTCTGTCCACCCCCAAGACGGTCTGTCTGCGCCCATGGCGCGTTCAATCCGCGCGAGAGCGCTCGAGAAGATAGCGTCGCTGTCGGCAGCTAGCTCCACAACCGCCTTCGATCGATCCGACTTGGATAGGCTCTGTAAAGCCTGTCATGCTGGAGGGAAGGGCAAGGACTACTCCAATGGGGGGGGCTCGAAAGCGGTGGGATCGGTAGCACGTGTTCCCATGGTTCGTACCTCGTGTGTCGCCCGTAGAAGTTGAGGCTGATGGTCGTAGTCGATCCGAGAGTTTGAGGTTTTGTTGGCCTTGTGCAAGACTGCGCCAAGCATCCAGTCGGTCCAAAGCGCACAGAAGTTGGCGTACCAGCTTCTGCCATACATGCTCGAAGCCCACGTCCAGGCCTTCGTTCCCTCACCCTTTTTCCGACATGTTGAACCATCCCCAACCGAATCCTTGACCTTCCACGTCTCGGCAGCGCTTTTGTCCTTGGGTCTGAACTATATCGATTTACAAGAAACCGTGACGGATGGAATATGGGCCTTCATCAATGCCTGCGGTCGAGCTGCCGCCAGTATAGTATCTCCTCAGGCCAGCGATCCGGATACTCTTCATCTCGAAGATGCCGTCCGGACTGTGACTGTTGCCGTTGCGATATTGGGCTTCTTGGACGCGGCCTCTGCACAGGTCGACTTCTGGAGAGCCGGCAGCCGCTTGGGATTGATACAAAAGGTCAGGCAAATACTATCAGAGCCTTTCCTCATTGCAGTAGAGACGTCCTTGTCAACCATCCGAAACTCTCACAGTCAAGACCGCGATTTGAAGCATTGGAAGCGTTACTTGCGACAGTACTCTGCTTCTGGGAGACCTCTTGGTGCAATGCTTCTTCAACGCAGCTTTATGTGGCTAGTCGTGTCGAGTACGTCGCTATTGGTAGCGGATGCTTCCGAGCTGCGCGAAACCCACATCCTAGAAATCCTCATGTCAAGAAAAGGCAAGCTGCAGACTGATTTAGGTCAGATTGGTGAGGTGGATCTACACTCGATCGAGACATATGCAGGCCTCCTTTATGAGCAAATGAGTTATCTCGAAGCGGGAGCGGACTTCGCACGACTAGGCTCACCTCACCAGCAGAAACTTGCATTCACAGTCAAGGCAGCTGCAATCATATCCTTCTTGAACTGCTCCTTGCTCAATGAGGAGGCGGCCGATGCTGATGCCCTTATGACGTGGCTCCAAGAAACTCTGGAGGACCCTTTGCAAATGGCAGATCCAACGCTGGCCGCTGTGGTGCTACGCTCGCTGGCACTCATCTGCCACGTTGTTCCAAGCTTTGCACCTACCGTCAGCCGTGCTCTCCCGCGCTTTCTTGTTCAGACTCTCCCTTGTGGGGACACGGTCGCGGTGGCCTCGGAGAGCTTGGCATTCGTTCTCAAAATGCTCTCGAAGGACGCAGTTATCAGCACGCTTTACACACTTGGAAATATCCTCAGTCCCGGGACTGAGGCAACGATTACCAACGGCCAAGCCAACGGCTCCAATGCAGTCGACGCGGGTTTGACTTCAGTTTACGCAGGACGTCATTCTTTGGGTAGTTCCATTTCTCTCCAGCTGACGGGCGAGGAAGAGACGATGAAGATATATGACAACGTCATACAAGCCATCTGCGGTATTGCTACAGCATTTGCAGACGAGAAAATCACGGCCCTGGCGCAGTCTATGCTGCTTCAGAAGATTGACAAAGTAAATACAGGGGTGGATTCTCAGATCATCACTGGAGCTGCTGCTCTAGCACTCACAGGTGGTCAGGTAGAGTTCCGGTCACTGCTCAAAATGTATACGAGACTCTGTCATATAGGGGTCCTGGATAAGAAGGAGTTTGTTCTGGAAGCCGTGAGTGCCTCTTGGCTCGTGGCCCATCCCTGCTAACGTGGACTAGGTATCGAGGGGCCGCTCCCATATCGCTGCAAATCTACGCCGCGACTCTCCGCTCTTTGATGTATACTGGGAGTACTTGCTGGATAATATCATCTCGCTGGGCGACGCTCATTCGCCAGGTCACACAAAAGATTCCGATGTTCAATTGGCTGCTCAGGAGATTGCGGAACACTTGCAACCTCTTGCTGTGCTGATGTCAAGCAACGATCTTGCAACACATCCATTGGATAATGAGGAAACTTATTCACTCCTTCGAGATGCGTGGTTCAACATCGTGGTGCACGGCTTCATGACCAGTACTGACCGCGGCAAAAAGTATCTGAAGGAGCTACGCATCATAGCGATTCATTCGCCGCCCCTTGTCGCAGAACAGCGCAGCGAGCAGGTGGAGAGTGATATTGAGCTCAATACCGTTTTGAGACGTGGCAACAGCAATGAGCGAGAGACCTTACAGAAGAAACAGCTTGGCGAGCTCATTCCGTCCAAGGCAGGCGACATCAGGAGCTTGAGCTACCGAAAGGTTATCTTCCTACAGGCTGCCTACCTGGTTGAGAGCCTTCGGGCAGACTCTGGAGACTATACCAGAACACTGTCTTACTTTTTGGAGCCGAGCATGCGCAAGCCTGAGGTTAGCAGCACAATGGAGGGCATCGCTGCTTCAGTAGTCGAAAAATATCTGCGAAAGACGCTTGCTGGTACAGAGCCAAGCTTCTCTGCTCAGTATGCCGCCGCACAGCTCGCATCCATCTTCCGCAGCTGCTGCCACCGCATAGAACGAGTGCAACAGGCCGCCTTTACATGCGCGGACCGTGTGATCCGTGATGTTCCCTCGGCTCTTTGTGATCGGACATCCCTCTTTGCTCTACTGGAGCTGCTGACTCTTATGTGGTCAAGTTGCTTTGAAGCTGAAACTGATGTCTATGACCCCAAGTCCACTTTCACCTCGGAGCTAGGCAAGGTCACTGTGGAACTCTCTGATGACTACGAGTTCAGGCGATGGACACTGGACGTCCTACATCGCAAGGCCAAGATCTGGATAAATACGGCAATCAATCTAGCGCCGATGGATGTCAAAGGACTTCTTCAGACCTACCTGTCCGAGTTCAACGACGATGGCACATATGGTCACATCTCGTTGGGCCGATCTGTAGCCTTGGAACTTGGGTCCTTGATACCCTCCACCGATCAAAGATTGCCATCGTTGGAGAAGATTGGGGAATGCAAAATCAACGCGGCATCGGACCTCATCGCCCAATATACCACTCGTCAAGAATATCGGTATGGCGAAACATTGCCTGACCGGGGCACAGCCTTGATGAGTTTCATGCACCTCAACCGAAGATCATCATTCACTCAATCTTCGGCCACCGACAGCGCAAACGCTGCCACGGCACTTGCGCATGTTGAGGCCAGGATACTCAGCAAGAGGAGCACATCCTTGAACGAAGTGAAGGATATTTTGAGGCGAGCAGCGGCCTTGCTCTGCCGAAGCCAAAGCGATGAATCGCCGGTTGCTCGCTATCTTGTCAGCATTCCTTTTGCCCTATTTACGAAACAGTCCATCAAGCTCGGCGTGTCGTTGTGGCTGGGAGTGATGAATGAGAATCCTCGATTGGAATCGAAACTATTGAACGAAATCGCACAGCAGTGGGAGTTTACCATCACAAGACATGTCGGTCTCTTCAATCCAGCATTGGGGCATCCTGACCCCTTCTTCCTAAGGGAGGAATTCGCCCCCAGCGACCTCGAAGGTTTGGCCAAGAAGAAACAGCTTGTGCACGATATTCTGTCTCCTCATATGAGGCTGCTACAGTTTTTCAATAGCCACTTCAATGCTACCCGTCTAGGGAGCCCGGATACGCACCGCGTCTTCCTTCGCCTCCTTGACCTAACTCTGGATGCCCTAAAGGATTCTCCTGCTCATCCTCTGGCCAGGGAAATCCGCTTCCAGATCATCCTCTTCGGCCTTCACGTACTGCGATATAGCACAAATATTAGTGCTACGGCACAGTGGAGACTCAAGGACAAGATCCTGGCAGCCGGGCTTAGCTGGTTCAGGTATTACCCAAAATGGTCCTTTGGCAGCAATGCCCTTCAGCTCAAGACAGAGGTCCGTTTGTTGGCCGACGTCATCACGGCGTTGAACATGGTAGCTCCCATTGGAGCTCATGCAGTCGGCAACGTCAGATCCCTTCAAGCCAAGGAGCAACTTCTGCACATGTTGCTTGAAAACGAACAATCTCGGTTGTTGGTGTGGATCAGCCCTTTGAACAAGGCAAACGTCCCGTTATCCGTCAATACTCCTACAAAGGCGGCCCTGGAAGCTGCCTTGCTCCCGCTTGTACGAACGGCTTGGAGGCAGGACCCTGCCATTGCAATTGAGCTCGCAACTCGGTTCCAGTTTCCTCGCCTCCACCGGGACATTAGGTCTCTCCTTCTTACCATGCCGGAACGGGCGATATATGAGCCAGAAGCTCTACAGCTAATGTTTGGTGGACATCTGCCAGACGACGTCGCCTCTCAATTGAAGGTTAGTAGCGGCGTTCCTGATCTACCGCATTGGCTGATTGTCATAGTATTTACTTTACTGGGATCCTGTAAACCCCATCACAGCAGTAACGTTCTTCCTGCCAGCTTACAGGTATCATCCATACCTCCTGCAGTATGCGATGCGTGCTCTTGACAGCCATTCAGTGGATGTTACATTCTTCTACGTGCCCCAGATCGTACAAACCCTCAGATATGACACTCTTGGGTACGTTGAGCGATATGTTCTAGAGACGGCACAGTTCTCGCAACTGTTTGCGCACCAGATCATCTGGAACATGAAGGCGAATTCCTACAAGGGTGACGACTCCGAAGTCCCTGACGCAATCAAGCCAACCTTGGACAAGATAATGGTCAAGATGATCGACAGCTTCTTACCGACAGATCGGACCTTCTACGAGCGAGAATTCTCCTTCTTTGACGAGGTCACCAGTATTTCAGGCAAGCTCAAGCCTTATATCAAGCGCACCAAGCCAGAGAAGAAACTCAAAATCGAAGAGGAACTGCGCAAGATCAAGGTGGAAGTCGGCGTTTACCTACCTTGTGACCCCGACGGTGTTGTCATTGGCATCGATCGAAAATCGGGCAAGCCTCTGCAAAGTCATGCTAAGGCGCCTTACATGGCAACCTTCCGCATCAAAAAGAACAAAGGCGGGCTAGAGGAGACAAATGAAATGCTTGAGGATACGATCAAGAAGGACAAGGCGCCACAAGACAACACCATTGAGATGTGGCAATCAGCCATCTTCAAAGTCGGAGACGACTGCCGGCAGGATGTGCTGGCGCTGCAGATGATTGCTGCTTTCAGAGGCATCTTCCATAGTGTGGGCCTCGACGTCTTCGTCTTCCCTAACCGCGTCACAGCCACTGCTCCTGGCTGCGGTGTGATTGAGGTCCTTCCGAACTCGATCTCCCGCGACATGCTGGGACGTGAGGCCGTCAACGGTCTTCACGAATACTTTGTCTCCAAGTATGGTAATGAAGATTCTCTTCGTTTCCAGCGGGCACGCACCAACTTCGTCAAGTCCATGGCCGCCTACTCGGTCATTTCCTTCCTGCTACAGTTCAAGGACCGCCATAACGGCAACATCATGATTGACGACGCAGGGCACATACTGCACATCGACTTTGGGTTCTGCTTCGACATCGCTCCAGGTGGCATCAAGTTCGAGCGGGCTCCGTTCAAGCTGACCAACGAGATGCTTGCAGTCATGGGCGGGTCGACAGATCACCAGAGCTTCAAGTGGTTCGAGGAGCTTTGCATCAAGGCGTTCCTGGCCAGCAGGCAGTACTGCGAGAAGCTGAGTCAGATTGTGCTTCTGATGATGGACAGCGGGTTGCCGTGCTTCAAGCCGGAGAGCGTGAAGCATTTCAAGGAACGGTTCGTGTTGGAGAAGAATGAGCGCGAAGCGGCCGACTTCATGAAGGAGCTGATCAGGAAGAGCTATGCCAGCTACAGCACTGGTATATACGATCAGTTCCAGCTGCTTACGAACGGTATCCCCTACTAGGGAGGAATTGACCCTCGTTCTGCCCAATTATTTGTACTTGAGCTATCATACAGTCCATCTATACTGCTTGTTGCAGGCTTAATATTGCACGATGATATAAATTAGCAAATGTGAAACCTTTTGATCAGAAGACGGCTCAACCCGTACTCCACCGCAAGTCTATATTGAAGCAATGCTTTCCTTGGCCTAGACTCCCGACTAAGTATCCTGGTTTTTATTTGGTAACACGAAAATAGGAATCCACAAATCTACAAACTTGAAATCATATTGACGTCGATTTCAACATATGTGTCGGGGCGTTGTACGTCGTATAGTCGACATGAACGAAAGCCCTGTCAACGATGGGCACTGCTTCCAGGACGTAGGTCAAGACTTCGCTCAGGTCGTGGCTATCCTTCAGCGGCGTATTGGCAGACAGGACAATATCCACTTCGACAAAGAGCTTGTCGCCGGCGTGGTACGCGCGCAGATTCTGGATCTTGCGGATGGCCGTGGCGAAGCGCATGGTCAGGTAGAGCAGGAGGTTGCGCTCGTCGGGCTGCGCGGAGAAGCCAGTCAGGTTGCGGACGTGGTGGGCCGACGTCTTGCTCCAGTTGATGATGACGACGAGGGATAGGAGGAGGCCGCCGAGGGCATCCAGCCACCAGATGCGAGCGTAGAAGCCGACTAACACGGGCACCATCAGGATTAGTTGCCTAGTCTCGAAACGTATTGCAAAGGGGTTGCGGGCGATAGTTACCTATGGGGAATAAGATGGAGCCGATGTTGAAGATCACGTCGGTCTTGGCATCCTCGGCTCTACATTGATGTCAGCGAAACGTTCTTGTCTGATGGAAGTTCCGGTGAGCCGATGTTGAGGGATGGGGGGCCTTACAAGGCTCGAACGCTGGAATTCTTCACCAGCCGGCACCAAAGCCAGCACGCGCCCTTGATGATGACGGTTCCCAGCATGATGGCGATGGCAGGAATGCCAAGCTGTAAGATTTCATGGTTGGGCCCCACGAGACGCTGGAAACTCTCGAGCGATACCTGGACGAACGATGTGATCATGATGATGGAAAAGACGAGCACCCCTAGTGGCTCAAGCCTATACGTTCGCGTGTCAGTTACCCAGCATTGTAGTTTAATCCAGACAATTCGCAGGCGAGCTTGGGTATGGAGGGGAACGAGAGATAGAGCTTGCCCGGGGGAATGTCGTGCGGCTTACCTTCGGCGACCGATGGGGTAGTTGTACTGGTCTTTCTGGCTGGCCGAGATGAGCCGCATAGTAACCCACACAATGGCAGTGCTGAGAAAGTCCAGCACGGCATCGACCAGACTGGCAAGGACTGACATGGAGGGCACAGAGACGACCACGACCAGCTTTCCTGCGAGAAGGATCACGTTCGCAGCCATGTTGACCCAGATGGCCAAGGTCACGATTGGGTCGTCGCCTTCAACCTCGGCGTCGTCGAGCCACGGGAGGTTTGGTTTCGGCCCCGGGGCAGCAGTCGTAGGGTTGGTCCGCGGCGAGTCCTGGCTATCGTGCGACAGCAGCAGGGGCATGTCCTCCGTGGGGCGGAATATGTCTTTGGGCGTGCGCCGAAAGTTGAGAGGACTCGCCGTAGGAGCTTGTTTGGTGCTGTTGTCTGTCGTGCCGTAGGAGCCGGGGCTGGAAAAGGAACCTGGGGTGGACTCTTCCTCGATTGTGTCAGGCACGTTTCGAGATGTGAAGGCCGAGGCGTCGAGTTCGGCTGAGTACTCGTCCAGCAGCTGGTGCGGGATGGCCGAGTCGAGCAGACAGTCAATGTACAGATACTGCTCAATGAGCTCATTGGTGCGTTCATAGTATCGGCGTCTACAAGTCATGAGTTCAATGCCAGGATATTCGGGTTGCTTTGTGCTTATCGCCACGTACAGTGAGGGCTTCAAGAGCTTGAGCTCATCTTCATGCTTCCAGTATCGCTCCCAGCGATAACGAGGGTTGTTTTTCCCAATCAGGCCCATGCTCCTGCTAGCCGGGGGGCCATTCAAGATTCGACTCATGCGGCGCTCATCCAAAATCAGTCTCTCGACCTCCTCGTGTTCACGGGGTTTGGAGCCGCGGAACATGGGCGACGAGGCGGCCTCTTCATCGCTGGCGACATTGTGGTAGGTGGGCGAGGGCCACGATCCGACGACGTTTTGCTGCGAGCGATGCCTGATGAGCGAAGCCAAGGTGCCGCTTCTCGTGCCGAGCGACGAACGCTCTTCGGACGAGATCAGGAGTGGTCTTGGGATGAAACGCGGCCCTGAGCCTGCGTTTGTGGGAGAAGTCATAGTTGGTGGTGTATAAGTGAGGAGTGGAGTGCAAGGGCGCGAGAAGATAACGGGAAGAAGGGGGGATGGAGAGGTCGATGTTCACAAGGAAGCCTTTTCTGGTACGCTGGCCACGGCTAGGGGCTCATCATATCCATCTGAAGCTGAGACTTTGTTGCGTTGATTGTTGGGTTTGCTATATTAAGCTTGAAACTTGCGAAGTCTAGCGTCTTGCAACACGGCGCGGCCCGTGGGTGCCAAGCCTACCCTGGAGTCACCACCGTCTCGTCTTCGAGACATGTTGTACGGGTGAGAGGATGGATGTGGAAGCATTTCCGGTATCAGTCGTTGGCGTGGCTGGCAGAAAGCCAATCACTCGGTAGTTTTTGTTTTCCGTTCACATTTTGAATGAACCAGGCACAAGCTCCTCGACAGGCACAGCCTTCTCGCCACGCAGATGCTGGGTTTCAACTTCATCGTCTCGATCACTGAAGTAGCGAAGCAGACGAGCGACGAATGACCGACGAAGAATAGCAGACGTTAACCTGACCGCGGCAATGTAGTCAAAGAAGAAAAAGACACACAGCTGTCACCGACAATCATTGCTCACTAGCCGTATCCGTAGGCAGCCAGGCAGGTCTCAAAAAGCTTAAATATAACGTCTCGCATCACCTGCATCACATGACTACTTTGGCGGAAACTCCTGAGGAATCAGCATGTGAAATCGGTTAACCTAGAGCTTACGACTGGTTCGGTCAGCTCATGTCACTCTTCAGAATCCGAAGCATGCGCAAAGCAACAACAACCATGGAGATGTGGTCAATATCCACGAATCCCCTGCCAGGCCAAGGGAGCCAAGTGGGCGTTTGTTATGCATGGAGAATCCCCTGGCCAATGGCAACACAACGACCTACTGTCCGTTTCCTGTTCCCAGTCTTTGCTTCGGCTTTCTTCTTCTTCTTCTTTCTTGCTTTGTCGTGGAGCCTCGTGTTCCTCGATGGAGACGTGTGGGGGCATTGCCGATGAATGTCAAGGGGGAGCCCCAATGGGTCCGGAAGCATCTCGAGAAGAGGCGCGTAGAGATGACGGGAAAACGTCTGCCAGGGTTCTAATTTTCAATAGTCGTCCGATAATCTTCCCTGCCCTTACTGCCTCTGGTTAAGCATCGAGCATTGCTCTGCGCATGGATAATCTCCGTTCATACATGGGAGGCTTGCGGATGACGAACAATATAAGAGGGATGATGATGATGATAATGATGGTCATGGAGATGATGATCAAGGCATACCGCGCGCCATGCCGTACGCGGTGGCATAGCACAATTTTCCCCCTCCATTTATTCTGCATCATGTACGAAGTAGTCCGTAGGTACGAATATGTGGCCCCATGTGTGGGAACGACAAAGCTTACCGGTTCAGCCGGCCAGGGGGGTGACGAGCCAGTGCAGGGCCCACGGAGTACTGGCAGCATGAACCTCCACCATGAGTGCAACCAGGTCGCTGGTCTAGCCTCTCCTTAAACAAATTCGATGTTCACACGTGTTTGCCTGCCGATGCTGCTTGGCCGTAATGATAGAGGGCCTGGCTCGAGGTGAAAGCGCACGGAGGTTGGTGCATGTTCTGCATTTATGCAGAAATCCAAAAGAAAAACCCACATTCGTATCCTGACGAGTACTGACGTTTAACAGCCGTCTTCAAGAGTTCTGTTCCACGGCAAGTGTCAACGCCAGTCACCTCTGAAAAGCGATGTTCTCGACATAACAAGACTGTGTGAGCATGTCCAGTCGGTCCTCTGCATGTCTTGCGAGGTTGTGCTACCCTTGACGTCCCGGCATTACAGCAGCTCAAGACAGCAAAAATACGGTAGAGGATGTTCTTGCCACAGCATCAGAGGTTAACCAAAAATGTCCAGCCGTCGTTGGTGATAATGCTCTGGGAAGCGGTTATTCAGGCAAAGATGCGTCACTGCAAAACCCGGTCCGGAAAGGAGAAGGGAAAAAAAGATGTAGCAGCACCCTACTCTCTGTGCCCCAGCCTACTGGCCAATAAGTATTGACGACTATTCACTAAATCCTTCACAAGTCCTGAACTATTGGCCAAGCACCACCATCCATGATTTGGACAAGGGATCAAAAGAAAAATGCAGAAATCGCCGCCAAGCTTTACCCAAGCTCGGCTCGTCGCCCGCTGCTACCCTGCTCCGCGTCCAGGATGCTCGCAAGTTCTCCTTGCCTTACCGAACCACCAAACCGCTTCTGCTCCAGACCACAGGGGGGGGGCCTAGAAGGCCAGGGGCGAGGGCCATTTGGTCCGCCCCCTGCCTCGTTACCGCATGGTTCCGATTTGCGATGGGGCAGCTTTGGCTTCTGGAACTTGGCAGGCCAAATTGCGAGCGTCGGGACTACCTACTGTATGCATCATCCATCTGCTCTTGTTCACTGTCTTGTCTCTCAGCCACCGGGAGCCGGCGGATTCGCAAGGAGGCCCGGCAGGAATTGAGCCTTGCCGGACTGCTGACGAGGCAAGGCCAGATTGACGAGCACTAGCCCTGGTACCGACGTCACGTCGAGTCGACGCAGCGCCGCCGCGGGTGTCGCACGGGGCCCGGATGTGAGCACAGAGTACATGTGCAGAGTAGCACCTAGATCCGACGGGTTGAGGGCACAGGAAGGGTCGGCGTGGGAGCGTCAAAGGGTTGCTTGCCATAATCACATGGGGTTGATGGGCGACCACACGCACACATAGACACACACACATAGACACACACACATACACACACACATAGACACACACACATAGACACACACACATGTACATACACATACACACACATACGCACACACACATACGGCCATGGATACTAACTATGCTTTAAGCGTTGGATGACGACGGCTCAAGCCAAAAGACCTAGCGCTACATATTTTCATCTCCCGCCCACCTGCTGACAGCCGCACGTTTTTGCACCGTGAGGCGAGAACATTGCGGAAGCAAATCATACGAAAACAGCCAAACGTTGCAAGTAAAGCAAACCGACCTGCCTAGCGGCTCCTCGTTCGTATGATTACTACCACATACCTAGCAGTAGTGCCAGATCAGCGCCAGTTCCGGTCGCCGTAAACACCGGGGTTGGAGCTGTGCCAAGCTACCCTTTTCCAAGCCAGTGCCCCTGCGCCTGGTTGCGTTGCATGCGAGTGTAAAGGAGAAGGGATCTGCACGCACGCCCAAGAGGCACCCCCGACCGATAGCCCTGCGCCTCTGGAAAACCGCTGGCAGCAGGAATCCAAGCATTGCGCAAACAGCTCAGAGCCTAAACCTAGCGTGCGTGTCCGTACGATCGCCCTCCGATCTAGCCCTAGGAAGTTAAGCATTCGATCGACTCTGTCCCAACATAACAGAGACAGAGACAGAGAGAAAGAAAGAGAGCGAGCGAGCGAACGAGGACGAGCTCCACCCCCCCCTCCCAGCAGCTTAAAGGCATTCGAGCCCGCCCTCCCCCTGACTTTCACTATCCGACTTTGCCTATATTGTTGGATTGAAGTCTATCCCGCAACAAAGGCATTCTCCTGTAGCCCCTTCCAGCCTTTGAAGTCAGCGAGTGAGTGACCACCTGGTCTTGGTGTACCTTATAAGTGAACCTCTACCGTGTCCCAAGAGACACGGCTCGCCGAAGCGCGTCAGCCTCAGCGCCGTGTTTGTGAGACATGGCCTCTGGCATCGCATCGCATCGCATCTCACAGACTTTGCCTACCGTGAACTCTGCGTAGACAAGCTGGTTCAGGCTAGACCTGGGTATCCGTATTGCAGCCAGCCAGCATTTTCTTCTCTCTTTCTTTTCGTGTACGTAGGGGATATGCAAATCCACCCCGAGTGCCACCGTGGAAGAGGGTATTCCTTCCCGGCCTCTCCTCCCCTCCCCACCGCACCGCTCTAGTCTGCTTCCGGCCCATTCAAGGCGTTTAGCACGCTCCCCCCCACACCCCTACTAAGTATAAGCTTGCCTTGGGGTTCCAGCACCAGTTGAGCTTGAATTCGCATTGCGTCCTCGTCATTCGCTAGGCGGCCGATGGCGCTTGTATCCATGTCGTACGTACCCTGTGGCCCTCAGCCCGGCAGGTGCAGGCAGGGAGAACGAGAGGCTGGAGCGAACTCTACTTCCTACCCAAGCAGGCACCTTGCCTTGCTTGCCATGACCTGACCGATGGGGCGTTGACGAAGACGGCGTTGGAACGAGGAGAATCGTAGATACTATTCCTAACATGTTTGGGCGCCTCTTGTGACATGACATGTCCGTGGCCAAGTGCACACACTCACACACACACACACACACACACACACACACCAGCGGCACCTGGAGCCATCCTCCCTACCGCTACCTCCCGTCCTGTACCTGAGCCGGGCCCATGTACCTATATCTTGCCCGAGCCATCCGCTGCACCTCATGTATATGGGCCAGTGCGTAGGCTTGCCCAGCGCTAACTGAAGCCAGGAGCACAGAATCCCTTACCTGGGCTATTTGTACATGCGCGGTACCCTTTTGGATGGCACCTGGGTAGCACTGAGATCCGCTCCATATTTTTTTTCCCTCCTCCATTTCTTTGCAAGCGGCCCCCTTACCACGTCGTTGCTCCCCGTCTCTTCCCTTCCATCTTCCATCACAACCTTCCCTCGAGAATCTGGTTCCATTTCGAACCTCGACGCTCGCTCTGCCGCATCATCCTTGGCTCATAATACCACTGTATCCTTTCGTTTAGTGCTCTTTGCTATTTTTACTTTTCATCATATTCATATTTCCTCCAGCCATAGCCGTACATACGCCCCCGCCTGTTTCGCTTTTATGCGAAGTCTCGTCGGAATCACCGTCGCCCTTGAACGCCCGATTGCCACTCCAACGTTCGATCGTGTCTAAACTTCGCTCACCCGCCGTCACCCCGACTTCGTAACGTTCACACGCTCGGTTTTGGGTTCTTTTCATTGCAACAAGTCGTTTCGCTCGGCTCTATACCAGCCTGTGGCAGTCAACAGAAGCTTTACATCGTCTTGACAGGCGAGGTTGATGTGAGTCTCACTTTCCTTGCTCCCTTGGCAACATCCTCAACAACCTGCCAGCCGTCAGCCCCATGTCTCAAAACAACGCACAGTCGGACCGCCCCCAGCTGTGCCTGTTCTCTCTCTCTTCTCTCGTGTGCAACACATGGCCGTGTCTGGTGTGATACGACGCCGCGAAGCCCTTGCGTTCCCGGCCCTTTGAACTCGCATCCTCCTCGCCTGTGTGGGCAGACGTCAATTTTGCTGACTTCGGGATTTTATGGTCGTTATGCAGTCTACCGTGTCGCCCTTTACCTGACACCCCTAGCTCCCTGTCGATCCACCAGCTTGGGAACCCAACTACCCGCCCTCATTGCACTACGTGTTGGGACCTCGTATCCCCTAGTCCTGTTTTTTTTTTCCTCCTCCCGCCGCGGCCGGTCCCCTTTCGACCTCTCTACGACCCTTGTGCCTTGAATGGGGGTTTGATCAATCAATACAACCTCGCTCCCTATCTCCTATATGCCTAGGTTTTCGGTCGGCTTCAATCGCCGCAGATCGGCCGCTACAGCAGACGATTTGCAGAATGTACAGATGACGGCCCCTGAACAATCCTCTTTCCGTGTCATCGAGAGGACCGATCTTCCTAGCGGCAAGACTTTTGATGGTGGTGCTAGGCTAGCCAGGGCAGCTGGCCATACCCTACCGAGGCCTAACACGATGGTCGACCTAAGCGCAGAGGACAATATGTTTGCTGACCTCAAGGGCAATCGGTATGTAATATTCCTAAGGGTCTTGATGATCAGACCCATACCCTGCTATGCCACTCGACAAAGAGTGGGATTACACCAAGTCTACATATGTTGTGAGCTAACCACCCTTCAGAGGCAGTGGTGCTTCCAATACCACAAAAGCCACGTCGACAGACACGTCTTCTCGTCATAGCAACGCCTCAACGACACCGTCTTCAGCTGACCTTGGAGCCAACGGCAGCGATGAGCATCGGTCTGGAAAGAAGCCGTTGCATGACGTAGGCAGCCGAGCGGCTCCCAAATCAAGCCCCTCCGGCTTCCTGAGCCGAGCCGGACGAACATTCTCTTTTGGCGGTCAAAAGAAGAACAGCGTCCCTCCGCCAGCCAACAACGAACCGATCCCAGATGTTCCGCCTATCCCGAGTATCCAGCGCGAGGATGTACAGGGTCGTACCAGGGGAATGACTGCGTCGACAGCTAGCACTGCCACTCCACCCAAATTAGAAAGCTCGACGAAGTTGGATCTCGGTGGCGATTTCGGGTCGATGTTCTCTGGATTCGACAAGAGAGCTAGCATGGCAACATTGAAAAGCGACCCGGCCGCCGCACGCCTGGTGGCGGGCAGCCGGCCGACCCCTCCTGCTCCGCTAAATCTTGACCATAAGACCGCCGTCGAGCCCTCTCCTCATTCGTGGAATAGCCAGACTTCGAACGACAACTTGCTGGGCTCAAATGCCATCCCTCGTTCAAACCGTCAACTACCCCCAGTTCCGGCTCATACTTCGCCAGCTCTTGCCAAATCTCCTCCGCTTACACCAGCCCCAGCCCCAGCCGATGACGAAGATGCTAGACTTCTCCAAGACTCTCTCGCGGCCACGAAATTCTTGACCCATGATCGAGAGAAGGACACACTTCCTCCGCTCAACAGAAAAGCGATGAATTCGAACATAAACAACGACGATGACAACATGTTCTCGGGCACTACGTCGCAATTTTCCAGGATCAGCGGCCGTCGCACCACTCAAGCTTCTGGCTCCGGACAAAACAAGGTCATGACCCCTGCGGAATTTGAGAGATACCGAAAGGACAAGGAGCGCCAAAAGTCCAATGAACCCAACGGCAAAGCTCCCGTGGCCGATGATGATGACGAGGACGAGATTAATTACGACGATGACGACGACGAAATTGAAAAATCGAAGCAGCAGGCGAAACAGAGGAGGAAACAAGAGGCCCACATGGCAGTGTACCGGCAACAGATGATGAAAGTCACAGGGGAGAGGCCTCCCTCGCCGCCGCCGGCCTCTTATCGTCCAGGTCTCACTCCATCGATGAGCGCACCGGCCTTGAATCAGCTCAAAACGCCTTCTCCCGACCCAACAAGGATATCGGATGAGGATGATGATGAGGAGGTCCCTTTGGCAATTCTTCAAGCTCATGGGTTCCCAAATAGGAACCGGCCTCCGACGCGCCTTAGCACAGTCGGATCTAACCCCAACCTCCGTGCCTCCATGGCTGTTCCTTCCAGCGGTCGACCAGGCTCAGCTCTGGGAGAAGTTCCACCGGCCCAACGTCATTCAACACTCCCTGCATTTGCACGCAACCTTCCCCAGGACCCCTTTGTGGGTGCGAGTATTGCCAGACCTGCAGTCAGGGAGAGCCTGGCTATGGGTGGCGGCAGCCCCGCGATTCAGCAAGGACAGACGCACGCACCACTGCCCCCAGGAGGCCTTGTTGGCGTCATTGCCAGCGAAGAGCGCTCGCGAGCACTGCGGCGCGGCAGCCCCAACATGGAAACACAGAGAATGTCGAATGCTGGGATGCTTGGCATGCAGGGACCTGGATTTGACCCTATTGCCGGAATTCCACATCAGATGATGTACAGCACGCCTCAGCCCACGCTCACGCCCGGCGACCAAGCCCAGATCCAGATGACACAACAGATGCAACAGTTCATGCAGATGCAGATGCAAATGATGCAAATGATGGCTTTTAACCAGAACGGAGTGCCACCAGGGATGCCGCCGCAGCCGTACAGTATGCCTATGGGGATCCCGTCGGTGGCTGACATGAATTCGCGCCAATCTGTCATGGGCGATCAAATGCTGGCGGAGCCTAGACGTATGGACGCCGGCATGCGCACCATGAGCATGATACAACCCAATACCTCCTCATTCATACAGCAGCCGGGCTACGCCGGATCCATCCGTGGCAGTGTAATGCCTGGCTATACTCCGTCAATAGCGCCTTCGGAGCGAAGCAATATTGGCTTACCCGGACGCTACCGACCCGTCTCCCAACTTCCAGTCCAAGCACCCGTGCAGCAGCAGCAGCAGCAGCAGCAGCATCAACGGGCCAACACCATGTCCGGTGCTCTTTCCATGTCTCGTTGGGACGAAAACAAGAGCAAACCCACCATCAAGATAATTGGCAAATCTGGCGACGATTCCGACGATGATGATGAGGAAGGATGGGAAGCCATGAAGGCTAAGCGAGAGAAGAAGAAGTCATCCTGGAAGACAAAGAAGGTCTTTGGCACTGATCTAAGCAGCATGATAACTTAAATCTGTGTGTCAGAATGACTTATACCGCAGCGCAGCATAAGGGAAATTGGATTTCACACCCTCAGCATGCCTAAGATATATTTGCGAGGCACGTCCTTTTGGAAATCGGAAAAAACCCTTCACACATTGTATATGTTAGACGAATTTTTCATTGGGCGTCGCAGGCAACGTGTGGGTTTTGTCTATTGATTACTATTCAGAGGAGGATTTTGCGGATGCATGATAGACACATGTCGGCGATTAATCAAGTAATTTGGATGATGAAGCTGTAGTCTCCTACAGTGTACTGATTGACTCCTATAGCCGCTATATGGTGACATCTAATGTGACTCTATCAAGCTCTTGGTATTACATGCACACTCTTGAGGATATCTATGAACTCCTCAGGTAGCTTAGCATTGCCAATTGATGACCTGACGTCTGTTATGCTGAACAGTATGTGATATATTTCCTCAAAGCCGTGCTCGCTTACCCTTCGATCTTGCCGGCTGCCCATTCTTTTCTCTTGACGGCCATTTCGACCGCAGCCAAACCCCAGTCTTCTCCGTGGTTGTGGCCCATACCATCCACGCCGGCACGAGCCTTGGCCTGGTCGTCGTTGAGCACTGTCAAGACGCCAAAGATGACAGGAACACCAGTGTCGAGCTGGACACGCATGAGGCCATGCGAGACAGAGTCGGCAATATACTCAAAGTGCATGGTCTCCCCCTTGATCAAAACCCCAACGGCAATGATGGCGTCGAAAGCACCAGTGGGAGTGCCACCTGCGAGAGATGTAAGGTCGGTGGTGGATGAGGCGAGGAGGTCGCCCGCAGACGGTGCGCCGGAGGCTCCGGTGGACTGGATCTGGGACGCGGAGAAGAGACTATACACATAAGAGTCAGTGGGAAGAGCGGGGGCAACAAGATACTGCCCAAGTGGGAAAAATGCTTACCGCTGGACGGCAATTGGGAGCTCCCAGGAGCCTGGGCAGGATTGGACGACGACGTTGGACTCCTTGACGCCGGCCTCGAGCAGTTTGGCCTTGGCGCCGGCGACGAGGGGCTCGATGACGGTTGAGTTCCAGCGGGCATGGACGATGCCGATGCGTAGGCCGGTGCCGTCGTGCTGCTGAGGGGTTGGACCTTTGAGAGACATCTTGGCTACGCGGGCGAAGCAATTGGGTGAGACTCGCTGGGGCTGGATGGTGAAGGAGGAGGAAGAAGTACAGAGCAAGTGAGTTTGTAGCGATTGGAGGCTTGGTACAGTGCAGATGTGTAGTTGTGAAGTATCGCCGTCGGATGCTGAATGCAACTCAAACGAAGATGCGTGGTGGACTGCGGGGTTCTCTCGAGGCAGGTGGGGTCCAACTTTAAGGGTCCACGTATCTGGGAAAGACCCATTTTCGCATGATAAGGTAGCTCAAGCCTCTGTTGTTAGCATTAACACCGGGCATCGGCGGCGTGCATCTACTATATGCATGCGACCATATTAGGTAATAGCTGGTCCTAAATAAAGTTATCGTTGCATATCGCTGCATATCGTTTGCTGCGATCCAAGCCACCGGCCGGGAGATATTTGGCTCTATTGCTTTAGGTATCGTCGTCCTTCGTGCCTGCACCTTCCTCAAGTATGCCTGCGATGACCGCTCCTTCCTTTGCCAATATGACCTGCAAGGCAAGACCAAGCAGGCAATATTTTGCTAGAAGGCAGGAGGGCAAACTTCCCACAAAGTCTAATTCAAATCAGATTCTATCCATAATCTTGTGGCAGAGCAGACCGTATCGACTGGCTTCGCGGACGAGTAGCAGCACAATCCCAAGACAACTACAGTCATCTATTTGATATCTTTGCCGATTTACCTTGACAGCATCCACATCCAGGCATCGGAACTATGAAGATTGCCGAACTGCCTCAGTCGACCGTTCGTCTTCTGAGTAGTTCAGTATCCATCGCCACACCACATGATTTGATCAAGGAACTCCTGGATAACGCCATTGACGCAAAGGCCACATCAATCGAAATCGGCATCTCCGCTAACACTATTGACAAGATCCAGGTCCGAGATAACGGTTATGGGATTGATGTCGATGATTTGAACTGTCTGGGCAGAAAAGCTCACACAAGCAAGCTGGAACACTTTGAAGAACTCCCCAGAAAGGGCGGCTTGACACTCGGATTCCGGGGGGAGGCGCTCGCTAGTGCCAACTGTTTGTCGACAATTGTTATTACCACGAGGACCAGCGATGACCCTGTGGCGTCTCGTGTCGTTATCAACTCCAATGTCGGGGGTGTTCGTCATCGTCAGCCTAGTTCGGCACTGGTCGGAACAACCATAGAGGCCACTCGATTGTTTGAACACGTGCCTGTGAGAAAGCAAACTGCTTTGAAGCAGAGCCACAAGTCTCTTGTCAAGATCAAGGAGCTTGTGCATTGCTATGCATTGGCACGACCGGATCTTAAGTTGGTCTTCAAAGTTCTGGGGGAAGGCAAGCCACGATGGAGCCACGCACCAACCTCGCCCCCAAAGTTTCGAGAGGCAGCCATTCAGATTGTAGACGCCTCGGTCGCTTCAAACTACCTTGAACTTTATTCCAGTCGAAACGGTCGTGTTCTGACACATCAAGAATTCCAGAGACAGTCATCACCGGACAACCTCACCTTGCAGGCGCTCCTACCACGACCAGATTGCAAAGTTCGCACCATCAAGTCAAGAGGCCCCTTCGTTTCAGTCGATGGAAGGCCGTTATGCGCAGCCAGAGGACTCCCAAAGAAGTTGGCAAGTATTCTAAAGCCATATCTTCAAAAAGCTTTCGTTCAGAGTCCGGGTGTACACAACCCGTTCTTCTACCTTGGTTTACGGTGTCCTCCAGGGAGCTATGATCCAAGTGTGTCACCATCTAAGGATGAGGTTCTTTTTGATAACGAGGGGGAAGTTCTCGACCGATTTCGAGAATTATGCGAGCATGTATATGGTCTGGTCGGAAATGTGCAGCATTCAGACATGCTGACTTCTTCCATGGCCAAGCAAGCTCAAGGAAGACTGGAGGAATACAGTACCACTACACTTCAAACGGAGTGTTTGCAACGAAGTCACATCGTCGGCGAAGTTATCCACAAACCTCTCATACAAAGCACAGAGCTTGCGAATGACAGACCGGAGCAATGTCATGGAGTACAGCAAACCGAGCCAGAAACTAGATTCACCGAGCCACTACAGGTTCAGGTTCCTCAGGATCAGTTTTTACCACGAGCACCAAGGTGTTCAAGTAGCAATCTTGACCCCGGGGGAACTGCACTGGAATCTGCCAAGATGAGGACCGTGATGGTCGTTGACCTATCGCGCAAGATTAGCGACGCGACAGATGAGAACTGCACAGTAGATATGGCTGATGTTCAAGTCTCGCCAAAGAAAGCAAAACTGGCATCGCATCAGGGCCAAACTAACACAGCTTCCGGGCCCAGCGCCCATCTCTGGGCAGGGTCTATTGAACGATACTTCAAACCCAGAGGGACCAACGACTTCGAGATTTTGATTGACGAGCCTGTGTTGACAGACCAATCGTCACCACTGACAGTTCGAACCGAGACTTTAGAGGGTTCATCTGCTAAGGGTAAACTACGACAGCCATTGCAGCCACTGAGCCCCTCAGTCTTGAATCGCATGAATCACGAAGCAGATGCACAACAAAGTGTTTTCAGCAGCACTGGCATCAACGAGAGTCGCGCGTTTCCACATTCTGCATTTTCAACCGGGGAGGATCCCAGCTCACCTTTCCCCGCGAGGGGTGTTCGTAGAACTGAAGCTGAGGAAGCGGAGCCTGAAACGACGGGACCTATTCGCACTCCGCCGCGGAGTTCGGATACAGTTAGACAAGTTCAGGAGTCCTATTTGACAGCTCGGCCAATGCATCAAGCCCATACGCTGAGAATGCCATCTTCTTCGGGACCACCCATCAGACAAGATGCTCGTCTATCACTTCCGAGGCCGCGGTTGAGCGGCATCACTACGGCTGGGCATACTGCCGAGCGGGAACAGCAAACTCAACGAAGAAGGAACAGAGCCATTGGGGGTAATCGACCAGAGCGAACCCTACCGAGAACTAATCCTGACTGCTCTCAGATGCTGAATCTGGATGGCAGCGCTAGTTCTCAACCGATTCTTGGTGATGGCATTACGATCAATGCAAGTTCACCGAGTCCAAGCTTCATGGCCAACCGCGCCTTCAATCAAATGCTTTTATCTAGAGATCCAGGATCAACTCTAGAGGACACTGCAGATCCGTGCGAGCCTGTGGATCGGTTTCCAGAACCCCCAACACAGCCTGCTTCACTGGCGCAAGTCCAATACTCTCATTTTGTTCAGACATTGCTACTGAAGACACCACCGCTAGGTGAGGCAGAAAGCAATCTCGGGCCGCCTGAACGGCCTCCTGCCCATCCTACTCAGAGTGGCAAGACTGACATTGACAAGTCTTTGAACTATACTGCTGCAGGCACCGAAGTTGTGACAGACCAAAATTGCTGTGACCATGTTCGTTCGAGGAACAGAAAGCGGTCTCGCACAAATATCAAGCTTTTTAGAAGGACAACTTCGAGCACATTGCCTCTCGAGCGAGTCCCAAGTGGCGAGGAGGTGCAAGATCTTGTTGCACAGGTACAATTGAAGGGCGAGGACGTGGAAAGACTAATGAAGCAGTGCGAAAATGCAGGACTTGAATTACCAGAGGATCTCATAAGGAAACCCATCAATTCCCAAGGACTTTTAGAGGACGAAAAGATGGAGCGTGCACTTCGAGCAGTCATGGGTTCGTGGTTGGAAGCTAGGGTCAGAGATGGAAAAGGCGACATGGACATTGCTGTTGCGATTGAGGAGATGCACGCTTCCGGCGGACAGCACAAGTGATCTGGATCTGAATGCTAGAAGGAAGACACATGATTGGCGTATTGTTTCTCCTTCGGGACAAGAGAATGTCCCACGTATAACGAGTAGCCTAAAGGCAACGCGATTCCTGGGCAAGAGGTACCGTTGCATGTCAATGATGACTGTGACGTCTCTTTAAGTTACGCCAATTGCCACAGGGAGCTTGCTGGGCATTGATGCCAGCTGTTGCCGCAAGCCCAATCAAGGGGCTGAGACGAGTGGTTGATATTGGACCATGAAGGAGGGAAGCTAGGGATACGAATGCTGCCGGATGGGGAACACAAGAATGGGAAGTGATCGACATGCACAGGGGGACTGGGCCTGTGGAATGTGCCGCCACGTTTCGACGGTCAATGGTTGACCGAATGGTCAGCGCGGCTCACGTTGCTTAGGAGGGCGTAGCGTGACAATGGGCGAGTCGGATGGGGAAGCATGACACGTCACGATGAGCCGAGAGGGTTGACGATGATATAGTCGAGTGACGATATATGCTTCTTGGGTGCTGAAGAGTGTGGGTTTGAGACAGCCGCTATGATGACGGGGGGGATTGGGCAGGGTGCGGGACATCGAGATCTGTTGTATGTACTGTATTGTAATCAATCGACCGTGCTTATTGGCCCGTTGACGTAGATACGGGCAGTATTTTGTGTTTACCGGTGTTTATTTTTAGTTTGCAGTGGTGGATGATGATGCCCCAACATAGCGAGGCCGTGTACTTGAGTTTGGGAATTGCTCAAACTGACCTCGTGTTGGTGGCTACCTGTGCGAAATTTCAAGATACGACTGACCGTTGCCAATGGCCGTGGCAGTTCACATGCGGCCAGAGCCCGAAAGCGTAATAGCCCCAGACCGTAACAGCTTAAGGCCTTACAACCATGACGCTGTTGGCCACCGTTCGAGAGTCGTCGTGCGTAGAGTCTCCATTGAATTGGACCGTGACACCACAGATAAGCCTTCGACCCTACTGTTTGGCGTCACCGGTTCATTTCGCAGTAGCTTGCCGTGTGGTAAATCAGATCTGTTGTTGGGAAAAGGGGGGGTGGAAAAAGGGGGACAAAAACCAGATCTATCCGGCGCCTCCCCAACCTAACAACGTGCCAACAGACGCCGTCGCGAAGCTACGTGAGGTTAGCCAAGGCAGCAAGATGGTTCGGCGGCGGTGAACGAGGGGGGGTTTTTGAAACGCCCAGCTCGGTGGGCATTTTGGCTTTTGGCTGGGCCCATCAAGCTTTCGTGTGACCGGACCGAGCTAGAAGAAAGATTGGAGGTGTGAGCTGCTGTTGGTCCACGTTGGTAGGTAGCAGCAGATGCCGGTTGTGCCACTTCAGTGCTCCCGGCCCTGGGTGAGCCTGGAGATGGGAGGGGTCATTGGCTCTCGACGACGATGTCGGGGGTCGAGGCATGGCCGAGACGTGCTGTCGGGTGGTTTCAGGTCAGGCCAGCACCGCCTCTGTGATATGCGTTTTGCGCACAGGAGTTTTGGTGGTGGTGATGGTGATGACGATGCCGAATGATGTCGACTTTATCTGGGTGCTGGTGAATGGACCAAGAGGTACTTGCCGAGAACATGGGTATGCAAGCTACCGCCTTGGTAGAGCCGGGGTTCGAGCATCTCGTATTGCGCCAGGAAGACCATTAGCAGGTAGTCAGCCCGTCCGTCCTCGTACAATGGGATTTGCTCAGCCCACTTTGCATGTGCTGGAAGGGGGGGGGGAAGGCCTGCTGAGATTGGTTCGGATAGGAGTGATGGGAGGGTCCTCGTAGCTTGGCTGGGCCTAGGTCCCGGCTTACCGGCAAAGCGTGGGCGGTAGACGCCTCCTGTAGGCTTTTAGGCTTGTACGCTTGCAGCTAAGGCCCATGGATGGTCTCGTCCAGGCCGTTGGCGGCTGTCGTGGGGGGGGGGGGCGCTGCTGCTCCCCAGCCGGCCTCACTGCCACCGCTTACAAGGGTGTAGGCACCGTTTGATGGATGGAGAATGGGGGGGGACGGCGCCGTGGCCTTGTACTGCGGCCGGGAAGTAATGAAACAAGAAATGGGCGAAACAAAAAAAATTAAAAAAAAATTAAAGAATACTCAAGGGTGACGTTGAACATGGTCCTTTCCTGCCCAGCCATCCTCCTCGCCAGCGGTTTCTTGTCATCGTCAAGTCGGATTTCCCAACCCGCAACCCGAATTGGTAGCGTCCCTTCGTTTGCCCTGCCTCCCGCCTCTCCCACTCAACCACCCGTCGGTATCCTTTCCATTCCAGCACTTTCTCGTTCTGGCAAGACGGANCCCTCCCGCTTCACGATGCGCGTCATCTGAAAAGGCCTGGTTTCAACGCTGGCTTCCCTCTCCCGCCCCGTCATGCGTTGGGACGCGGGCCTGGCTGGTCTGCCCGGCAGCCCGCGTCAGGATAACTCGCCCAGGACACGCAACGCCCTGCCTGAGCTCGCCGATTGCGTTTACGGGCTGGCTGCGAGTGGTCGGGACGGCACATGCTCAGCTGCTTCGATGCCAACCCCCTCACCCTCACCTGTCGCCCTCGAGCCTTCCTCTACCCGCCATCACAATCGCCGTGCCTCCGATGGACGCGTCTTGCCCGAGCCAGCTGCCCGAGCCCGCCGCTCGGCCTCTTCCACGAGTCTCTCCAAGGCCCTCGTAGCCGCCCTAGTCGCCGCCGCGCCCGCCTCCGCCGTCATCATACCCTTCCAAAACTGTCTCAGCGAGTCCTTCAGAACCAACGACCCACCGTTCGTGCAATGGGTGCCCATCCGCGCCGAGGCCGTCTTCGGGCACGACGATACGCGACACAGCCTGAGGGTCACTGTCTGGGGCAACGTCACGGGCGCGCAGAACCGAGGCCGGCTGCCCCCTCCCGATGATCCGTACTGGACCAACGACGACCAATTCAACGGCAAGATTGTTCGCACTGCGGATCCGGACAGGGAGGATGCGAGGGCCACGACGCTGTTTCGAAGAGTCAACGTCCTGACCTATCAGCCATGGGATGAGGCGGTCGATTTCTGCGTTGACGGCTTGGTCAACGCTTCGTGTCCCCTGGCGCCCGTCTTCAACATCTCAGACTCGTAGGTTCCGACTTGTGCCTGGCGTCGGCATGCGCGCGACTGCGCCGAACTTGGCTCCAATTGCTGACGTGCTGTTCTCTAGAGATTCTCCCCAAGGCTTGCCCTCTTTCAATTTGACGCACGACTTCGATTCCAGCTACGCCTTCACCTCCTTCTCCCCCGAGCTCTCCATTATCTACGGCGACCAGGCCGCGACGACGATCGGATGTATCTCGGCCACCATTACTCCCGACCTGGGCGGTTTGGCATGGCTTCTCAGGTTCATGCCCCTCCTCGTGCTACTCTTTACGGCTACCTCGGTTACCATGTCGGGTATCCTCAGCCCCTGGGGCACCACTGATATCTTTCACTGGACTTCCAACTTTGGGAGAGACGCGGACCTGCTGCGCTTGGTAACCCCTGGATTTGGAGACTGTCTGCAGTATATACAGTTCATCGTCCTATCTGGCGGCTTGTCGCTCAATTACCCCGGCTTCTACCAGCCAATTGTTAGCCAAGCAGGTTGGTCGGCTCTCATGTTTAACGCGAGCATGGTTTCGCAGGGTGATCCTTTTCAGAGCGTAGTTGATGGCATCTACGTGGTGGAGGGCCGATACGGACTTCAGAGGCTTAGCCAGCTCATTGGCATGTCCAGCGTCGTGGACATCTGGGCTGGTATGATGGTGTGGCTCTGCGTCATCATCGTTTCTGTCTTTGTGCTCATTCAAATCGGCTTTGTTCTTCAATGGCTCTACCGTATGGTCATGAACACCACAGAGGAGGATCTTCGAGCAAAGAATATCCCATTTTCGGTGGGCAACGTTGTTCGCATCGTCTTCAACTACTTCCTCCTACCCATCATGACCCTGTCCTGCTTCCAGCTCGTCATTGCTGGGGACTCGCCGGCTTACACCGTGGCGTTAGCCGCGATTACGCTGGTAGTGCTTCTCGCTTTTGCTGCCTGGCTCCTCTACTTCATCATTAGCACTCGACCAAAGGCTGCCTTGTTCGATGACCTTCCCACGGTCTTGCGTTACGGCCCGCTCTACAACACCTACTCGGACGAGGCGGCTGCCTTTGCTCTCATCCCAATCCTGCTCACCCTCGTCCGAGGCATCGGTATCGGTGCCGTGCAGTCAAGTGGCATTGCCCAGGTTGTCATCCTGACTATCTGTGAAGTCATCCACATTCTAACCTTGCACGCCTTTCGACCCTTTCACTCCCCGACGTCGATGAATGCGTACCACACGCTTTACTCTGCTCTACGGCTAATCACAATCATGCTGATGGTCGCCTTCTCCCCTACGTTGGGCGTCGATGACGGAACCAAGGGCTGGATCGGGTATGTCATCCTGGTCATCCACGGCGCGGTGCTTGTCCTCGGCTTCTGGATCAATGCTCTCCAAACGGTCGTGGAGGTGGTTGCACGAATGCTGGGCGCAGGTGGTGATGATGTTCGAGGCTTGACCCGCGGAGGCTTGTCTAAGATCTTTGGCATGCGGCAGCTCTCGCGCCGGGCGACACCCCGTCCAGGTCCTTCTCGAGCCAGCCAACTCTCGACCGCGGCGATGCTCGACGTTGAAGATGGGAGTAAGATGGGCTACTCGATGCCCAGCGGCCGCGTCAGGAGCGAATCCGCCGCTAGCTTGGGCGGCATTTTGGCATACAACAGGCGGAGGAACAGTTCGGCTCTCGACAGCATCGACATACACTCCGCCGGACCCCGCCACATGGATACCGCCAGCTCGTATATGCCGGGCACTCCTGGCGAAGCCAGTACCTTCTCCTTTCTACCTTCGCCGTCGGCTGCCCGCTATCCGCAGCCGACGATGCCTCTCGAGGCCGCCGACCCCTACTATCGACCCCCTCGTCGTCGTCGCGATACGCTGACGGACGCTGTGGTCCCCGACAAGCAACGGGCGTCTGCGTCCATGGATCCGAAGCGCGTCAGCCAGGTCGGTGGATCAGCGGCCGATACCACGGACACAGATATAGAGCTTGCCAACAGCGGCAGTCCGCCACCCGGGGGTGCCGGACTGACGGGGTCTCCCAGCAGGCCCGATTATTCTACACGTGAGGTGGACTTTTACTACGGTGTTCGAGGGCCAGCCCTCAACTCCGAGGGTCTGGGCCGTAAGCTAGGAACCGGACCCGCGGACCCTACGGGTCCAATGGCGACGGCAACGGGCTGGTTCCGCAACTGGTTCGGCGGCAAGAGCAAGGAGAAAGGCAAGGGCTTCGAAGTTGTGCGCAGTGCTAGGATGCCCCCGTCTATGATGGCGCGGAACGGTGGCTTCGGCGACGAAACACCTCCCGAAGGGATCCCTGTTGCGTTGAAGGCTCTCAGAAACATGCCAATCGAATCTGACGACGAAAACGATGCTCCACGGACAAAGAGATCCCCTCCGTCCCGCAAGGACAATCTCTTGACGGACGACGGGGATCCCCAAGATTCGGAAGCCGATGAACCCGAGAGTCCTCTAGCCGAGCGTGCTGCACGCAGCTCCAGCAGACGGGCACAAGGCGCACGTGTCGGGGACTCGGCGCGTGTAGAGGACGACACAAGCTTGGATCTTCCCGAGATTCCGCGAAAAAGTTCGAAACGACATTCAGCATATGCATCTCACTCTCCATCCATCGAGCCCGCCGATTCCCATGACGGTTCCGGCGACGTCGGCTCCCCCAGTGGCCGTCCACAGCTCCTCACCATATCTCGACTGCCGTTTGAACGGAGCGGATCTCTGAAGCATTCAGGCTCCAACTCTTCAATGGAGCTGACCGAGGACTACAACCAGATTGAGCTGCTGGACGCAGAAGAACGCCGCGGCACCGTGCCACACCACGGCATCAATCGCGTGGATGTGAGCCATCACAACATCGATCTTCTAGGAAGCTCGGCGGAGCTTGTCGACGAAACCACGGCCCGGCGGCGAAGTCCACGGATATAGAACATGGCCAGCACTACAGGCATACGCCTATTCGGGCCATGTTACACAGCCGCCTTCATAATTATTCTCACGATGTCTATGACTCAACTCGGATTTTCTTCTCCCCCCTTTTGTCTTTTTCCGTCTATTTTTCAACCCTGCTTAAGAAGAATATTAGCGATATATGGACCAAAACATCTATTGCACACCACGAAGGTGGTATTTTTCATACATACTCCCCCCCCCCCCACCGGCTCTAGCGTATTAAGGGGAAATGCTTTGACGAAGGAAGGGGGAGTCGGGTTCTTGGCAGAGGCGTTATTTATCCGGGATATTACTGGGATTTACAAGCGGGTAGACATAGCACATGGCGTACGAGAAATCCTTGGGATATAATTCAGAGCCTTTCCCGCTGAAATATCAGGTATATTGACGAAGGCTCTGAAGCAATTGGATAGGGCAGTCATTTACCGCGTAGCATAATCAAACAATATGTTTTCAAATGCCGTTTGTCTTTCATGTATGCGGTAATTGTACGTGGTAAGGGATGAAATATTGGGGTTTGTTTCGTTGATGGGGTCGTGGAATGCTCGACTATCGGTTCCCTTTTGTGCTCAGCTCTACTCGTGATGATGCGTCTCATATCCTTTGGGGCGGTGTTCATGACATATACGAGACCAGAGAAGTAGCGGGATACCGCTCATTTCCCAGGACAAGGAAGTGCTGCTCATGGCCACCACGGGAATGAAGCGCCGCTCAAAACTCCTTCCATAACCTCGTCACTCCCCAAGTCGGATCCGTTTCACCCTCTTGTCGACTTTGTCTCCATTACTCTTTTTCGTTCAACCCTCCCCCCCGGCGCGGTTACTTGACGCCGATGAACCCGATACCCGAGCGCGCCTCCCTGACCGCCCGCCGCAGGGCCTGCTCCTCCACGTCGGTCCACTTGACGCTGAGCTGATCCCATTTCTTGCCGGGGGTGTTGTACTCCTTCTTCCATCTGGACTGCATCTGCTGGAGCCTGGCCATCTCGCGCGGGTCGCCGGAGCCGCTGAAGACGAGGAAGCCCGTGCAGGGGGGCAGCGCCGCATGTATGCGCGACAGCCGCTCGGTAAGCCTGACGAGAGCGCTCTCGAGGGGCGACGTGCCCTCCTGCGTTGCGGCGTCGGCTGCGTCGGTGGGGGGTCCGCTGTCGCTGCTGGACTTGTCGACCCGGTTCTTGTTCCACCATCCCTGCAGTGCCTCGAGCTCGCGCATCCGCGCCCAGACAAAGTCGACGCCGCCGCCCCTGATCTCCAGCCCGTCCGAGTCCCCGCACACTGCGCGGATGACGTTGCGCGTGACGTCCTCGTCGTTCTTGCAGCCGAGCTGGTAAGTTGCGCCCGCCCCTGCGCCCTTGGACGGATCACCCCAGTCGATGGCCGCGCTCGTCTTGCCAACCTCGAGACCTCCGAGGGCGGCTTCACCGCCCTGAGCCTTGTATGCGACGCCAACGCGGGCAAGTCGGCGGAAGAGGTTCTCGCCCTGAGCGTCCGAGGTGCCCCAGAGCTTGCCCTTTTCGCACTTTTGCTTGACGAGATCCAGGCACGTCCTAGCGTCTTCTATGCTGTTGTGGCCTGTCGGTCCGCCCTTCTGGATCTCCCGTGAGAGGTACTTTTGTGCCAGCCACTTGAGGGAAGACTTGAGGGGTGGTCCTCGAGGGTGTGGATATATGATGGAGGTGTCGACGATGAAGGGGTGGGCGAGCCGTAAGGCTTTGGTGTCTGATTCCAAAGAGTGCCCGACGAGAATGGTTCGAGGGTGGAGGATCTCTAGTAGCTTCTGCTGTATGTCGCCGAGGGTGGTGGTGACCGGCGCAAGCATCTCCTCAGTGATGCCCGAGAATCTGGTAACGTAGTCGATGATGGGCTTGTCGGGCTTGACCAGTTCGTCAAGGACGACTTCGCCCGTCCAGTCAACGACACTGATGCGCGTCAAGGAAAACTCGCTTTCGCCCGTCATGCACATCTCGCAGTCCAGCGCCAGAACCTCCCGCCCGGCCGTAACGCTCCCTTGCTCTATCTCGCCCTCGGCAAGGTCTCCGTCCTCTAGCCTGTCGACCTTTGTCAAGACCCATCCTTCAGGAGCAGTAAACCTTTCGCGCCGCTCTCCCTCGGGAAGCAGGGCTGGATGAATCAGATAGCCGTTATCCTCCAGCTCATCAGCCGTAGCGAGCAGCTCAGTGATGCGCGTTCGCTTGTTCTTCCACCCTTGCGGTTCCGCCGCCGGCTTGACACCGCCCTTCTGGGCAGTCTTCTCCTTGGGGACGGGCGCGGTGAGGAAGGCAGCCACGGGGGAGTGCATCTTGGAGTGCCTGTCGTCGCCGGGGGTCTTGACGGGCCACAGGTGGGGGAACATGTCGGCAAAGGGCTGCAGCGGCCCGGGGAGCTTCTCCCTGGTGAGCGCGCGAGGGTAGTAGTCATCCGGACTGGTGGCGATGCGCTCCTCGCTAGGCTCCCGCGGCTCATTGTAGGAAGCGTAGTCGACATCGAGCTGGAACATGGCCTCCTCCAGGCCGGGCACCATGACGGCGACGATCTTGCGGAACTGGGGGCGGTGGGTGACGGCGACCCATTGGGGCCCCGTTCCGTCGGCGAAGATGTAGGTGACGAGGTCGCGCAGGTTGTTCACGTTGATCTTGGAGTTGAGGCGCGCGTTGGGGGAGAAGACGATGGACGGGTAGCCTTTGCCGGGGCGAGGCAGCTTCTTGGCCTTCTTGTTGGGTCTGCCGACGACCTGCCACTCGGCCTGGTTGTCCGCCTCGTCGTGGGGGTTGCTGCGCTTCAGGCTCCCGTCGCTCTGGTTTGCCTCTGCCGTCCCAGCAGCGCCCCCTTGGCCATTCACAGCAGCCGCAGCAGCAGCGTCATTCTCGACGTCTCTCGGTGTTGCATCTGCCGCGGGCGAAGAGCGGCCGAGTGCGTGGCGCACCCGCTCATCGGCCCGTCGCAGCTTCTCCTCTGCGCTCCTCTTCTTCTTGCCCATACTAGCGCTGGTATGCGTAGGCCGAAAATACGTTAGGAACAAGGCCTACTGTACATGCGAACGTGGCTCTCTAAACGTCGGGATGCTTTGGCGATGCGTTGGGATAGAGAAACATGGGAATTTCAGTTAGCTTATCTTATCTGGAGGCATACGCTAGTGCCCCGTGGGAGGTACCTACCTACTGTAACTGCCGCTGTAAGCCACGCCGGCTGTGGCGTCTTACAACCTCTTTACGCGACCTCATTATGCAACCTCACGCCGAGCCCTCCAGAGACTTGCAAATCGACACCACAGGCGTTCAATCTTCTTCAAGAGCTCCCTTATACCGGCTTCTGTGGCGTTTTGGAGTCCCCGAGGGATGGCTTGACCATTGAATCTCTCAGCATTCCTGGGCGATGCAGCCAGGTTAGTCCTCACCCCTGCTATCCCATCATGGACCTCATCAACTGTAAATGTACCGCATGCGACGCAGCTCTGGGTACTTTGATCAACCTCTGGATCCAAATTGGAAAGAGATGCATAGCTCCAGCAGCTTACGACGAGGACGACCCGGCACTGAATGTGTCATCCACGGGCCCCGTCAGGCTGGAAGAGTCGGATACGCTGGTGGCAGGATGGTGCGCTGATCTACCCGCATGTCCTACTTCTGTCGTCTGCATCCTGCTAAACGAAGGCAACCAGCCAGCTACAAGATGCCGAATGTGCCGCGTGTCATGCAAAACTGGGCCAAAGATGCGCCAAAACCCCCGTGAACCATGTGCTCAACGAGTAAGTAGGAGATTTCCTACATTCTGAAACTATGGCTGAACTCTGTAGCGGACAGCTCATCCTTGGTCCGACACCGTTACTCTGAGGTCTGCCACTGACAGGCGGTGGAAGCTCGAACCAAAAATCAGTCGAGTCCTGAAGCTCAAAGTCGATGCGCCCTTCAAAGACGCCTTCGACTCCTGAGCTTACCAAGGTCTGCCCGAAGAGGTAGATGCTGCGACCATTTGCGAGCTGCAGACGCACGTCGCCGCACAAGGAGAAAGCATTGCGCACATCGGCAAGGTGGGCGTTCAGAAGATCTCCTCCCTTGGGACTGTTGTCAGTCGGGTCGAGCAACAGGTTCAGCAACTGAACGAATCCGTTGTTAAGCTTCAACAAAATGATATTGAGCAACGACAAGAGCTGAACACCACCTAGACTGAGCTGGCCATTGTAAAGGACGAGAATTCGAGAGAAAACGATGTATCGTGTTTTGAGCAAAAGCTTCGAAAGACCGACAAAAGTCTTAGCGAGTTGCGACAAGCAGGTAGCGAGTGGGAGTCCACCACAAAGCGTCTTCAAGAAGAAGTATCTAAACTCCAGGACGAGAATGCACGGCTGAAACAAGAAGTTGCCGAAACCAGAACAGTGGCCCGGGACGGCATCACGACTTCTAAAGAGTACGCTTCAGAAGTCGCTGCGTTGCGTCGCGAGCTTGGGAAAGTCCGGGCCGAACTATCAGAGGGAATAGAGCGCCGGGAAACGGCCAGCTCGCCCACCTTTCCACCCCATGAGCTTGATATATTCGCTACGAGCATGTCGAAAATCTGGAACCGAGCGAGTCAAGTCGAATCGCTGCAGATGGAGTTTGAGCTTTTCAAAACTTGAACCCACAGACTTGAGGCCAGACTCAACACCCAAAACGCGGCACGGGAAGACGTTCGGCCAAGTATAGTCGTGTTGGGCTCTCAGAACGGCGACCCTCCCTGTCCTCGCATTGGGCTGCTGCGGCGGCAAAAGCGAGCTTCGACCGGCCGAGACGAGGTGTTGGATCTCACCCCGCCGAAGCGCATTGCTGTGACCTCGGACTATTCGAGCGCCGGCACGACAGGCCATAGTACGGCCACAGACGTGCAGCGGTCGTCTCCTAACAATCAATCCCACTCTGCCGTCCAGCATCGGTTCAGGTCTAATTCAAGGCACAGAAGCGCATCTGCCAGGCAAAGCATAGGCAGTCCCACAAGATGACAAGGACGGGACTGCACGAGCGTACAAGCCCTCCAATTCGCTGCAAGCTACGAAAAACCATTTCTTCTACGCAAACTCGGCTTTGAGGATCGCGGCTGCCAGTCCAGCCAATGCCTTTACTTGTTGGACAACGGCATACTCGAAGAAGCTTTGCGACTGTTCTGTGCGTGGATTCGCCTTCCACGCGTCGATGAGCGAAGTCTCCTTCTCCCTCCCCGGCAGCTGCTCGATATCGGCCAGCATCTCCCTGGCCATGACTGAAAGATCCCACTCCTTCATGTACGCGGCTGGCGCGGCGCCCAACACCATGATTAGAAGCATCTGACACAGCGACACCTGATCAATGTCCTGAAGAGTCTCTTGGGCATCCTGACCCAGGCTCATAGCGGGTGTTGTGGATTTCAAAAATATCGCTAGGGCAGCAGTCTCCGCAGCCGTGTTGGCTAGCAGCTTAGCGATCATGAATAGGCCTTTGGCTCTGACAGGATGATGCGGCGCTGGATGCCGGTATGGATCGCATGACGTTGCAACGAAACAGGCCACAACAAGTGCAGATGCGAACGCGCCCTTTTCCGCAAAGTATATAGACACTTCAGTCAATAACTGCGGCAGAGGAGATACTGCCCACAGGTCTTCCGTCATGAGGGGTTGACATCTGCGGAGTTGTAACTTGAGGGCGCTATGCCGCTCCGACAAAGATCCTATGGTGCTCGTAGAGTCTATCATGTCGGCCAACGCTTCACCAAGAGTCTTGGCAGAGGAGCGGGTCGTTGGCTTCGTGACGGCCGCATGCTTCTTTACCTGGGATAGATTTGGTACGACGCTGATCTGGTTGAGGTTGAGGCTGGGTGACTCTGCGCAAACCTGGTACACATTCAGGTCGTCGGTGCATCTATGGCATTGGCACTCAAAATTGTACGGAGCGAGGGCCTTTTTCCTCTTGGAGAGTGGGTAGGTGTAGTCTGCGAAATAGTTAGCAAATTCTGCACCGCAGATCGAGAGACATGATACTTGCCCGTGTAGGAGATTTCTATTTCCTGGCCAGCTTCTATGGGGGTCTCGGCTCTCAGGATAGCTTTCCTGCCAATGAACTGGACAAATGCATTAGGTATGCATGAGTGGTTCGCCATGGCAAGCGTAGGCTCTAGAAAGATGCCGACCTGGCCCAAGTCGACATCGTACCGATGGAAGGCATTTGTCTGGATCTATTGGTGACCCCGATATCACATCAGCCTGTTGGCTCAGCAGCAGCCACGATACCTAACGCCCGGGGATTCCAAACCTTGCAAAGCAGCTCGACCGCCCGAACGAGCTGGTCCTCCGACGTGCCCTGCCCGGCGTAGGCACTGGCCCCCATGGCCATCATCTGCACGTCCTCCCACCCAGCGGCACCCCTCCGCCTCGCGACATGGCCCTCGAGCGCCGCAACCCGGGCCTCGAGGTCCCTGTCCAGCAGCACCTGCACCAGGGCCCTCACCGGCGTCGGCAGCTGGCGGCCGGCGCGCCGCAGCGGCTTGCACTCCCTGCCGTGGACGGCGGCCCAGTGGGCGGCCTGGCAGGCGGCGCCGCAGTAGAAGGCCGCGTGGCAGCGCAGGCAGGCGCGCGGGTCGCCGGGCCGGAAGCAGTAGGTGCACACGGACGCGGCGTGGGAGAGCGAGGGGAGCAGCAGGAGCGGCGTGAGCGCGAGGAGGACCTGGCCCGGCTGAAAGGGGCGGGTTGCGTGCAGGGCGCGCCCTTTCTGAGGGTGTGGACGGACCTGGACGGGGGCGGCGGCAGCGGCGGCGGCGACTGACGATTCTGCCATTTTTTTTTTCCTCTTCTCCCTACCCTTGCAAGCAGGGTTGATAACGGCAGGCGGCTGAAGAAGTTGAGAGATGGGTTTGGAATCGCGTTGTTGCTGCTGGTGGTGGTGGTGGGAGTTGTAAGTTTGTGCACCCTCGTAAAGCTCACGCAAGATTTACGTAGTGGTAAAATGGACCATTTCAATTCCCACGCTCAGCACCAGCGGCTCGAATATCGCTTTTGCAAACCATGAGATACCATCAGAGAGTCGACTCGATCATGTCCGAATCTCTTCCCCGGGAAAAATGAAAAATGAAACGTGTATTCGGCCAAATGGCCTGAGGGGATCCTTCCTGGGCTCTTCTTAGAATGTGGCTCATCCTCAGTCCCGAGCTCATACAAGTAGGCATGCAGGAGAATGCGGGAAGATTACTTCTGGCGAGTCTGTGTGGGATTGCTCGAAAAGGTCTATCATAGATTGTAGAATAAATAAATAAAAAGGCTTGGGTATCTATAGTTCCTTGTGTTTCGGCGCGTTCCTGCGCAGTTTGGCCAGTCTGTCGTGCACATCCCTACTCCAGTGACCCTTGTTGCCCTTGTTGGCCTTCATTATCTTGGCGACGTGGTAGTCCCAGCAGCCCTCCTGCGCGAGACCCTCGGCGCCCTCGCACCGCGCATCGTCCAGCTTCGGCTCCGTCGGCCACTGGCCCAGCGTCGCCCCCATGTCCTCGTCCAGGAAGTTGTCGAGCACCAGCTGCCCGACCTTGCGCTGGGCGCCGGCCCACTCCTTGCCCTCGCGGAGCAGCACCTGCAGAAGTCTCTGCATGCCGCCCTCCTTCATGAACTCGGCCCTGATGTCGTCGTCCTTGATGAGGCCGTTGATGGCGCCGACCTTGGCCTTGGCTTTCGACGCCACGTGCTCGGGCGCAACCGAGTCCGGCGCGATGAGGCTGGAGTGGAAGCTTTGGGCGAGGGGCTTGCCGTCCTTGGCGCACTGGTGGCTCATGAGAGTGCTCCACGTCTTGGTAACCTCCTTCAACGCTGATGGGTTGTTTTGGAGGGCACTGGATAGGATCGATGCCGCCTGCTGGTCTCGTGGGACGGCTCCTTCCGTGGTGTTTGCCTCTTCATCAGCCATGAGACAGAATAGTGCTTTGAGGACGCTAGGGTCTTCGGTGATCTTGAGTCCATAGTAAATATCGTGAGAAATGTCTTCCAACCCCTCCAATGCGTCGTCGAGGTCTGCTTCGCTCTTGATGGCGGAGCTCTTGACCATCTTCAAGGCTTCGTGGAAAGATGAAGCTTCGTGTTCCGGCTCCTTGATCTTGCCAACAGCCTCGTATGGCGGGGCTCCCTTGGGAATGAGGGGGACCTCGGGCTGCTCAGGCTCGACCAACACCACAGCCTGGTCTACCGGGAGGCCTTCTAGAGCGGGGTTCTCCTCGTCGGGAACGTTGATCTTGGCCTCTCTTAGGCCGGTCCACACGTTGAGACGAACGTGGAGGCCTGGCGGCAGCTCTTGGTCATCGTGAACCGTCTGGAACTCATCCGTGGCCTGGAAAACACGGGGGTAGCAGTCTGCCACGTCTGACGTGTGGCAGATGAGGTCAGAGTCTGCCGAGGAGGGCTGAGGTGCTCCCGTTGCCGAGACAGGGGCGGCTAATACCAGGATGATGTTTAGAAACAAGGCAAAGAACAAAACATGCTGTGTGAACGATGATCGCCCGGTGGCCATCTTGATATTGTACGAGTTGGGGTTTGAAGTCTCAAGTTGAGTGTGTCCCTATCGTGAGATCGATCAGTTGCCGCACTGTGGGTGACTTGAACAGCATAGGAGGCCGATGCTTGTGGAACAGTCAGGATTCAAGGGAAATAGGAAAGGTATCAGGAAAGTGTTTAAAGATGAAAGACCTGGACACAGTTTCAGGGTATGATGAAGTAAAATAGCATGCAAAAAGGACACCTTTTTGGATATCAAGGCTTGATGGAAAGACATGGAAAGCTCAAAAGGTTGACTTGTCCAAGCAGAAAGTTGGCATTTAGGCACCTTGGTGATTGGCCAAGTGGCTTGTTCCTGGCTTAGTCATTCTGAATAGGCATCGTGTCCTCGCCTCCATTGTCTTCAATTCTCACACCCAATACCTATCTTAGTCCTTGCTTCAGCGAGCCTCAGGTCTCCACTTGTTTGTAGCAGGCATGACTGCCCCCAGGACTGGCCACTCTCAACCACTTCTGGCTGGCCGTAGGATTCAAAGGATTCTCTTGCAAACAGTTACCACGGCATCGTTATCCCGTCTTTAACTCATAGGATCGTGTCCCAGCGGGGGGGTGGTGGGAGCTCTGGCATTTAAAGAACAGAGTAGCAGCATTTGAATGCGGGCATGTTTCTATACCACGGCTTTGGAATGCAATACCAAGCAATCACATTTTCGATGATAATGTCCCACATATTTCCGACCGGAGTCAACCTCCACCTTGCTGCATCCGATGAAATCAGTCCCTGCCCGAGGTTTCTGGGCTTGGCTGGGGAGCTAGCCGTGACCCAAGTGAGACATGCAGACCAAGGCACCCGGGCCGCTCCCGTTGCTAACGGTCAAAGTCATAATAAGTTGGTCGTTGCAGTGAGACAACAGAATGCCTGAACACGGCGGAGCGCCGCGCCGCGTTCGTCTTGTGTGTAGGGAGGCATGAAGTGCGAGGAGAACAAGCCAGTGGGTATATAGAAGTGTACCGTCTGAACATGCCGTCTCATTGACCGTGTTACGCAATTATCAACATATCCAAACTTGTCGCCTTTCCTACATCATGGCGGTTTCGACTTTCCTACTCTGCTTGTTCTTTCTGGTGCTTGCCATCACCGTGCGAGCAGCACCAACTCACCGCGACTACCACCACGGCGTCAAACACTCCATACATATTCACCATTTGCCTCCTCCGAGGCCCCAAGCACATCAAGCAATGGACGTCTCGCGGGAACTCGGGAACTGGCCAGCAGAAGGTCAGAAGCGCTCCACGGCGACGATCAAGGACCGCGAGATGGTCGAGCGTTTAGAACTTGGCTGGAATACAGAGGCTTCTGGGTTTGCCGACGACACATTCGTGCGGTAGCCTGGCCGCGACAACGGCTCAACGAGGGGGGGGAAGAGGTCCAAGGGCGTTGCGCGAAGAAGGCGTTTCGAACTGGGAAGAGCAGCATCCGCCATTGGTTTCCTGAAGTGGATGGCACTGTCGAAAGTCGTCACCGAAGCGTGTATGATGACCATGTACGTGGAAGACGAAGTATAAAATCACCACAAGTAGGGTCGAAGTCACTAGTATGCATTGGGTTGCGATCAGCTATGGGAGCAGTTTGTATCATATTGCCAGCACGGGAATTGATCGCATTCACGGGAGTAACCACAAGTATCGAATGCTCAATGGATACCCAGTAATGCTGGGTGCGATGTCGTTTGCAGACATGGAGAATTCCCGTCGACGGCTGAGGAGATGAAGGCACATTAGCGCCCGTTTAGCGGGGGTGAGGCCCCCTGCACGCTGCCGCCACCGGACGCCCTCGGCAAGACTCCTTTTTCCACCAAGCCCATCAACACATTACCTCATACTGATACACACCAGCAACTTTGTCGCCAATCTCGCAGTGCCCTTTTTCATCCGTCGTCTTGCCATCCTTGTTCCATCCTGAAGCGTCCAGGCTGCGATTGATCCCGTCTGGTCATCGACCGTCCAATGCAGCGCTTTTCGCCAGTCTGAACCAACCAAGCTTCAAGCTTTGCGACGAAAAGACGACGAACCCAAGAGACTACGACGCCCAACACACCGTCGAGGAACCCTGAGCTACTTCTTTTCAACGCGACGCGATTCACACCCCAAGATGCCGTCGCCTCGACAACTACGGCTCGTCATGACGGCCACACTGGTGACCGTCGTGCTCATCATGTTCTTCACATCCGGCATGCCGCGGCACGGGGATAACGCAGGCAGCATACAAGACTTCTACCACAAGACCGTCCAAGCCATGGACGGCAAGAGCCCGCGCGGGCAGGCGGTGCTCAACTCGCAGACGGGCGAGAAGGCCGGCCAGATCCCCGCCGACAAGGATGCGGACGGCGACGTCGACGCCGACGACATGGAGATGGCGCGCCAGATGCAGGAGCGCCTCAAGGCTGCGGAGCAGCAGGCAAAGGACAAGGCCAACGAGAAGGGAGGCCTGCGGCCGGACCCCCCTAGCAATGTCATCGGTGTGGGCAGCTCGGCCGACGGGCAGCACAAGAAGGGCAAGGGCCATGGCACCAACGATGGCGTCGCCGATCCTGGGACGGACGACTCGGAGGAGTCTGCAGAACAGCACCAAGCCGAGGTCGAGCTCAACGCCATATTGAAGAAGTCGCCCGGTAAGCGGTCCTACAGTCCGTAGCCATCCCCTCGGAGGCTGCACCGCGCACGAGCACGCTGCTAACATGTCCGTCCGCCTCCAGTCATCATCTTCTCCAAGACGTACTGCCCCTACTCGAAACGCGCCAAGGGCGTCTTGCTCGACAAGTACTCCATCACGCCGGATCCCTTCGTGGTGGAGCTGGACGAGCACCCGCTCGGACCCCTGCTTCAGGAGCAGCTGCTGCAGACGACGGGCCGCCGGACGGTGCCCAACATCATGATCAACGGCGTCAGCATCGGAGGTGCCGACGACATCATCCAGCTCGACAACGACGACGAGCTGGTCAAGAAGGTCCTCGACCTGGGCAGCAAGCGGGTCGAGATAGCGGAGCGGTTCGTCTCCGGCTCAATTTGAGCGTGATGAGCGCCGTCCGAATCGACTGCGCGTGCGCCAAGTCTGTGTGATTGGGCTGTTTGGTATTTGTGTTGTAGGCTGGCACAAGGGTTCGGGGTCACGGCAGCTTCTGGAATTCTGTAATTGGGTTGGATCTTTTGCTCCCTGCAGGGATGCAGACAACGGGCGCTGTGTACGGCGTTGGCGGCACTTGATGACACGGCATTGCCATGGGTACGGGTCGGCGCAAAGGACACTGTCTTGCTATAATCTAATATGCGATGCCTACTCGCAGTCAAGGACTGTGCTGTGTATATCACAGGACACGATAGGAGTTCCTTGCAAATTCGAATAATAACCACGACAAGTTGAGCAGCTGCGGGAGACGAGCCATCGAGCCTCACAATCTTCTTCGATACTAGGTGTTCTTGGAAGTTCTTCCACCCAGTTGGCAGACGAACCCTCATCTCCCTGGAACCACCGTGATTCAGGCCTCAGCTGGTGCCCTGGGAGGGGGAGTTGAGGTCACGTAGGCGGAGAATTGCACATCAATTCCCCAATACGGGCTCGCCTGGCGGACGCGATAGGAAGCGCCCGAGAAAAGAGGGGCCGCTCCCGCAACCGCCCTCATCATCGCATTCTCCTCCATCATACATCGCCAGCTTCAGACCTCCCCCTAACCGAAGCCGCTCCTATTTCCATCTCCCCGCGCAGCACCAGCGTGTACAAGCCATCCCCAAACATAGGGAACCCCTTCCCCCCCCGACCATGGGCCGCGCATCCGTCAGCTCCGACGCCGCATCGGTGCTCTCCGAGACCACCACCGCCGACTCATACGCCAAGGAGCCGGAGCCGGCGCCGTTGCCGGACGGGAAGCAGCCGCAGGCGCAGGAACAGCGCAGGGGCCTGCGGCGGCGCGCGCGCGACCTGGTGGCCGACATGGGCAGGCCGCCGACGAGGCGCCACGACGCCAAGATGGGCAAGGCGACCAAGCGCTACGACGACATGGGCATGCTGGGCGCCATCATCACCGCCAAAGCCGGCAAGATCTAGGCTCTCGGCGGCGGTGGAGAGGACTGGAATGAGGGAATGGATATTGCACGGGTGTTTTTGCAATGCTGCTTGGTCCGAAGGACGTTGAAGTAGGTCCTGTATACCCCGCGCGCGTGGATGATGCAACAAACATCAATGGCTTATTGGGCCATTGCACATACATCTTAGAGAATCATGGCTCCAACGTGGATGGGTTTCCATTAGAAGTATTGCCGGTTATTATGCAGGTCTGATTTATTTCTTTCACTTGGCAAGCTGACATCACTTCTGCATACAATATACTACACCCTGGATTCCATGAAACCACAAACCCCCTCCATCCAGTCCGCACACTGCACTGCACGCGCGAGACTCCAATCACTTCGAGTACCAAGCCTTCCCGCCAAGCCCTCTCCAAGAGATTCGCAGCGATGCGAAGCTCGGGGCTTCCCCATCGAGCGCGACACGCATGGCTCAGATGCGCGTACCTGCCAATCCGTTGACCGTCTTTTCTCGAGCCTGCAAGTTTCCGCAGTGGGCTTGCTACCTCTATCGCGGTTGAAGGGAGAGAGGGTAGTTGTTTGGTCTTGGCATATCCCTCCGTCGACGGATATGTCATATGTGTATTGAGATGGGATGTCCCGGTGCTGTACAGAACACATCTATCCGGCACTCCATGCCTACTCAGAGATTCAACTCCAATCGTAGGCCCGTCTAGTCTTTGCCATGCTTTGGCAATATCGAGTAATAATGTTACAGCGAGAGTGTCCAATCCTTGCAGTGTAGGCTCGGTACAACGTTCTTCATCATATCATGTCTCCAGTATGCAAAAGCAATTCAGTCCCATGCATCCTCATCCTTACCCTAGCAGGCTGTCTGTCTCATGACGGCAAATAGGATGCATCCGACGACAGGAATTGTTCCATGACGTCCGGGCCAACTTGTCTGCGCCAACCACATTAGCACGCCATCATCAAACTTCGTAGAAAAGCATCCACTTACGCCGTCATCATCATCCTGGTAAAATCATCCATGTCCTCGGGATGGGCGTACTGCCAAATCTCCTTGAAGTTGAACTCCCTGACGCAGTACAGGGGCTTCTCTCGCCACGCACGGTAGAACTCGACCGCCGTCGGCGCCTCCCAGACATAGCGAGATGCTGTGAAGAAGGCGGCGTCGCAAAAGTTACTGGTCCGCACTACCCGCGGGTGTGAGTGCACAGGTCGCGACGCAGAGGGTTCCGGGGCTGCACTTACTCATATTTCCTGAGAGGATGGCCACGAGGCAGATGAAGGCATAGGCGACGAACGAGGTTCGGCGCATGCTCTCGGCCATGATCCAGTCCTAGAGTAAGAAAGCACGTCAATATCATTCCCATGAATGCGGTACGTATGGTGTGCGTGCGCGAGGAATAGCTTACCTCCCATTTCACGGGCGGCTTCTCCTTGCACACGCTCGTGTCGGCATTATCCATCCCCAGCTCCCGAATCATTGGCAGAAACTCCTCAACCCAGCCCAGCAGCACCGCCATGTCCTTCTCACCCGCCGCCTTGAGCGTCAAGTCGTTCTCGAAGACGCGGATGGCCGTGACGACCAGCAGCGCTTGCGCGCGGGCCAGCTTCTCCGCGGGGGTGACGGCCTTGTGGCCCTCGCGAACAATGTCGCGGCCCGCTTCGAGGATGAGCCTGTAGGACCAGCCCTTGTTCTGCGGGGTGCGGTTGACGCTGGCCATGGAGGCGGCGAAGGCGTACATGAGGATGGGCGGGACGCTCGGGGTCCACTGGCGCGGGTGGACGAAGGGGAGGGTCAGCTTCTTGGTGAAGTTGACGTGCATCTCCGACAGGGCCTTGACGATCCAGCCGAGGCGCGTGTGCGGGTCGTGGGCGTGCATCACGTCCATGTCGTTGAAGCACTCGTCCTGCCGCGGGATGACGGCCACGTCGCGGATGGGCAGGCGAGGCGCCACGGGCAGCGGCGGAAGGTCGAGCTTGGTCTCGCCGTAGCCCGGCAGGGTCCACAGCTCCGAGGCGCCGGTGCCGGTGCCGTTCATGAGGTCGACGATGGAGAAGTCGAGGGCCGGGTCGAGCAGGTCCATGTCGAGGTCGGCGTGCATGCTCTCCGGGCTGGTGTCGGTGCCCAGGCTGTCCAGGCCGTCCATGCTGTCCATGTCGAAGGCGGCCAAGTCGAAGCTGCCCATGTCAGGGCCGGCGCTCAGCTCCGAGGCCTGGTGGGTGGCCTGAAGCGGCTGCTCCCGCTGCTGCGGCGGGGAGGGGATGGATGCGGTCCTGGACGGCGACGTGGATGTCGACGACATGGACGTGGACGACGACGACGACGACGGAGGCATCTTCTGGTACACGCAGCTCAGACCCTTGGCGGCGCAGCGGGTGCACCGCGGGGTCCTCTTGTCGCACCGCCGCTTGCCCCTGACGCAGGCGTTGCAGCTCTTCTGGCGCGATGCCGCCGCTGCCCGGTCCTGCCTGGCTGCGTTGAAGCCGCCGGCGCCGTTGCTGAGCGGGTTGGTGAAGCTGTCCATGGTGGGGCCAGCGTACTTTCCTTCCTTTTGCCGATATCGATGCCCCAGGTCTTACTTAGCAGGTTATGTCGTGGCTTCCGAGAACTGATGAAGCGATAGATGGATGGAGCAGGCAGAGGCCAGGAACAGAGGGGGCCACGACGCTCATAAAGCATCAACGAGGTAGCTAGTCTAATTTACCCTAGCCGAAAATCGAGTCCGAATCCGACTCTGTTGACGCGGTCAGCAAATTGACCATGTTCTCCTTGACTGCAAATCCGTGCATGCGCATGCGTTTTACCATGACCTGCCCGCATGCAACGACTCGTTACTAGGGGTCCGGGTACCCTTTCCTTTGATGCCAGTGCGCATCGGCATGAACTCCGCCGCCTAATCCCACCAAAGTCCGCCCGCGCCAACCTCCAACTCCGCAAAATCCGCACCCTATCTGGCCTTCCTCCGGGGGGGAGAGGGAAGGGGGGCTTCACGATAAGATAGTGCTCCAAAACTCCGCAAGCACCTTCACTCAAAGCCGCGTGGCGCAGGCCAAGCTCCACGCGCCCTCAAGCAGGTACGCGGCACATGGAATATTCACGGTCGCATCCCACATTGGTCCCACGCGATGCAAGTGCATTTCAATAAAGGCACAGCCGTCGTAGACGTCAATTACTGCCCCATGGACTTGTGCTGCTAGCCGTCTTCTCCTTGTCATTCCTTCGACCTTCTTTCCGGCCAGGCTTCTTCATGATCCAACAATCCATCTACAACACTGATCCTCGCGTCAGTTCGAGTCCCTTTAAACTAAGCCCTTTTTCAACGGGTATCTTGCTGCCAAATGCCATGTCTCTCGCCCTCTCTGGGAATCCCGTCAGACATTCGGTGCGGTCCGGCCCCTTTGTTATCCGGCCTTGCTCTCCTCGCGTCTGGAGGAGCGACATAAGTTCCCTGCGTCCACACCTTGCGACCAAATGGCCCATGGCAACATCAAAATCCAATCCGGTACCGCCTTGAACAATCAAAGTAGGCAGAATGCCGCCTGTTCTGCTATCCAACAGAAACCACGCAGACTCAACAGAATCGCGCAACGCAACGTGAAGTTAGAAGAAGAAGAAAAAAGGAAGAGAAAAAATAATAAAAGGGGCGGAAGGCGAGACAAAGAAAATAGTATGTGGCATGTCGGCCAACGTAGTGTAGAGGTAAGGTGCAGGTTGCTGGGAGTTGGGATTCCTCCCTACCAATCACAGCCTCAGCGGCCGCGGGGGAACCCGGCGCCCATCGTGGCTCAATGGCGAGCGTCCCTATACCCAAGTCGTGTATACGTCGGCATCGTCGCTGCTTTTGAGTTTTTATCCTCATGCTGCCGTTAATTCGTACGCCACCCCGTCCGTCAAGAAGGGGGATTATGCAGCTCCGGTTAGTTGTGAGCTAATCTACATGGCTCGTGAATCACATCAATAAACGGGTTCCGAATCTAGTCGCACGATCGCTAGTAACGCTCCGGACGGTATCCGCCTAACCGCGGAGCCTCGTACTGCACGCCCGTCATCGATTCAGGACCGTTGGGAATGCCACTGCTGATGGCCCGCAGAGGGGGAAGCTCAGTTCGGTTAGAAGGAGCATAGTGCTCGGAGGAATATGGCCCTGATGGGCCCTGCGCTCCCGGTGCCGGCGGCGGCCCCTGATGTGACTGATGGGCAGCCGACTGGCCGAGATCACCACGTAGCGAGTGAATCTCGCGACGAAGATTGTCGTTTTCTTGCAGAGCAGCATTATAGTGCGATTGCAGAGCACGGATATACTCGCTTTGCCTTTGATGCTCAGCAATGGCTACGTATTCACGGATTAGTTTCGAGCATTCAAGTCAGACCGAGGAAGCGCGTCAAACCTTTTGTGAGAATTTCCCATTTGGAAGCTTTGGAGCCGCGCTCTTGTGGCATCAGATCCCGTAATTGATCGAACAATTCCTTCATCTCCGTGCGCCGCTTCCGCTCGGCAAGCTTGTGGCTCACTCTCAATTCAGGGGTTCGGCTGTAGGGCTGATTACCTGCACCACCGCCTTCTTCGGACTGAAGGTCGCTGAGTTGCTTGGGCTGCATGCTGTGGTGGTGCACCGGTGGGTACTCTCCGGGAACACTTGACATGCGCGCATAGTCGGAACCGTCATCCAGTCGCCGCTGGCCCATGGGTAGTCGAGATTCGGCAGTAAGCTGGCTGCTAGCCACAGACTCGGTTATGCTGCTTCGCCTAGAATCGCTGTAATGAGGGGGCATCCGGTGAATCTCCTCTTCGGGAAATGCCCATGCCTGACCCTTGGTAGGTTCCGCGGCGCGGGCAATGTGGCTGGTGGCAGGTCCTGTGATTGCTGGCGCGGTTCTGACCGTCTTCGGCTCCGGAACCCGGTCAGCACTGGGCTGGTATCCATTAGATATTCGGTGCACGGATAAGTTGTCCAAGCCCGGTCGAGGATTGCGCTGGTTATGCAGGGTGCTTTGAATCGAGGTTGTTGAATGGTTGTTGCTGGCATACGGCGAATTTCCCAAGCGCATATCGCTGATACCCTGGTTGATTCTACTATCGACGCTCTCGCGCCGTGATGGCAACCCAGACGCGAGGTTGTCCCCCAAGGTGGCGCCGGAAGGGCCATTGGATCCCAGAGACATGGGACGGTCAAATCGGCGTGGATCGGCGCTTGCAGAGGCTGTGGGAGACACCATGGAGGCAACACTCATATGACTGACAGCAGGCGACACCAACGCGTGAGGAACGAGGTTAGAGGCCACTGGAGACGGGGTTTTATCGGCTGACGAAGATTGGTACCCGGATGCCGTCGGACTGAGACCAGTGGTGCTGAAGGAAGCAGCAGAGGTGTCTGTGCACGGCAGGTTAGCAATCAAGCGGAAGTTGAGGGACAAGCGCCCAAGAATCGGACAGTGACATACGCTTGCTAGAGGCCTCGGTGGTAGAGTAGAAGCCAGAGTCGCGCAGGTGAGATGGGGGCCCGTTGTGGGCTGCGGTATGGTCATCGCTGTTGAGAATATTGGTCAGACCCGCAGCCTTGGCCGCGGGCACTCTGGACTGCGGTTCCAAGGTCGGCATGACTGTTCAGATCCGGTAGAGAGCGCAATTGACGGATAACAAGACTTGAGGACGGTTTTGCAGATGCAATGTGCCGATTGTAGCGATGGGAGAATGAATATACAATGATGGTCGTCCCAGTCTCTTGTCGAAGGTGAATTATTCGAGGCTTAGAGTCGAACCCGGGGAAGCGCAAGGAGAAGAATCGCGGCGAACGAGAGGACGAGGATACTAAAGCGGCCTCGAGGCAACTCGTCGAAGCGGAAGCCCTGAACAGGGTCGCGATGCGAGCAACAGAGATGATGGGCGATGTTCCCGGCTAAGTACAAAACATCGAGTTGAAGAGATGTTCGGTAGTGATGGGATGATGGGGGCGGAAGTGCGGGTGCGAAGGCTGTATGTAAAAAAGAGGGAGAGTCGTAGAGAAGAGAGGCAACAGATTCCGTACGAACCTACCACGGCAAGGCAAGGCGAGTAGGTACTATGTAGGGAACTTGAAGGGGGGGTGGGTGGTGGCAGGCCCAAGGGTGTGTAAGACGGGGGGAGGACGAGATGCCGGCAGGGACAGTGTGGGTGGGAAAGAGCTAAGGCGACGTCTGGATGGGGAAATGAGAGGAAAGAGCACAAAGATCAGAGGAGGGCGGAGAGGGGAGTGGGCGCGAGAAAGCGTGGCCTGCCCACGGGCCACGAGCGACTTGACTAAAGAGCCGGGTGAGGGTGAGGCTTTCAGGGCGAGCGAGAGCGAGGAGGAGAGTAGGTCCGTACACAGACAAGACGGAAATGGGATGGGTTCAAAAAGGCTGATGCATGTGCAGCATGTGGAGAGGGGAGGGCAGAGGGAGGGAACATGCCTGCAACGGAACCATAACTGCAGCCGGTACCACATGGTACATGGGCGGACGCGCACTTTTTTAGGGTTCCCTAGCTCATGGGAGGCATGACAGGCATCGGCCGGACGATGGGCCTGCCTCGCTGCGCAAAACCGTGCAGGCAGGCAGACAGACAGACAGACAGACATCCGTCCATCCATCCATCCATCCGTCCATCCGTCCATACATCCTGCCAGTGAACCTGAACCCAGCCCAATCCACATGGGCACTCGGGAACATGTGTGGGTGCTCCAGCTGCCACCGTGCAGCGTGCTCAGCACCGAATGCCTTGCTGGGACTAGCAGGTGGTTGTAGCCTGCGAAATCCCGGCAGGCCACGAGCCATCGCCGGCCCACCAGCGGCGCTACAGCGGCAAACAACAACAAGAGGAAGGCTGGAAACCTTGCGAGCCCCGGCTCCAGAATGGCTTTGTCAAGGTAGGGAGGTACTTCGGGGTCGCGGCTGCTTGGGGGGGGGAAATGCAGGTACTGTGCATTGGGACTTGAGGTCGCTTGCACAGCGCTCGCCNTGTGCTTCGATCTGTGCGATGATTCCATGCGTACCCATGTGAAAACGATTACATCGATTGTCGAGCGCTGGCCTTAACGTACGGCGGCCCGTCTCTGCACATTCATCATGGAGTGAGTGCATTGCCAACGTCATGTCGCGTGCGAGCACCCTGCAAGGAACATGCGCTGTGCACAACGCGTGAGCAGGCAGCTGTCTCAACTCATCGAGTTCTCGTGTGTCCAGGCTCATCGGTGGGCTGCCACTGCTAGAACAAATTTCTGTGCGATCCAGGCAGAATAAGGGCGCCGTCTGGAAATCATCCATCAAGACAAGTCCACCACCACTTCATCATCCAGCAAGTGCCTGATGTCTGGTGTTACCGGTACCTCCAATGCTGGCCAGGCCCAAGCGGGCGGGCCCACCTCATCACCGTCCAGGTCCAGCAAAGTACCTCCCTACTACAGTTAGAAGTGTGAAGGGCGGTTCCACAGGCACGCTTCCCAGCAGGGGTACGGACGAAGCCACCACCGACGGAGGGATCAACGGGGCGGCCTCGTGGCAGCACCACCAACGTCAGCAATTGCCAATCGCGCTCTGCTAGGGAATACTTTATGCACGTCCTTTCCCTTACAGCTGTCCCATGTGCTCAAGTATCGGATACATAGTCGGTACGCCCGAAGCGGCCAAGCTGCCCTCGCGCCACGGTTGCTAGACACAGCGCAAAGATGCCCATCCGCTAGATTCACCTGGATTTGGAATTGACCAAGAGGCTAGTTTTGTTTTGCATTGAGATAAAAGCTTGATTACGTACCGAGTAACAGCCACGAGGAGGGTGTGCATGTGCAACCAGGAAACGATAGTACATTTCGCGGTGGCCCTACCACATGAAGGAAAGTGCAAGGGATCAGAGCAATGGAAGGAACAATCGGCATCCGTCCATGGATAGGGACGATGCCACTTTCTCTTGCAGCATGATGCAACCCTGCAACACAGGCGATGGTCCAGATGAGAGAAGCTGATGCGACTTCATGCCATGATCGACTGAATGAATTCGCTTTGGAGCAATACCGACCGCGCGGGGGTGTGTTCGCGGTTCGGTGGTTCAGCGTGCCGCCCCAGTTGCAGTTTGAGAGGCGAAGACATGAACCACAGTATCATCGAACCGCGTCGCCACTTCATGTTTTAGGTGCTGCCACTGACTGTAGAAACCCGATGCTGGTCGTGGTCGTTTGTCGGGCAGATGTAATCCTCCTAAGCTGCTAGATCATGGTCGGGATCCTCCAAGAGCTGGGAGCCACATTCATTCACGTGGAAATCGAGGAACTGGGCCTTGACTTGACTGACAGATTCCCCTCACCGAACCAAGCCTTGGTGACCAAAGAGCCCTTTCCCTGGTGCTGTGTTACCGGAAGAGGGTGGGTCGAGTTGCCTCTGGACCAGTTTCTGTCAGATGAAGCCCAACAGATGGATACTGGAAGTGCTGTAAGGAGTGTATCATCCCCAACATGCCATTCATCCAGCGTCGAAGCCATGTAAGACAGCGAAGACTGGCTGGCCCCACATCGAGCGTGCACAAAGCACGCTCCAGGCTGCCTCCCATCCACCACAACCCTCATTCTGGCTCAACGATAACACCAGGGTAAAGCATCCATCAGTTGCTGTTTTGGCTTTGGATCCTGATTCGCCAGGTACAAACCAAGGGAAGGACGAGCAAGCCGACGGGGCGCCCGCGAACCTTGCTAGATCCAGCGATTCTGTCGAGGGACCTAGCCCTCCCCAGGACCGACGGGTGGAGACGGTACCTGAATTCCTGCAGCCAGGGCCTGCCTAGGCAGGTACCTGTCACAACCCCGGGAGCAGCCAGGCCTGGGACCTTGGTGGAAAGCCGGGGCTTTCGTTCTTTGGTCCTGCCGGTTGCAGGATTCGCACACAGAGGACACAGACGCCAGCTCCTAGGGTGCAACGAGAGGCTGAGTCGGAGAAAGCGATCGCATGGGCTGGGACATGACCAACAGCATCCGTACGCGTCCAAAAGCAAATGCACGACGGTCAAGGCGGAGTGAAGGAATGCGCAGTTCCCTTCCCGCCAGCAACGTGCCAGTTGATGTGTGTGACGAAGTGAGCACGTCGTGGCAGGCCAGAGTTTGACGGGGGTCTGGGCCCGGTACCGTGACTGTACGCTGTACTCCATGGCCTCGCTCGCCGTGCGTCCAAGGTACTTCACACGTGCGCATCTTGCCCTACTAGTGGTCATCCTACCTTGCACACCTCAGGAATGCGAAGAACCATGTGGGGATTATCTGGCCAAAAAAGTAAGGTTACGGCTAGGTGGCGGCAGGTACCATGGATTGATTCACCACCCACCAGCCTCAGGGTCATGATGAGCAGGCGATCATCACTGTCAAGTGTGGCAAGACGCCGATCCTGGGAAGTCGGACCCGGCTCTGGAACTTAACACTTGACCTATTGCTCTGGTGTGCCCTGACTCCCGTGTTCCCACGAAGGTGCCGTGGGAGCATGAGCCGGCGGTGGTGGATCGTAAGTAGTAAGTCTAGTAGGCTTGATCGGCGACCATGATAGGCTGCAAAACCTTGGCAGGTGCATAACAACGGCAGCAAGTAGCGGGAGCACTAGGAGGCAGAAACAAACAGACAGTGCCACGCAGCGGCGGGAACTGGGCCAAGGCGGGACCAAGGGCGGGTGGGTGTGCGCGAGCGTGGCTGGACTTGGCCTTGGTCAGGGATTTTGCAAGGGCTCCTCGTGTCTTGCGCGCTATCACATGCGCGAACCCAAACTTGTCCGTGGGAGGTACCGTTGGGGCATTTCTGGTCGGCCATGGTACCTTGGCACCAGATATCTCACCCGCCGAGCGCATTGGTTCCTGCCTGGCGTTAGCCCAAGTACATCCGTGCCTCCGCATTCAACGCTTTCCAACACCTCACCTTGGTGGTAGGTTTGGTTCTTGGCATCTTACGGCACATCTGGCGGCCGGTACCTTCCCCCCCCCTCTCTCTCTCTCAGATCGGCAACATATGCCGTCCCATCTATTACTATCCTTACACTTTTCCAGGCTAATCCTCTCATGTATCCATGCGGTTCTTTTCTTTTCTCACCTGTCCCTTATATATTATTATTTCCTTTTTCCCCTTCCAGATAGAGATAGGGCAAGGTACCTTTGCACTGCTGGGGTCTTCAGGTACTGCCCGGCACTTGCACGTTCCGCTTCCAGTCTCAGCCTGGCCCAAGTCGAACACAAGAGACAGAGAGTGCGCATCAAGCTTGGCGACACTTCCCAGACCTTTACCCCATGATGGGACGGCGGCGCAGTGCATGGATAGTTTGCGTCCTCCAGGAGCCAAACCCAACGGCTAGGTTTGGTTAGGGCAAAGGCAGCCAGTTGGATGATGCTTTAGGTTTGGATGATTACACCGTGTCCCATGCATCGGCCAGGCCATGACGCCGTGCGAGAGCGTTGAGGTGAGGGTCGTCGTGCGCGCTTGACGGGTAGTCGAGTTAATTTAGAAAAACGAGGCTTGCCTGCTAGCAGCAGCACCCGGCTAACCTCACCTACAATGTTTATGATGGGCGTCAACGACCAGGTGCGGTACGAGCGAGGCCGCCCGGTCTAGAGTCAAGGTCAAGTTGATGACTTCAACCGTTGTGTCGGACTGGGCGTGCACTGCGCCGCGCGTTCCCAGACGCCACCGGAACACAGTTGTCGCGGTGCCAAGCAGCAGTTTGCTTCTGCGTGCCCTGCCCAGGTCCCCGTCGATGGACCCCCGGTAGTCTGACGGATGGCGGTAGGGTTCGGCATCTGTTCTGCAAATAGGGGCTTACGGTGGTGGGCCTTGCTACTGTAGACGCCGGCAGCCTCGTAGATAGCCGCCCGACTTTCCGGGCGCCTTGCCCTTGAAAGCTTCCCCTCCAGGTCGTTGACGCCTCGAGCGAACGCGTGCCTACCGTGCTGCTGATCCACGCCTCGAGGTGTGCCTTCGAGACATGGGCCGGGTTACGAGACAACCCTTCTGATTTGATTGCGGGCTTACGGGTACTGAGCAAGCCAGGTAATGCAGATGGACGCACAACCCAAAGGGAATGCAAAGCAGGGTAGGACCAGACTCATCAGCGCACGTGTGCATTGTACGCGAGAGTTGAGACCCTTGACCCGTCCGCGCAGCACCCAGGAAGGATGCGATGCAAAGCAAAGCTTCGGGTCTGCAAGCCTGGACATCTTGCATGTCGAGATGTGTGAAATTGGCAAAGATGCAACCGGGTCCAGGGTCAAGCCGGGCCCAAAGCCAGCCACCTCGGTATTTTGCTCAAACGGCCAGCAACAAAAGCTGAAGAAAGTGCCGGCACCATCGCGGCCCTTTCGCCCATGTAGCTTACATGGGGTAAAGCACACCCTGGCGATTGCATCCCATGCGCCACGGACTACGTAGTGTCTCCGATTGGATTGGATTGCGCTGCGGTAACCACCCCCCTCTCGATGGTGCTTGTCCCAGCATGGGCAATTTTGCTAAATCGATCTTCCCCTGGCTCCCCAGAGCCAAGGAGCAGCTCTCTCTCCACCCACTCTCCCTGTTCGCTCGATGCTGTGACTGGATCGGGGAATAAAACTTCCCCGTCTGTTGCCTTTCCCTTGGCCGTCAGTGATGATGTAGGCGATGAGTGTGTAGGGTCTCCAGCGTGCCGCCAAGAACGTGCGGCAGATTAGTCTGGGCATTCTGGCCGCCGATAAATCGGGTACCTAACAGGTTAGAGGAATAGTCCTCTAGCACGAGGCATCCCGCCAACCCAACTGGCGGATGTAGGCTTGCATTGTTCCGTCTGTAAATTAATTGAGCGTCCAGGCGTGAAACACCGACTTCAAGCTTAATGAAGTCAGTGGGGCCAGCCCATCGACAGGGCTCAACCTCTGAAGCCAGATCCCCCCTGTCTCGATTCGCGTCGGTACACACGCGGGAGGCTGTGCCTCTCGACTTTGCACAGCGATGGTGAGTTTGCATCAGAGGGGGGCCACACGGGAGGAGCGGGTTGGCCACGTACACACACTGTGTAATAAACGACCCCATTCCTTGGGAGGCACACGTGTCTTTGCTCGCCTGGGGAAAATGCCTTCCACCGAGTGCATGTTTGTTTATGGCCGTTGGTTTTTTTTTTTGTTTCTCTGCCCGAGGCGTGCCGGTGCCGAAGCCGCCGACTGGGGTCAGGGAACGAGCGCATGGGATCTGAAGCCATGGAGGAGGGAGGTAAAGATGGACGCCCGCACAGCCCTACAACGGGTAACTGCCAGGCTCTCTGTTTGTGGTTTTGACGATTGGGAATGACCGGGCCTTGCTGCGCACAGGCTTTGGGGGGGTGCTGTGGCCGCAGCACAGCACGGGTGGCTATGTATCCACCACATATTGACGTCGGGTAGGACGCGTTGGGATGGGAGCATCGAGAACAGACGGATTCCATGGTATTTGCGTCTTTGAATTGTCGAGGTACGGAGGCTACGTGAAGGATTGCGCATACAAGGGCTCTTGGAAGTTCACGTAGTGAGTCAGGGATTGCCATCCCCGGCGTACCTTCTGATTCGAGATGTACAGCAGACACAAATGACAGGATCTACCGGATCATCCAACATGACCAGCCAACGCAGCCTGATACGCTCTGTAACCAAGTGCCCTTAGAGAGACATAGTATTCTTCCAAAAGAACCACAGCAAAGAACCGGGGTCAACGTCGCGGCATCGTTCGTACTGGGGGGCCTCCCATTCCATTTCTGGGGGCTGTTGCTTGCGCGTTCAAGCTCCGTCTGGGCAGACGGACATGTCCGACGCAGGTCGTCGGCCGGCCTCTGCAGGCCAACGTACGTCAGCTTCCTCTTCCGCCTGCAGCGATGCTCCTATCCGAACAATAGCAGTAATCTTTTGCCTCATGGCCGAATCTCCTTCTTCGCTAATCCCTAGGCGAACGGCATCTTCAGCCTCGAGCCGTGCGCACGTGGTACATTGCAGTACCATCGAGGCAACACAACGAGCGGCGCTTGAGCCGCAAGCGTAACCTTGCCAACGTCACAACGACCACCTCTTGGTTGAAGGCCCCGGGTCTACCGACGGTTACGGACCAGTTCTTGCCCGATGAAGGGCAAGGATTCGTTCCCAGTCGAATAGAAACCCCTCAAAAAAAGTTTATACACTGACGACTGGGTGGCGGCGTGCATGAGCTTCTCGGCCGAGCTCGTGATTTCCAGCTTATTCTCCGATTCCAGGGTAGCGAGGATCGACCCGATCCAAGCCATTCGGAATAGGCACAACCCCGTCACGATCGCCTATGCCGAAAGGTGACGTACAGCACGAACCCCAGGGCAGCCATGTTCTGATTACAACCTCGGGCGGTCAAGATATGACCCCTTGACGATCCTGGCTGACCCTTGAGTCGCCTCCAAGTCGCACATAGCCCAGACGGTGTATCCCTACCTTCCGTCCGGCGATGGCCGTGGTCGTCCGTCCACGATTTCTTTCCTTCTCGCCGCAAGCATCGGGCACAATGCGGCCAATGTCTCTATCGTTCCTGCCCCGCCGTCGCGCCTTCTACGTGGGGCTTCCATGGTTGACTCCATCCGAGCTGGGCTGGCGATGCACGTCGCGAAGCCCATGTAATTGTCACCGTACGAACCACATCAACCAACACGCCAACTAGAGGGTGCATGACCTGAATGGAGCGGGCCCTTACTTAGGTCGATGAAGCTCGTTCATCCCTGGAAGCGAGCCGAGTGCTCCAAGGCCGAATTACGTTTGCTGTTGGCAGGCTTCGAGGAGCAGGTTCCACAAGACGAATCTGAACGCTCCTGTGTTTGACAAATCGTGCTTCGAGATTATACCGATGGGCCATGACGATTTGCTTGAACCCCTCACAGATTCATTCCCTTTTGCTTGGGCACCATGACTTGACCCATGGGAATGGAAGCAAGCATTGAGGTAGCACTGCCTTCCTTCGTTTCTTACGAGAACGTGACATTGAACATCTGAATCATCCAGTCAGGCAGACATGGTCACACTCGTAACCTATGTATACACTTGGAATGGATCCTCGCTCGATCAAGCCTGTTGACAGCTTCGGAACTATCCCGAGGACCTGGGTGGTGGGAGCCATCTCCGTCGTAGCACGATATTGTTGGACAATAATGGACTGTTATTTTGTCTCACATCCTCCTCCATTCTTCGTTGGATAACCCCAAGGACCGGCATTCCATGTACATCTACGTTCCCACGATTGACTTATCTCCGCTCGGTTACGGCCATCGACCACACGGCATAAGTCATGTCGTTATCGACACGGAGGCTACGAAACCAGATGGTACTTTCCTGGTACCAGGCAGTCCCAGCCGTAGAGGGGAACATGATCACTTTGTCGCGGTCTTCTTCTACCAGTCCGTGATGTAAATATTCCTTTGACTACGAATATGACGGAGCCGAGCCATTACGTACATACACTTACAGCAAACATCGAGCTTTGCCCAGTCGTAACAAGTGGCTTAATTCATAAAAGGGCCGTCGAAGCGGCCTGTGCATGGGCAACAATGGACACGCTGGATTCTTGCCTCATTATTCTAAGACCAGGCACAACACATGTGGTAATGTTGCATTATACGTCCTTGGGTGGTGCTGTGGCCTCGTGCCCGCTTTCACGCACATCATAATGTCTTTATGGAGTGGCAGATTGGAACGTCAGAAGACACGTCACAATCCACCTCCATCCAGCCGTTGTAGGTGCTGCAGACACACCTTATACGCAATGTCTAACAATTCCACGCCTGCGTCCCGCGACCAAGTACGCAAGACCTAAGCCCCTGGTGTGCCCAACCATCGGTGGTGCTTTCCCACGCCGGTGCTACCACACGAGTCAAACACCCGGCGGACTGGACCAGCAGCAGCATCTGCGGGTTCTCCTCCGTACGAGGAATGCTCAGCATCCTCGGGGTGACGCCGTCGCATTGAACCCCGGAGACAGGGCCGACAGCTACGTGCCACGCGCGCATGGACGGTTCAGTTTGAGCTGAACGATCGGGTAAGGGTTCAGCTAAGGGCTAGCTCTGCCGTTCTTCCTCTAATATCAATGCCGGGCTCCGCTCACATTGCTTCTTCCTTCTTTTGCCGCGTTTCGTTCCTTCTGCTTGCTTGCACGGCCGGTGCTTTGTGCGGGGGAGCAAACGCCTCGTGTCAATGCCGCCGAGGCTAGTCGCCGGCAAGGCACGGAGCAAGAACCCCGGAGAGCCACTGGCCGAGTGTGACTGATCACGGGGGCTTGGTGACGCCTCTTGGGGAGGTGTCTGTCCGGGAACCCAATCGCAGCAGCGTGGTGCCTGGCGGTGGGTGGTTGCCCGGCTGAGACACTCTGGCTCGTGCCCATCGCCGAACTATCTCACCGCACGGTCCCCGGCCCATTCGGCGGCTGACAGGAAAAAGAAGGGTTGCCAAAAAGAAAAGTCGAGCTTGAACCAGACTTCCTGCTTGGTCCGCAGCCTCTACCTTGGCCTCGTCACACACACACACTTTAAACCCCCTTGTCGAGAGCTGGGTTAACCGAGCAGGTTACGCGCGTACGCCGGAGGTAGGGGGAAGGGGATTTGCCGATTACTATTCCTCTTTGATGGTTATGATTACTTTTTGTGACAGGTATGATGAATCAAAGCCCCAGCCGCGGCTTGGCAGAAGCGGTCAAGCCTGCCAGATAGATAAGCCGTGTGCGTAACACGGCTACAAGACAGTTGAACGTGGGGGACGGAAGAGGGGGGCATTCACAAGAAGAGTAAGCCTCAGCTCGTTCAATGAGTTGATGATTGATCGTATTGTTTCTTTTCCATTCATCGTCTTTCTCCTCTTCCTTTCTTTTCTTTCTAAACAGCAGCCCCTAAAAGCACGGAAATGGCCATGTCCTGCCCTGATCAGCCATGGCAATCTGCCATGTTTCAAAGAAAAAGACCCCATCAGATGCCAGGAACGTGGACAAGACTCAGATTCAGCTTCAACATTGTAGTAGCATAGGGAAAGTGAGATTGCGTAGACCGGAACCCCGACTGAACGCCGCTAGCATGCCAAAAGAATAATGTGCCCACTAGGCGGCAGTGACTGAGATCCCATCAGGTACGGCACAAGTCACGGCCCGCGAGGTCGCATGGACGCCTTCTTCCCTTGGTCGAAGCGCCGCGGGTCTGGTCTGTGATTGGGATCGGCTTTTGCTTCGATGATCGTAAACGTGGTTGCGCCCCCTGATAGGATGTGCCTACAGTAATATCACAGTCTGATCCTCCTCCGTACACGGAGTGCGCTTTTCTTTGATCTCTTCATCAGAAGCATACATCGAGGGTCGATCATGAGGCACCCGTAGCCCAGTATCGTACGGACCATGTCCCAGTCCGCATTGGTCTCTTTGCGAAGCACTGTGAAACTCAATGCCTTCTAGAAATCGAATTCCGGCCTGAAGATGTCGGGGTCGACCCCGGGGATCGTCTTCTCCGCCAGATCCCTCCGGCCCATCTGCGTAAAGACCCTCCTCAGCGTGTCGTAGAGTGTGCTGCTGCGGTTCTGCGCCGACATCCTGTCCAAGACTTGGTCGACTTGGCCCTCGGCACCGGCACCCAGTATCTCGTATGCCTTGCGGCGTCCAGACTTCTCAATGGACTTGTGCATCTCCAAGGCGGCCAAGAAGTGACTGGCTGCTTCCTGGTGACAGCTGATGTTGATGCAGCTGACGCCCAAGTTGTAACGGGCTCGGACAAAGTTGGGTGACAGTGAAAGGGCCTGCTCGTAAGCAGCGATGGCCTCCTCTGAGCGCCCACTGTTGGCCAGCGTGGCACCCAGCCTGTTCCATAAGAGATGGAGCTGTTCCTTGCGGTTCGAAACACCGAGCTCCGTTGAGTGCAGAGCGGACTGGAAGCAATCCACCGCCTTGTCGTACTCCTCTGCACCGTAGAACAAAACTCCGAGGCCTACCTGAACGTCGGGGTCCATGTTTTCTCCATCAGGGGTGAGTTGCGCTGCTTGAATGAACATGTTGGTCACCGCTTCATGTAAACGCTGTCGATCGGTGAAGCCCACTTCCGTTGCTGGATGAAGATCCTTGGGGTCCAGTATGCGTGGGTATTTAACGGACAGCCAGCGCTCAAGCGTCCTGTACGCGGTGCTGTCATATCCTTCGTTTGTATAGGATACAGCCAGACTCATGAGAGCATCAAGATTGTTCGGGTCTAGCTTTAGGGCTTGCTCAAGTGCGCGAATGGCTGCTGTTTCCTTCTCGTTTTGTGCTTGCGCTGAGCCCAAGTACACCCAGGCTTCGACATGCTCGGGGTTCTGTTGAATGGCAGCTTCGAACGCCAGCGCCGCTAACGACAGGTTGCCACCCTCCTTCATGATTCGCACTCCTTCTTCAAACGCATTCTTCTCGTCGCTGAAGATGTTGTCCTCTTCGAACATGTATCGTTCGATGACGGGGTTGCTGTAACGGCCCCAGTCGCCCACCCCGGGGTAATCGGGCATAAGCTCATTGCTCCATTCGGTATCGAACTGATCGAAGGCGTTTTGCTCATTCATCATGGACCTGGCAGAAGCGGTCTCAGCTTGTATTCCTTTCCAAAGAGATTCGAAGTCACCAAACTCATTCGTTTCAGACTGCATAGCCTTGTCAATCTCATCCAGCTCTCGTTCCGCAGCATTGGCTTCGTCCTGCTCTTGTCTGAATCGCTCTTTGTCCTCGACTTCCAGCTGGGCGAATTGCTCCTCCCACTTGGTATCGTCTAACTCCACCAGCTTCTCTTTCCCCTTTCCCTTCCCTTCCGAAACGATCGGCTGCTGCATCGGCTGCTGATACATGGGCTGGAACATGGGTTGCCCATAGCTCATTCCTCTGTCCATCATACCCATTCCGAGCATTGGGCGTTGCTGCGACATTTGGCTCGGCATCGAGGTCTGCATAGGACTTGACCTCGCAGACGACGAGCCCTTTTCCATCATTTGCCGATATTGAGAGAACTCCTCGGGGTTGAAGTGAGCGCTCGGAGGTTGCTGGAAGGCCGTCTCCCTACCAGACTGCGCGTGAAAGTCACTTGCCCACGTGGGCGAGGCTGAGCTTGCTCTGAGGTGCTGCTGTTGCATCGGATTCATGTGCGCAGGGCCGGACTGCATGGGGATCTCTTGCTGCAGACTAGGGCCGCTGTTGATAAAGTTGTTCATCATCTAGACATGCCGGCAAGATCAGGTCAGTACGGTAGCCGTTCACGGCGTAGCATGCGACGCACCTCATCTTGCGGTGCGTTGGTGTTTTGGCTGCGGAAACCATTCATTTGGCCATTCGGCCCCCTGCCGACGAGCCTGTCCCGCTGTAAGGTCTTGTCATCCTGAACGTGTTTCTGAAACTGGCTCAACGGGTTGCCAGCCGTAGAGCACTCGGCTCCTCCCATGAACGACATGCTGTCGACGAAGCGGGGAGGGCTATCGGTGAAGAGTTTATGATGTAAAAGCGAGATGATGCAAGGAAACGGGCAAGACGGTTTCCGGTGGTACGTCGCTGGGGGCTTTGCTTCGTCTGTCCTTGACAAGGTGACAGTCGAGGGAGGACGGCCGTTTAAAGAGGCGGCTTGGTTTGTAAGGCAGGACGTCACCTGCTTCGCCGCTAAGCCGACCTGTGGGGAATCGTACCGAGGTCCTCCTGCCTCTGAATTCGACGGGCACCTGAGGCGGCTTCGGGGTCCAGCCACTAACACGTGACTGCGGGGTGCTTCGGCCGTGGACCACAATGTGTTATCGATTATCGATAAGATGGTGCCGGATTTTTTTTTTCCTTCAACCGCAGTAGTAAGGTGAAGCTATTTTCATCGAGAGACATAGATTCAACCAATCGAGGCTCGACAATGCTCCGTCAGATGTAGGCTTTCCCTCCGCTTCCCGATCCAATCCGTCTACTTCGAGGTCGTTCATTGCTAACCCAATCGTGCAGAAAACCAAGAAACGCCCGCTCCAAGCGGGCGCTCGAGAAGCGCGAGCCCAAGGCCGCCGAGAATCCCAAGACATGCCTCTTCCTGCGCGGCTCATCCTGCTCGCAAATCCTCCAAGACGCCATTAACGACCTCTTCTCCATGCGCCAGCCCCTCGCCAAGAAGTTCACCAAGAAGAACCCCATCCACCCCTTCGAAGATGCCTCGTCCCTCGAGTTCTTCTCCGACAAGAACGACGCCAGCCTGCTTGTCTTTGGCAGCAGCCAGAAAAAGAGACCGCATGCGCTGACACTGGTGCGCACGTTCAATTATAAGCTCTATGATATGCTGGAGCTGCATCTGGATCCAGAGAGCTTCCGCAGGATTAATCAGTTCCACACCAAGAAGTTTGCCGTGGGATTGCGGCCGATGGTGTTGTTTGCGGGCACGGCGTTTGAGAGTCCAATCTCCAACGAGTATACGCTAGCCAAGAGCATGTTTCTCGACTTCTTCAAGGGCGAGCCCTCGGACAAGATTGACGTTGAAGGTCTGCAGTACATTGTATCCATCAGTGCAGAGGAAGTAGTTGGGGACAATGAGGTCAAGCCGCCTATCCATCTCCGGGTCTACCTGATCCGGACAAAGCGCAGCGGGCAGAAGCTTCCTAGGGTGGAAGTCGAGGAAATGGGCCCCAGGATGGACTTTAGGGTTGGCCGCGTGAGGGAGGCGGATGAATCTATGCGCAAGGAGGCCATGAGGAAGCCCCGCGGCATAGAGGAAAGGACAAAGAAGAACATCACAACGGACTCCATGGGTGATAAGCTCGGACGTGTCCATCTCGGAAAGCAGGATCTGGGCCAGCTGCAGACCAGGAAGATGAAGGGCTTGAAGAGGAGTAGAGGCGAAGGCGCTGAAGAGGCGCCCGATGTCGTCGAGGAGGACGCCAAGAGGACGAAGCAATAAAGTCGTGTACATCTTGTCCCCCCGGGCGTTTGGCGTGAAGGGTCATCAAAACAAGGCTTTTGTTAGTTCAGCATTGTCGCATTTTGGAATCAAATGTTCATAAAGGCACAAGGTGGCGTCGGTCATAATGTACTTGTGAGGATTGAATATCATTAAGCTCTATTCTTACAATGTGGTAAGCATGATTCCGGCACCATCTATATCGTTCTTCATTAGATTACCGCCCCGTACCTGATCTTCTTGTATGTCGTGTCTCACTCGCCAAGCTCTATCAAAAGGGACAGACAAGGCCGGCTGTCTGCCCTCATCCGGCAAGGGCTTCCATGACTGCCGAAACAGCATCATTTCATGAGCTCTTACCGAGCACGTCCCTCCACGCCCACATTAACAACCCATTCATAAAGCTGACCAAAATACAGCAGTCGTCAAGTGCGGCACAACAAATGATTCAAGGCTGCGAAAGCCATTCAAGCGCCCCCATGTATCTGCTCAAGTTGAAAGACGTGCATCTTCTCACTAATCCGGCGAGGCAGCGTCAAGCGCCCATTCCTCGGGACCTGGAGTAGCTGGCATGGATGGCATTGCCTGGGCTTGCTGCGCCAAGGCGTTGACCATAAGTTCGATATGGCTCACCATGGTCTCTTCCATGTCCTCGCGAGGCTGCATGTCCATGTTCCATTTCACCCCCCAGACGTCTGGTGAGATTGGGCCTCCCTCCCAAAGAGCAATACGGATAGGCCACTCGAGGTGGCGCCACCATTGGGATCCAGTTTCGAACAGGCTGACAAGGCCCATGACCTCCCGGCGGGTCACATCGTGAAGCCACCAGACGTCATCCAGGCGTTTGAGCAATGCGAAGAAACAGGCGATGATGGCGAGAGCGCGGGGTCGCTTAGCCTCCACAAGATCTATGAATCGACGCGAAACAGTGGCGGGGAAAGCGAGCGCCGTGGGAGCGTAAGCGGTCTTGTGCGTGTAGTTGAGCACGCTGACCGCGTGTGCGTAGGCCTGAGCCGTAGCGGAGAAAAGTTGAGGATCTTCACCGGCCAATTCTTGTTCTAATCCTTCTAAAAGGTGTCCGAAAAAAGAATTAGGACCTAGAGGGTTGAGATCAAGTTGAAGTCCAGGTTGCGACTCAATGATAACTTTGACAACAGTACTGTTGCGAACCCATTGCCATGAAGAGGCAACGACCGTTTTGACGCCCTGGAATGCGTGGAACCAGGCCATTGGCAACGTGTACCTTGAGCCCGATCCGGTCGAGCCGGGCTCAATGTCGTCCTTGACGAAGAGGCGAACTGCTGTGGCCTGAAAGGCGATGAGGGATGCTGTGAGAAAGAGCGCCTCGGCGTTGTCGGGGGTGATGCCGCCGTTCAAAGATGCGCAGTACTCGGAAAACGTCGATGCTGCGTAGGCATGCGACGCGCGAACGATGGCCTTGTCGTCTGGAGTTTGAGAGCGAATATGTAACGCAGCGACGGAGAGGATTGCGTCGGCCAGGTATCCTCTGCCCTCGAAGGCCATCTGCGGGACCGTCACTCGCCATATATCTTCAGCCGCAGTGGACGAGGCAAGCAGGGTTTTTGAAGTGACGGTGACATAGTGATGCATTAATCGTAGCTCCATGAGCCTGTCGATCTGGCCAGTGGATATCGGTTGTGGAAAGAGTGATGGCTGAGAGAACAGCGGCGTCGGCGACGCAGGAACCGGCGAGGTCCGGATGGAGGGCGTCTGAGGAACAGCCAGAGTTGCCGAGTTGGTTTGCAAGGGGCTTTCGGCCGTCGACGCGACGGATACCGGGACGGGCGTAGCGGCGGAAGCCAGGCTGATGGTGGGCGTCGCGGGAGATGTCAACTCGTCCAGCACATCTGGGCTGTGAAAGTCGCACTGCACCCCGTGCTTGGCGCAATTACCACATCGCGGGTGGACTTCGTCGCACTATGAGGGACGCGGCTGTAAGCAAAAATGTCGTGATGAGCTGTGAAAGACTCGTTGCGGTAGGACCGGACAGAGGGATCGTGTGACCCAGCATCGGATGACATACCTTGATCTTCCTAATCTTGCACCGACGGCATCCGGCTCGAGACTTTTTGTGAGATCGTCGCGGCGGCATTGCACGTTTGGACAACACGTTGGGTCAACCGACACTTGTTGACGAGAGATGGTACACAGTGAAGGGAATGGCAAACGGCGGCACTGGTAGCAGCATGGCAGCGGCTGACGGCGACGCAAACGATATGTGTGTGAGGCTCGACAGTTTTTATCCTTTATGTCGTCCTGTGCAATTGAGCCCAGCCAGACCCTGGATATTCCACAATCGCTGATCGCGAAGCTCGAGAACGAGCTGCAACCCTTAGCTGCAGGCGATGGTGCACATCACACCCACAAAGGCTTGGTTGACAAGGACGAAAAGGGCAGCCAGGCCGGGAGCAATTGGCCAGAGAAGGGTTCGCTTGGAGAAAATGTTAAGGGTCGGCTGCACTGCCACCTGGACGAACAGGGGGGGAGGAGACGGAGAGAGAAATAAATGGGTGGAATTGCAGGTTGAGGCGACAAGACGTGGTCTGGGGGGCTTGCCGAAGCAGGCGTGGCGCGGCAGGGGAGGCTTCCGGGCTTGGCAGGGTCCGGGCGAATGAGGATGCAGGATTGGTACGTCCGCGTCCCGGATTGTGGCGCACCCGGGGAATAGCTTCGAGTTGTATTACCTCCCAGGATGCGCCTTGCTCGAAGGGAGCTGGGCTCGGTGGCCGCTGTCGACGTTGACTGGCTGATCCGGAACCAGTGTCGTTGTGGTGCCGGAGATTCGTCACAAGGCTGAGGCTCCATTCAATGTCGACATGATGCTTCCTCTGGTCCGCGTGCTTCCATAAAAAGAAATATGCAGGTGGTTTTGCCCCCCGCTCCCCGCTCCCGGCACTCTTGCTCGTCCTCTCAAGGGATTTGCAGCATTACGCAGCGGCTTCTATGATTAGAGTCCATTGACAAAGGTGAGGATCGGCGCAAGATGGATAGTGATAAGTGGCGGGGCATTGTTCGGCAGCCTCCCTGTTACTAATCATGCTCCCATCATGTCATTTTGATGCAAGATATTGTTTGGCGATGAGGGACATGAATCAACGTTTCATGGAAAGACATGCACGTGCCAAGCAGGTCTGCGGGACTGTCAATTGGGGGATGACTGTTCGCAATCATGCATTGTCGCGATATCAGCCAACTCTGCAATGACATGCAGCCAGAGAGCCATTCGGGACAGTAATGGCGACCTGCTTGCTGTGCCTGCCTGCCGCAGAGTCCTCACTTGCGGAATGTTTGATCAGATATTCTGGAAGGGCTTAGCACGCTGCTGGTGCTTTCGCTTTCCATTGCTCATGGAATAACTTGTATGGCCTGAAGGCACACTATTCACCCAGAGTGAGCAGATGGCATGCTTTGGAATGCGATGCAGTATCTCTCTTCCCGAGTGATGGCATGTATCAGAACACCAATGTCGAAGAGAAATGCCGTCGTGAGGGAGGGTTTTTGCAAGCGATGCACGATCCCCCCCCCCTTGGCAGCCATTTCGTCTTGGTGGAGAAGATGCCTTAATCTGGAAGCCGCTGGGCAGCGACAAGCCGATGCTGGCCGCAGGTGATCCAGTCCACCGGCTTATCATGGAGGTTGTAGGTTGGCTTCGGGTGATGCGCTTGCCTGTTCCTTTGAACACAGCGAAGGGGAATACCCCTCCTCCGCATTTGCCATGTGGAATCAGCCTGCCCGTTCCTTGAAACTGTCTACCTACTAGAGGGAGGGAAGATGCTGATTGCATTGGATTATTTTCCCTTTAAGCCGCTTATCGCGCTGGTCGTTGCCCTTGATTGATAAGCCGTCCTCGGCGTCACCCCTCTAGCTATGACCTTTTACCACCTTCCACTCTTCTTACAAATTGACGTATCTCGCTGGCCGTTTCAACAGTATTAGCAAGCCGTAGAGAAGACGTCGGAAGTTCATACAAGGATTACATGCACCATCGGACCATGCGTATGTGCGCTGTGCAAAAGGGCATCGGAACCTCGGCCCCATGGCCATGCTTGGAGGAGGGTCTCGGTCGAATGACACCATTTTAGAGTTGCCATTCTCATCGCATTGGTTGTCTGCAACCTCCAAATCAGTCATACCGAGATTTCTTTCAAATACCCATCCTCGGCCGCCATTCCTCTTGGTCTCCGTCATCTTTCACCTACCTCCTCTGTCCCTCTGTATATCCATCCACTCTTCCACCCACTCACCTCATCCATCCCCTCCATCTGTACGAGGGCTTCCCCACCACACATACTCCCATACCAACGAGTCAACAACCATCCATCCATCCATCGCGACCTGAAGCCTGTCAAGTCCCCCCTCGGCACTAATAAAGACTAGACTGCAAAGCCCTGACACCTTCCTCTCCGTTGCACCACAAACCCCTTCACCCATCTCTACCCGGCCAGTCCACCCACTTCAAACCCTTCAAGCAAACCCTCTCTTCCTCCTCCCTCTCTCCCCATCGTCCTCTCCACCTCCAGATAATCGCCATGTCTCCCTCCCTAGCCACCGACGCGGTCGACACACCTCCCTGTCCGCCCTCCCCCATCCATGCCTTTGGCACCCGCGCCGTCCACGCCGGCTCCCCCCACGATCCCGTAACTGGCGCCGTTATCGAGTCCATCTCACTGTCCACCACTTTCGCTCAGTCCTCCGTGGGCCGCCCCGTCGGCGAGTACGAGTACTCGCGCTCCTCCAACCCTAACCGCACCAACTTCGAGACCGCCGTCGCCGCCCTTGAGCACGCCCGCTACGCACTCGCCTTCTCCAGCGGCAGCGCGACCACCGCCACCATCCTCCAGAGCCTCGCCGCCGGCAGCCATGTCATCTCTGTCTCTGACGTTTACGGAGGCACTCATCGCTACTTCACCCAGGTCGCAAAGGCCCACGGCGTCCGCGTTACCTTTACTCCCGAGATTGAGGTCGACATTGCCGAGCACATCACCAGCGAGACCCGCCTGATCTGGATCGAGACTCCCAGCAACCCGACCCTGCGCCTCGTCGACATCCGGGCTGTCGTCTCTGAGGCTCACAAGCGAGGCGTGCTGGTTGTCGTGGACAACACCTTCTTGTCCCCCTACGTCCAGAACCCTCTAGACCTGGGCGCTGACATCGTCGTCCACAGCGTCACCAAGTACATCAACGGCCACAGCGATGTTGTCATGGGTGTCGCCGCCTTCAACAGTGACGAGCTCAAGACACGGCTAGGTTTTCTGCAGAACGCCATTGGAGCCGTGCCGTCGGCATTTGACTGCTGGCTCGCTCACAGAGGTCTCAAGACCCTTCACCTGCGAGCACGGGAAGCCAGCCGTAATGCCACCGCAGTCTCCCTAGCCCTGGAAGCCTCCCCCAACGTTATTGCCGTCAACTACCCCGGCCTCGACTCCCATCCTCACCGCCACATCGCTCGCAAGCAGCACCGGGACGGTATGGGTGGCGGCATGCTCTCCTTCCGCATCCGCGGCGGCCATGCTGCTGCCGAGCGCTTCTGCCAGCTGACCAAGATATTTACTCTTGCTGAGAGCTTGGGCGGCGTTGAGAGTCTGGTTGAAGTGCCCAGTAGCATGACGCATGCTGGAATTCCTAAGGACCAACGCGAGGCAGTCGGCGTCTTTGACGATCTCGTAAGGATAAGCTGTGGTGTGGAAGATGCAGAGGACCTTAAGCGCGACGTGCTACAAGCACTAGAAAAGGCCGCGACGGGGAAAGACAACGGCTCCATCGCCAATGGCACGCAATGATTTTTTTGTTATACCGCTTAGATTCCAGTGTTATCTCACTGTTTCTTTTATTCACATCACGATAGATGTCAGGCTGGGCGCCTTGACGACGACAGATTCGGCGCATTCCCTCAATGTTTCTTGTTTCTAGTGAAAAGAGGTCTAAGATATAAAGTCGAGCTAAACCCAATACCCTGGTTACCGGTGTCCCTGGAACTCCATGCTGTGGCCTATGCGCTTAGTGTAATGCGGCAAACTCGAAATGCACACGCTGCTGGAATCTAAGCCCCGGGAGGGCCTTCAAGCGCATTCTCTGTATACTCATCCGTCATGCCCGTCTCCCCAATTATCTCGCTACGCCTGCGGTGCACCTCGCTCATGCCTTGGCACGCGGTTTCCGCAATGTAGTGCAACTCATCGAGAGTATTCGTATTACAATTCGAGAAGATGCCGTCAATACTCTTCTGCCACTGCGAGGTGGAATTGGTGATGTCTTTTTGATATGCGTTCGTATCATGTTGCGTGAGATCGGGGTTCGGCTCGCGCGCAATGAGCTGCTTTGTGAGGTGGTCATGCCTGTTGCTGGGGGGAAGAAAGACCATGGGTTCTCCGTCTGATGAAGAGGGCGGCTGTTCGATACCGGTAGCAACTTCCACAAAGCGCTGTGCTAAACTTCTCTTGAGACCACCAGGATCGTCTTGATCAAATTCTGCTTGGACCGGAACATCTTCTCGAAGATAGTGATCGTACGCAAGGGACGACGCACGGCAAATGCGTAGCCTGGGACAGGCACACCGCACCGTCATTGCCATCCATTGGCAGTCATCTCCTGGTCTCTGATTCGGTATTCCCACCCAAAGGACTTTCCGTAGATCTTGGCTCCAGTCACGCGACTGTTCTGTCTTCAGATACACCTCGTTAAGGTAGAGCTCACGCAAGGTCGCTCCGAAACTGTCCAGCACCTTGATGAAAACATCGCCGGAGACCTCGATCCGTCGGAGCTCGAGACGTGCCAAGCTAGACATGATAATGTGTGGTGCGGGTAAGGATCGTAGTTTCCATTCTCCAATGGGCATTTGCCAGAACTTGGTCTGCTTGGTTCCACGGAAAGGCCGCTCGTCTTGGTCCATTCCTATCAGGCAGAGACTTTGTAGGTGCTCTGCGTTTTCAACTAGGTTCCAAAGACACGATCCAAAAAGACCCACGCGAGTCGGGTCGACCTCGTGCCGTCGGATGGTTATCACAAGCTGCTCCAATACGCTCACGGCCCTCATGATATTCATCACGTCGATCGGGTTCAGCCAGAGCTGACAAATGGCGATGTCCGTCACATTCTCAAGCACGAGCGTCCTCAGATATGCCGAATCCTCCTCGGGTCGGTTGGCAAGAGCTTTGAACGTGATGGCCAGTATCATAGTGGCCGCGTTGCAGTGTCTTCCTACCAACTGGAAGGGAAGGTTGAGACGCAACCTTGCGACGTCGCGACAGTAAAATAGTACTTCCTCCACGACCTGGTAATATTCTGTCTCGGTGAATGACCTCTCGTTCATGCAATATTTCTCTTGGAGCGCGCGGCAGAAGTCGGCCATCGAGGGTATTCGGGAGAATATGTTGTTGAGGAATTCCACCTCGACTGGACAGCTGGGGGGTTAGCTTGGTCAATTATTTGTCTCAGTGAAGGTCGGATACTCACGATCGTCGCGTAGAACCATGAGGTCGATGTAGAGGCTCTTGCAGTGGTACCCGATGGTCTGGAGAGCATCTCTTTGAGGACGGGGGTACTTGCTCGCTTTGCTCAGGCGGGAATACTCTAGGCCAATCGTCCGGCACGCGAAGGGCTTGAGAAAGGCATCAAAGGCGCGGCAAACAAGGCGGAGATCTAGGACCTCATTCTTGTACCCTCGAGCGACGCAGTACTCCAGAACAGCGTCCAACAGCTCTCGTGGCAGTCGCTCCATTTGGAGTTATGGCCGAGTTATCCATGTGCTGGGAACTCAGGGAGAAGCTGTTTGCACAGGAGGGCAAAACCGCGGCTGATGGGTGTTTTCGGCTTCGGCGGCGGCCGTGGCTTGCATTGGTTTATCTTGGTTGATGATACTGCATCCCAATCGCTTTGAATTTAGGGGTCTTTCATGTGATGTAGATAAGGCAGGTTGAACTCCGTACTCCGTATGCCGCGGGCAGTTGCGTCCTCGCTTTCCCCGCTAGGCTTTGTGGGTCTCAGTTGCTAGCGAGCACCTAGCATCGATGGCTACCCTGTATGCATGACACATTCGGTATCAACCGTATAAATGTCTTGAGGTTGATGTTTTCCTGTTTTGATGAGTGGCAGGTCAGCAGTAGGTATTTTTTGCATCAGAAGTTCTAGAATATTCAGGTGGTCTTTGTTTTTTTACAGAGAAATAATAACAAGGCTATAAACCCTAAGATAAGTGCCATCATGCGTGTTTGTTTTCACTGGTTCGTATTCTCATCATATTTACCGCGCTGGAAGCAGGTCTGGCTATGGTTGCGAACCCCGACAACAACATCAGCCAACGAACGAGGAGTTGTACTTAACGCGGGTTCCACTCGGATTTCCCATCCGACGAACTTTTAGGGAAAATGGAACCTTATCTATCCATGGCCGTGTCTGGGGTTGGGTTACCAAGCCACGAAGGTCGGCATGTTGAGAACATTGTAGTTGAAGATATTCTACAGCCAACTACACATCAAGGTACAAAACCACAGCATCAACTGAAAACCACAACGAAGCCAATACACCAAGGGAGGGCACCGCCACTGATTGAATCGTGACCGAGTAAAAGCAGACACTAGAGAATGGTGCGATTGACCATGCCTACCCGTATTGACACTTGGGCGTGTCAGCGACCACCTCGGCACGGCGAGTGAGGCCGTAGGCTGCCGGCCATGAAGCGATACAGTGTGCTCTCAGAAGACTGATCCTCGGCAGGACCTCAGCAGGACAGTCGCACAGCAGGTGGCAGATCTGGTGTACCGTCGACAATATCGAAGTTCCGAGGCACACAACACAGACAAACCAGGACCCCAGGACGTGGGTGGCACAGCATCATATTGTGCGCCTGCTACGAAGTACTCCGTACGTGCTTGACGTTGAAGTCCACGTTGGCAAGCATGCACCAAGAAAGCAACCACACCATGACCAAGCTTGGAACACTGCTGACCCTCACCAAGCACAAACAGCAAGGCTCAGCACGTGGTGAAAGGCTGCGAAGGGCTTACGAGTGCTGTGACAGGTGGTTGGGACAGCAGATCAGCGTCCGGATTCTGCAAGGTCGTGGCAGATCTCCGCCAGCCACCCACAAAACTGCAAGTACCCGGCAGCAGATCAAGAGAGGGTGTGCGGGGGATCAACAGATGGCCATGATTGGTACACTCGAGAGAGAGTGGTCTTAGATACGAGCCACACTGCAGCAGACGCTCCGCTAAATCTTCACCTCGCAGAAGCTAGTGCCAGGACCAACCCGTGTTGCTGCGCGGCTGCAGTGGGGGAACGCCGGATGACGCAACCAGGTAAAGCGAGGGGCGGGAGAGGCGGCAGAGGTTGTCTGCCGGAAATGCGCCCGAAAGGTTGCATCGCAAGGTGAAAGACCGTTTCGGATGTGTGATGAAACGCTACGAGGTTGGGCAAAGTCCGCATTCACCCAGTTGTCAGGCCACCCACGCAACCAGATGCTGAAGCGCAATCGGAAAGACATCAAATTCGATTCGCGGCAAGCTGTGCCGTGCCGGCCATCCAAGTATGGGGTTAGCTGCAAGGCATGTAGGACCACGCAACCCGGACAACGTAATTGATCAAGAGGCCGAGACTGCCGTCGTACAACCACCCAACCGAGCATGGTTGCAGCACGTTCGTGGCGAAATTGGACGGCTCGTAGCTGGGACACTTCGCCGGGTTGTTTCGAGCAAAATCCGAGGAATGACTGTGCAGATTCGGCGCCCCTTGGCGAGGTGCGTGAAGAGGCTATCGTCGGATTCTCTCTTGGTTTTCTTTCCGGTTCGAGACACTCTGTCTGCCCAATTTACTCCGAGATTGCCTTAAATTTCCCATCAGTTTGAGGATGAGTGCCATATTATTGCGCAAACAAGAAGGGCATTCTCGATCGGGTAAGGCTCTGGCTTGGCCTAGGCTTGGACCTCCCGGCAGGATCGGTCAACCTACGGGTCATCGCTTCATGGGCACTTAGAGATGGCCACGATGGAGTCATGCACAGTGTGCCAAGCAAGCGCAAGCGAATACGCACTGCCGAAGCGTGGCGACGTGCTGGAGCACAAACCTGAGAGGACGAATGGGCAGGCTTAAGACGGCGTGGTACACGTAGTGGTACACGGAGCGAGCACAACGCGTGAAAGAAAGAAAAAAAATCAAACAGAAATGGGTGTTGCGCCGTGCCGAACAGTATCCATTGTTGCATCAGCCAAGGGTGGGCCGAAGGAAAATTGGACAAGGGCACCCCTGCTCTACGACTAAATGGTCCGGTCGATTAGACGCGGATTCTGCGACGGAAATGATGCTGTCGCTTCTGGCTGCTTGGCTTCGGAGCACCAGAAAACACCTGAGAACGGCGTCCCCCATCCTGTCTCATGTCGCACTCTTTTCCTTCGCCGTCCCGCCGAAAGCAGCATCGCTCGGTAGCCGTGCCGACCCCTCGGTAGCAAATCGACAATGGAGGTACCAGAGTGCACAAGCCGCACCCACCACGTCGTCACGGATGGCAAACTAGGGGAGGGTGGCACTGGATTCCATTGGCGCATGTTGTCGCGGATGGCCTTTTTAGTCCACACACCAAACTGCACGTTGAAACTCCACACCAGGGACGGGTAGCAGCAGTCGGTTTGGGCTCTTTGAGGGGAACCTTTTGCTGGACTTGAAGGCACTTGCCCGCTGTGATTGGCTGGCGCGGGCCACCCCAGCGGGAGCTAAATCGACCATCTTGGAGCTCGCTGCTGGTTGGGAGCTGCAACATCGGCACCGTTATCGTGCTGTTTTAGAAGAATTACCATGTCGCGCGTGCCTGTTGTCTCCAACCTCCCCCCCCCTGCGGGTCGATCTAGTCTAGTCCGTCTGAGCCCATCATCACTGCCCAGAGAAAGCGTCTGATGGGAATTGGAGTAGGTCCATCGCACATGGAAGCAGCAATCAGAGCCTGACGGGACCAGACAGGACCAGGAGGCCAAGCCAGGCCCAACCACCTGCCGATGCGCGTTCGCCTCTTGGCTTGCCAGCTAGGTAGGTAGGTAGCAACGGGCCCCCCCCCCGTGGTTGTTTCCAGCTTGGCCGGGGAGGTGTTGTATGTTAATTTTACCACTGGACCTTCTTCCTCCACGTCTGCGAGAGAGCCCTTGCTCTTATCTCTGAACACCCGGCTCCCCAAACCGGCGGCTATCCCCACCCACCCGCTTGGCTCTTCCTTCCTCGCGCACCGCTACCTCCCTCGCCTTCTTTCGTCTCCAAAACAACCTCCGTCTTCCTCCCTTTCTTTCTCTGCTTCTGCTTCTTCCACCGCAGAGATACATCATCGTCAACACACATACTCATACATCATCATCCCGCTGCGCACTCTGCAACCGCTCACAGTCGCCGCCCAATCCCGTTCTTGGAACTCTTGTTTTTTGTGATATCCTTTCTTCGGTAGACTCTACCATAACACTTTTCACCATGCGCACTACCGCCACCCTCTTCGCCGCCGCGGCTGCTGTCGCCAGCGTCTCTGGCCAGACCCTCCAGAACTACACCAGCTCTCTTGACATGACCATTGACCCCAACACGGTTCCCGTCCAGCAGCGAGGTATGTTTAAGACCTGCCAACCACCCTGGAGAGCACGAATTGTGACTGACATTGGCCAATAGCCACCTGGTGCCAGGGTCAGACCAATACTTGCAACCTGTTGTGCGACCTCGATACGCAAGAGAACAGTTGTGTTCAGGTACTGCCCCATTTTCATCCTGGGACGCGAGGATCAGATTCGCTTGCGTCCGATGCAAGGAGTCATTGTTAACATGCATGAAATATAGACGACCCTTGAGTACGAGTGCACCTGCTCCTCCAACAGTTCTGCCCCAGGCCTGCAGTACTACCTCCAGACCATGCCTACTTTCATCTGCGAGCAACTGTACAGCCAGTGCATTAACGAGAACGCCGGTGATGCCTCCGGTCAGGAGGCCTGCACCAACCAGATTGATGCACTCTGTGGCGAAGCGGAACCTCCCACCCCCTCGGACGACGAGGAAAGCGAGACTAGCACCAGCGCTTCTCCTACTACCACCTCGGCACCTAGCACTACAGGAACCGAAGACTCCTCCCCCACGGAGGAGTCCGACACCACTGAGTCCGACAACTTTGCCGCACCAACTATGGCTCCGGCCAAGGGCTTCGCTGCTTTTGCTGCCATGGGCCTCGCTGCAGCTCTCTTGTAAAAGAAGAGGAAAAAAACAAACCACATTATGGCTGTGATTGACAATGGGGTAGCATTAACCGCACACACTGTGCTGGTGCCGTCACAAATTACTGTGACGGGCTGCCTTCCCCCAGAGTATCGCAGTCGAGGATAAAGGGTACTGTGCATGCTTTTGCTCCACAGCTTTTATGTGAGGGATGATATTTGTACTGTTGACGATTTTGAGACGGAGTATGGGAAAAGACCCATGCCAAACCCGAGACGTGGCTAATGAAGTGAAATCGTAAAGGTGGCAATGGGGATGTGTTCACGTTGACTTGTTTTGCATTGTCTTTTCGTACTTGTTTCGGTATTCCCCCATTCTTTCATCATGGCTATAGGCGAAAGGGAGTAAGGTGATGCTACTGCAAGCCAGAATAATTGACTACAATACTCTTTGATCAGGCTCCTCTTTGTCTGTACCTGTCCAGCGTACCTACGGCTTGTCCCGGTGGCCATGTGTTGTAACATCGGGGGAGCAAATATGCATGTTCCCTAGATATAATTCTCGTCCTTGCGCGAGCACTTGACGAGAGATGGGAGTCCTCATCGTGGGCGTGCTGACATTTAACCTTTGCTCCTTACGTCTTCTGCCTTGCGAATCCCACGGCAACGGAGCGGTACTGACTGTTTATTCAAGAGTACCAGGTTCGGAGACCCGGAAATCACAAAAAAACAACTACTATAATGGAGCCAAACCCGAGCCAGGACTGCCGTCCTACTACTCCGGCCCGGGTGAGTTTTGGAGTTGAGCTGGAGTTTTTGATCGGCGTAGGCCCCAAGAACCAAGACCCTGATGCAGCTATTTCCAGCCAACTAGCACCATTCCGAGATGATAGTGAGGATGTCGTTGAAGCTCTCAAGACTTGCCTGCGCGACAATGGAATTCCCGTTACGGAGGTGGCAGACATGCCATCTCACAATGGTGATTTTGACATAGAAGCAGAGCGACGCTTCCACGGGTCTCAGATACAACGCTGGACCGTCGGACAAGACCTGACCGTCCAGGATTGTGCAAAAGGCTCTTATGCATGGGTTGGGGTGGAAATCGCAAGCCCTGCGTCTAACGCTTTTGACGAGGCCTTTGACATGGTGAAGTTGGTCGTCTACTTGGTCACAAGGAATGTTCGGTGCAGGGTCAATCCCACTTGTGGATTTCACGTCCACATCGGCAACGGCCAGCGGCGGATGGACCTACGAGCGCTGCGCAACTTCTGCGCTCTCTGGTGGGCGGCGGAACCGCTCCTCTCCATGCTTCATCCGCCGGAGCGGAGCGTGGCGATGTATAGCAAGTCGATGAGGCGGACGGTTAGGAGTGAATTGGCGAGAGGCGCGGAAGCCAGAGATACACTTCGGGGAGCTCGCGTAGACCCCGTCTGGCCTGGGCGTTACTTTGGACGGGCGAGGAGGCTCGGCGAGGCGCCTGCGGCATCGGCTACACGGTTCTTGGCGCTAAAGGCCATGGCAACGCCGACGGATGAGCTTGCCATGGGCGATCCCGGCTGGGAGAGCGACGATTCCGACTGGGAGGCGGCGACTGGCAGGCCATTTGATCGGCCGAGGAAGACGGGGCAACCCCGAGCAAAGGTCCCACCGTTGGAAGAAGCCATGGGCGAGAGCCTGAATAGCCAATGGCAACTCCCAGACTGGCTGGAGCTGGAGAGGTCAAGTCTTCGTTGCGGACCACCTCATATTCATCGTGACAAAGCGCCTGATACTGCGGGACCGCAGAGAGAGGATGCGCAGGACGATACCACCGCCGCGTACCGAGAAGAGGCTTTCCAACGACGCCAGCCGCGGGTCGAGAGCCATCGTCCGCTCGAGTTCTTTGCCCAACACCCAAAAGTGCTTGAGCGGCTAGACCACGTGGGCGTAGGACACATGTTCAAGCACAGTAGATGGGAGAAAGACGCTTGGAGCGTGGTCGAGGAGATGCGGCCGGCGCGCAGCGGAACCTGGTCCGGGGTGAAGGAGGTGCTGGCCTGCGACGTGTCGACGCTGCAGCTGGAGCACCTGCTGTCCGGGAACAAACTCAGCCGCCTCAACATGCGGTCGTACGAGAAGATGGTGATGGAGGAGCCGGCGGCGGCGAGCGGGTGGAAGCTGACGGTGGAGCTGCGCGACGGGGGCGGCACGCTGGACGGCGAGTGGATCGCGACGTGGGCGCGCGTCGTGTGCCGCCTGGTCGGATGGGCGAGGGACGCGGACCCGGCGGAGCTGATGCGGGTGATTGCGCGGTGCGGCGCTGACGGAGGGGAGGCGTACGATGTGATTGATCTGCTGATGGACACGGGATGCTATGCCGAGGTGAGGCATTGCGAGGAGAGACTGAGGAGGGGCGAGGCGGCGTGGTACGAGTGCTTGATGCTCGAGCAGAGCGCGGAGAAGGATGAGGAGGACGATAACAGGTGGTAGGCTCGATTACGATGCCCCGAGGCGGTAGTTCTTGTTACAGCAATGTGCATATCAAATACCATGCAGTTCGAGACAGCGGTGTAAGTCGAGTATGGCATTCAACAGGCCGGACCTATCTTGAACATTGACGATCCATAAGACGACATCGAATAGAGCTCTGCTTTATTCGAGCCGTTATAGAACATTGCAGAGTCCCGTTTGGCTATTTTGGAGGCTGACAAGAGGCTGATATCGACACATAGGCCGGTCGACTTCGGCTCCGCATGCCGGATCAGCAGGACCCTGGACCTACGCCACGACGGACAGGTGGGAGTAAGTTTTAGTGTTGGTGTAGACTGCAGCCGTCGCGTCGCTATATCATGCTGCGCTCGTTGCGAGCATGAGATGCACACCCGCTCACATGTCATCCTCTGTGGTCAATGGGATTGATGGCAAGCATAGGTGCAGGACGACCCTTGCCTCAACCTGTTGCCAAAGACGGGAGATACTTGCAAAAGGGAGTACTTGGAGATGCCGACGATAAACTTACTAGTCTGCATATTACCTTACTAGGTACTTACCTAAGTCGGTAGGTACCCACCTCGAGGCCTACCGATGTAGTGCCTCAGGTACCTTGCATTTTAGTGCCTGTGGGTAATGCGACAAGGTTGGATGGCGGGGTACGACGGAGACAACCTACCTATGGCCTTAATAAATTTTTGAGTCACCTCCACCACCGAAGCCTTCCTGAATTGACACACCACCAAACCCTCGCATAGATAGCAGTGATAGACCAGGCTGCTCTGTCCCCTCATGCCCTTCCGCCCTTGACAAAGGAGGCGACCGCGGCGCGCGTCGTATTGCCCCGCAGCTCCCAGCTCCCAACTCCCAGCCCACCATCCCGGATTCCCGCTTGCGATCCCACTACTTTCGCCCTCTTCGCGATCGCTTCGACCTCGACTGAAACACCTGTGCTCGTTCGCAAGCGTGCAGGCGCTTCCGCCGCCTAGACAGCCATGGCTACCATGACAATCACTTCCTCTACCGAGGTCCCCACCAAGCAGCAGCTCACCGAAAGACTGCCTAAGCGCTTCCGTGGTATCAAGTTTGGCATCCAGTGAGTATCGGCTTGCTCTCCTGCCATACATTAGGCGCGGTGCTGACCACGCCACGCCTTTGCCTAGGTCCAATCAGGATATCGCAAATCAAGCTGTGCTCGAGGTTTCAAACAGGCTCCTCTACGACATCGAGCAGAACCGATCGGCCTATCGCCATGGACCCTTGGACTCGCGATTGGTAATCCAGCCTTGAACTCCACGATGCCCTCGCCGGACACTAACATAGGGTTGCATGCAGGGAACATCGAGCAAACAGGGAGTGTGCGCCACTTGCCAGGACGTACTCGCGAACTGTACTGGCCACTTCGGCTACGTGAGGCTTCCGTTGCCGGCCTTTCACGTCGGCTACCTGCGCTTCATCATCTCAATCCTCCAGGAAATCTGCAAGGTGTGTGATACCCGCCGAGACAGTAGGAGCGTCGGTCGCCTCTAACGCGTGCTGCAGGACTGTGGTCGAGTACTATTGGAAGAGCCCGACCGACAAGCTTTTCTGAAGGACCTGCGACGTCCTCACCTCGACAACCTCCGCCGAACCGGAATATTGAAACGTATCAACGAGCAGTGCCGCAAGGCGAGGACTTGCCCGTACTGTGGATCCATCAACGGCCAAATTCGTAAAAACGGCGTTCTCAAGCTCTCCCACGACAAGTTCTCCTTCTACAACAAATCCACTGCCGCCAAAAAGGTGCCGCCGGAGAGCAAAGTCAAGTTCGACGAGTCCTTCGCCGAAGTGCGCCGGGACAATCCGGACCTCGACAAGCACCTGCGCAGGGCGATGGAGGACATGAACCCCTTGCGGGTTCTCAACCTCTTCAAGTCGATCAGCCCTACCGATTGTGAGCTTCTCGGGCTGGATCCTACAGAAGGTCGACCTGAGATGTTCATCTGGCAATTTCTCCCAGCTCCTCCAGTCTGCATTCGACCTTCGGTTGCTCAGGACAACTCCAGTACAGAGGATGACTTGACTGCCAAGCTTGCTGATATCGTTTGGGTCAGTGGCATGATACGGTCAGCACTGCAAAAGGGCTCTTCGCTCCAGACCATAATGGAGCAGTGGGAATATCTGCAGACGCAGATTGGAATGTACGTCAACAGCGACGTGCCGGGACTACAACAGCCTGGATTCGGCAAGGCAATCAGAGGCATCTGCCAACGTCTCAAAGGAAAGCAAGGTCGTTTCCGTGGCAACTTGTCCGGCAAACGTGTCGACTTTTCCGGTCGTACTGTCATTTCACCAGATCCTAACCTCAGCGTTGAACAAGTCGCCGTGCCACAGCTTGTGGCTATGAATCTTACATATCCCGAGCGAGTCCAGCGCCATAATCTTAAGAAGCTGCAGCAATGCGTACTCAACGGACCGGCAGTCTGGCCTGGAGCTCAAGCGGTGCTGAAAAAGCAGCTTCAGGGTGCTGACGATGGGGGCACAAGATGGAACCTCAAGTTCGGTGATAGGAGCCAGTTCGCCCGGGACCTAGCCCCTGGAGACGTCGTCGAACGCCACCTCGAGGACGGCGATATAGTACTCTTCAACCGTCAGCCGTCTCTCCACAAGCTCAGTATCATGAGTCACCTTGTCAAGGTTCGTCCGTGGAGGACCTTCCGACTCAACGAATGTGTGTGCAACCCGTACAACGCAGACTTTGACGGAGATGAGATGAACTTGCATGTCCCACAGACCGAGGAGGCCCGCGCAGAAGCCATCAACCTGATGGGTGTCAAGTACAATCTGATTACGCCCAAAAACGGAGAGCCCATCATTGCGGCAACCCAGGACTTCATCACAGCAGCCTTTGTTCTGAGCAGCAAGGATGTCTTCTTCGATCGCAAGACGTTCACTTACCTGTGCATGCACATGGTGGACGGTCAGACTCATTTGGATATCCCCCCGCCCGCCATCATCGCGCCGAAGGCTTTGTGGACCGGCAAACAGCTCTTCACCGTGCTCATCCGACCGAATAACCAGTCACGGGTCAAGATCAACCTGGACGCCAAATGCAAGACGTACAAGGCAAAAGCCGGTCAGATGCCAGACATGGCGGCCAACGACAGTTGGCTCGTGGTGCGCAACTCGGAAGTTCTTTGTGGACGTATGGACAAGTCCACGGTCGGAGCGGATAAGAAGGACTCCATCTTCTATGTCATCCTGCGTGATTATGGCCCAGACGAAGCTGTCGCCGCAATGAATCGGTTGGCCAAGCTCTGTGCCCGGACTCTCACCAACCGAGGCTTCTCCATCGGTGTCGGCGATGTCTTCCCAACGGACACATTGAGCCAGGAAAAGGATGCCATTGTCTCGACCGCATACAAGCAATGCGACGATCTAATTGAGATCTTCAAAGCAGGCAAGCTGGAAAAGGCTCCAGGCTGCAATATGGAACAGACGCTGGAAAACTCCATCTCTGGTATTCTGAGCAAGGTGCGACAGCAAGCCGGAGAGTACTGCATTGATACACTGAGCCGCAACAACGCCCCTCTAATCATGGCCCAATCCGGATCGAAGGGCTCGACTATCAACGTCGCGCAGATGGTGGCCTTGGTCGGTCAACAGATTATCGGTGGTCAACGCGTGTTGGATGGGTTCCAAGATCGAAGTCTTCCTCATTTCCACAAGCACGCACGGCAGCCCCCATCCCGTGGTTTCATCAAACACAGCTTCTACAACGGGCTGACCCCGACCGAGTTCCTCTTCCACGCCATGTCTGGTCGTGAGGGTCTGGTTGATACCGCCGTCAAAACTGCCGAGACGGGATACATGTCGCGAAGACTGATGAAGTCCCTGGAGGATCTTTCTACCCAGTATGACAACACAGTTCGAACATCCAGCGGCACCATTGTGCAGTTCCAGTTCGGAGACGATAGCCTCGATCCAGCGGACATGGAAGGCTCTGGTGCCCCGGTTCACTTCCAGAGAACCTGGACACACGCGGAGACAATCACATGGGACAACAGCGAGCCGTCCCTGCTGCCCAGACAGGTGCGGGAGTTCTGTGACTCGGTTCTCGGAACTGAACGCAAGCGGCTTGCCCGCAAAGGCCTGCTGCATGACGAAGCGCTCGACTACACTGACCAGACTGACTACGCCGTCGACGAACACGAAGGTGCCCGCAACTTCCTCACGGAAATCGAGGCCTTCGTCGAAGGCCTGGCGTCGAAATTGGCCAAGGTGAGGAAGCTTGCAGGTCTCGAAGACGACGACACCACGACCCACCTCCACGGCGAACGCACTGCCAAGGTGTCAGCGTCAGCATTGCGACTCTTCATCAGACTCTGCCTCGCCAAGTACAAAAAGGCTCACGTAGAGCCTGGCCACTCTGTCGGTGCCGTTGGCGCCCAGTCTATCGGTGAACCTGGTACACAGATGACCTTGAAGACGTTCCATTTTGCTGGTGTGGCCGGCATGAGTATCACCCAGGGTGTCCCCCGTATTAAGGAGATTATCAACGCCTCCAAGACGATCAGCACGCCCGTCATCGCTTGCCCCCTGCGCAACAACGAACAGATCGAGGTGGCAAAAGTCATCAAGGCTAGAATCGAAAAGACTTACATCTCCGACGTGCTCGATTTCATAGAGGACGAGTGGCGGGCAGACCAGGCCAACATGGTCCTGCAAATCAACAAAGACACCTTGGCGGATATGCATCTTGGTGTCAGCATTCTCAATATCGCAGAGTCCATCTGCAAGGAGAAGAAGCTCAAGATCTCGGCGGATGATGTCTCAATTCAGGGCGACAGGATCGTTGTGCGTGTACGAAGTCTTGTTGACGCTGCGGCGAAGAGAACAGCCAGGAGCAAGGCCGCGGCCGAAGAAACCGGTGACCTACTCCTGAGAGCCGGCGTCTTGCGTCGAGGGCTTCCCTCGGTGCCAATATCGGGCTACCCCGATGCTACGAGGGCGCTGATCGAAACGTCGGAGACCAACACCCACCGGGTGCTGGTCGAAGGATACGGGCTCCGCGCGTGCATGACCACGGAGGGTGTCATCGGCACGCAGGTGCGCACCAACAGCGTCATGGAATGCTACGATGTCCTGGGCGTCGAGGCCGCAAGGACAACCATCGCGCACGAAATCAAGGAGGTCATGGGCTACATGGGCATCGATCCTCGACACATGACGCTGCTCGCAGACGTCATGACGTACAAGGGAGAAGTCCTCGGCATCACGCGCTTCGGCCTGGCCAAGATGAGGGACAGCGTGCTGCACCTGGCCTCGTTCGAGAAGACGCCCGACCACCTCTTCGATGCCGCCGCGGGCATGAAGACGGACCTGATCGAGGGCGTCAGCGAGGGTATCATCATGGGTCAGACCATGAGCGTCGGTACCGGCGCCTTCCAGGTTGTGCGGCGGCTGGCGCTCAGGCCGAGCGACTTCACCGCCAAGCCCACGCTGTTCGAGGACGCGTGGAAGGCCGAGGCGGATAAGAAGAAGAAGGCTCGGCGGAAGAGGTAGATAACCCTCTCCCCTCCGAAAACCGGCTGTCCTGTCTACGTGAAAGAACGATGATCAATGTCTTGCATAGGTGGGAGTTTTGGCGGGTGGCCATTGGTGTACCAATAACTGAAATAATAAAACTGCATGAAAGTCAATCTGTCTCCCCTATTCATGCGCTACACGTCTACTCTTCGTGATTCTTGTAGCAAATAGCACAATGGAAAGATTGCATGTCCTTGCCTACTGTCTGAAGGCACGTCTGCCCAAGCACCATAGTACCCCGTCTGTCCATACCTCCCCGTCAAGAGGAGACAGCCAAGTCCTCACAGGCCGGCCACGGCGTCAAGCCAGCCGCCGACACCAGCATCATATCCCGCCATTGCATCCCCCATCCGCCCCTTCCGCTCCCACGGCGACCATCACTTTCACCGCCAGTTCAAGCAAACGAGACGCACACCACCAAGAAAGGTCTTCCAGTGTTTTAGCTTGGCGCAACTTTCCTACCAACGCATAGGCCGCCCTGCTACCGTCTAGTCTCGACGCCGGGCGCGCCTACGAGGCCGAGAAAGGGGGGGGGGAGACACCGTCGCGATTAGTATTGCCCGCCAACAATACGTCGCCCGCACGCCAGACAACGAAAAAAATGGACTGAACGCAAAGAGCGGTCGCGATGCCTTGACTCAGAACATTTTGACAGCTGGTCCGGNTTTGCGTTCATTTTACTTTCTTGTCTTTGGTCCTTTCCGTGGTGGCTTGTTCTAAGTCGGCGAACAGACCCTTTCTCCCAGTCATGTTTCATCAACCGGTCAGAAAAAAAAAAAAAAGCTCGTCAACGGGCCGCTGACCGCTTCCCGCCCTCCCAGCGTGGGTGTACTTTCACTCTATCGACGACTCGTATGAAACCACACGCCATCGGAACAATGGCTTGGCGCTAAGCTGTAGGCTCCGATGCTTCCCCACGGGCTGGACCAGGCTGACGATTACGCCTTGTTGGATCTGACACTCCTCTGCTTGTGTAGGGATGCAAAGGAGGAGAGAGGGAGGGGGGGAGCCTCTCGCATCTTATCGCTTGGAAACCACCATAATCCTGGTTCCTTGTTCACATGATGTCGATTGACTTACACGACTTCTTTGCATGGAAAATAGGCAGCTCTGCTACATGCCTCTGGTAGTTTGACTGGTGACATTCGCCTGACTGCCATTCAAGCATCGCAAGCGGCAACGTTTATCTGGAACAGGATCCGTCTTACCCGGATTACGACTCGGACTCAGCCTCCTCGTAGACTATATCCTTACAAACCTAAAGATAGTGTTCTTGCAAGCGTTCTGCGAAAGGGAAGCCAACGGCCCGGTCACCAGATTCGACTTGCCACGACCAAGTGGGCGGCCATCCTGAACCTGTTTCTGTTGGCAACTGCTGAAAGATGAGCAGTGCCGCGTGAAAGCAACCCCGCCGCTTCCATCGTATTGGTACAGATGTAAATGGACACTTGAGACGCCAAGAGGCGTAGGTGCTGCAGCGGGTTGCTAGGCTGCCAACGGAAAACGCTCTGGCTTTGTTGGCATGTCACGCTATGCAGGGCGTGATGATGACAGACTCGCGGCCTGACAACCAAAGGCCATGTTGGGCATCATGTGCAGGATCCTAGAGCCGACGGAGCTGCATCCTGGCTCGGGCAAGTCCATATCCAGCTCAGAACACGCGAGCGGAACCATTCGTGAGAGTCCATGTCAATATTCCGAGAATGTGGTAGGTTTTGAGCGAGCTAGCTTTGGGAACGTTTCGTGTTTCGCATGCGAGATCGTCCACAAAGCAACGCTTAAGAGCGAGATCCGGAGGAAGAAGGATAGGCTCCTCTTCAGACTCGAACGTGGCTCGGGACCGAATCGAAGGAACAGTTGCGCATTGGCGCAGGGCAAAGATCGCCATGTAACCCCCCAGAGGCATCTTGAACACTGCGCCTCTAACCCACATCAGTGGGTTCTAGGGGTCCATTGTGTAAAACTTTGGGCGCTGAAGCATCGCTCCTCTCAATCAACCTGCGGCAGCGGTTTAGGTCGACATGAGGCTCAAGCAGAGCATGCCAAGGCTCGATGCGGCGCAAATCCGAAGAAATAACCTCCTCCTTGAGCCTAGCTGTGTCATCATTCGTCAAGCCGATTCGCGCCAGATCGTCGACTGGTCAAAATATGATCTTTGGCCGTTTCAAGTAGAAGACGGGCTGTGGGAGTCAGCCTGGTAGAAAACCGGGATATGCTGGCTTCAGTCGCGTTCAACACCATCACCGATGACAAATGACGATGTGGCTGTTAGAAATAACACAAGGTCTGCAAGAGACGCGTCGAAAGGTCCGATGGGAGAAGGAACTTGAAACGCTAGTTTGCCCCTGCTGCGTTGTCAGACGAGGCAGCATTCCACAACGCTTGATGCGGGCGGAAGGCATCATTCTTCGGAAGAAGACAGATCTGGCTGCTGGTTGGATGATTAAACAGCAGGCCAAGCCGCGAATCCTCGTCGCCCGAGAGCCAATAATGCCGCAAAGCTGGGGCGGCTCTTGACAGGGCCTGGACGGTACCGGGATGGTGCTTGATCTGCTGAAACAGCCGGGGAGCCTGCAAGGGTGATCCAGCGGGAGTTGGGCGGGTTTGGTCGATGCCATGTGGGATCTCCCCCGACAGCTAGCTCTCCCGCTGCTGGCACTACTACGCCAAGTGGCCACCCTAGTCGTGCACTCGTGGCGCAGAGGCAAGTGTCTGAGACGTGAGAGTCAGCCGTCTGTCGTGCTGCCTTGGCCCAATGGCAGCCGCCAGCCAAGGACTTGGACACGGGAAGGCTGCGCAGGAGGTGATGCGGGGGATCGGGCTCTTGAAGCTGCAAGGGAGCTTGGAGCGTCTCGGTCCTGGCTGCGGATCTTCCGGCTGTCTGCCATGCGGAGTGCACAGTAGTACTGTAGTACGAGCAAGCATGACGCTTCCGTATACCGTAAGCAGTTCCTGAACCTTTGTGGACAGCAGGTGAACAATGCTACTCAGTACTCGCTGCGTCGAGTGCCGACGGATGCCCGGGATCCTGACCTGACCGCTTGGCAATCGATATGATAGCAAGAGCCGGCGGCAGCAGGAGTCGTCTTCTCTTCAAAGTGCACACCAACACCGAAGAGACCGAAACTAGTGCTGACCTCGAACACCATCTCATCCATGCAATAGACTCAGAGGAAGAAGACAGTTCCGGTTTCTGGATCATGTAAGCCCACTACGGCGTGCTCGTGGTGCCTCGAGAGCAACGGAAAAGAAAGGCCAATCCTTTCGAAGATGGCCGTCATGTGAACATGAACATGCCGTGTTGTGGCTGACGTGCGGTGAAGGGGAAAAGAAAACAGAGCTGTCTCAGTTGTCGCTTGATGATGATCCTTGAAGCACACGTGAGGGGGGGAGTGAACACAGTCAATATGAAAATACTGGAGGGATCAGGCTGAAGCACTGGGAGCGTCAAGAAATGCCGCCGCGGACGGCAACAAGGACGGCAACCAGAACTGCACAAGAGTCTACGCGTGGGTGCCCCCCCAACTATGGTGTTTCGGATCGACAAAAGGCGGGGGGGGGCTTGTTGTTTATCCGCTGTCATTGATGACATCCTGGACCAGTTCCCCCAGCTGCGTGGGCCACGGCATGCTACTCATCAAGGTGATGCTGTGACGAGGCAGATCTGGAAACACCCGCCGTGTGCGATACGGACTACAAGCCCAGTTTGGGATGGCTTCGCACCAAGCCATGTGCCCTTATCTTTGGGACCTGGCATCCAATATCTCCACGTCATACGGACACATACTCTCCTGTGACGATGGTTTTCAGCTTACAGCCATGGATCACCTCGAACGGGAGATGTGTTTCAATGGGAGGAGAGAAGAAGGAGCAGCTATGGGTGTGCTGCTAGAACCCTGCGAGACAACAGCAGCCATTTCTCCGCGAGAAGGACCAAGCAAACGCGTTCATGATTGTTCTGGGGTTAGGTCAGTGGCGCTGCCCAGCTTGATTTAATATATCGGTGTAACTCCCCGCGGTGCGTGCCTGTACGTGGGTGGCACGGACAGCGTTTCTGTCCGCGCAGTGCGACCTGTCAAGTATCTGAACCTCGGGCTGGCTGAAGCTGGCCATCCAAAAGCGCGCAACCACGGCCTAGAGCTGTGCGGATTGATTTGATCTCGGGCTTGGATTCATCCGGACAGGNGCAAAAGCGCTCTGCGAGCTGCATTAGTGAAGCAGCAAAGCCATGGAGCAAGGTTGGAAGGGGAGGCGGGGGAGGAAAGACGCTGCTGCAGGTCATCTTTTCCCCCATGCGATGCGTGGTCACCAGCCACTCAGGCACAGAGCCGGGGCCACGATCCAGGAACAGGTGAAGAGGAACTACTGTACGGTGTGTTGCAGGTCCCTTGCAGGATGAGGGGGGGGGAGAGCACGCGACGACAGCTTAAAGTGCTTGCGCCGGAGGTTTTGTCCAGGCCCAGGGAGGGGGAGGGGGGCAAGGCAAGGGCCGGCAGGCGTTTCTGGTGCTTGATCGATGTCGCGACACGCATCCTTGGAAAAGGGCGGTGAGGTGTCGTGCTGGGTCCAGTTGGGTTCTGGGACTGTAGCGGTGGTGGTTGATGGTGGTGGTGGTGGTGGTGGTGGTGGTCAAGTTGGTCAAGTTGGTGGAGGCGGGTGGCTGGATGCAACCCCAAGCTGGCAAGTGCTGGGGGCTGGAGGGGATTCCTGGGGCTTCTGGGGCCTGTGGTTCGTTAGCCTGGATGCGCTATGTCCAGATTCAGCCACTTGCAAGGTGGCTCTCCCCAAACTACCCTGCATCGAGGCTCGAATCCACATCAACCTCGACGCCCCATGCATCCACCGCTGCAAGCCGTGATCATGGGATCATTTCTCGACTGTGGCTACTTCGTACCTGGAGAGGGTTTTTCGGATGGATCATACCACCTTTGTCGTTGGCTCCGAGGCAGGACTCGCGTCGTCTTGCACCCTTTTTTTGCGGACAATGGATATGTTGCAGCGGTGCGGTTGCTGCATTCTCCCGTCACGAAAACGGCATTGCCTGATATAGGAGAATGGTGTACGGTATTCTGTGCAGTCTTGCAGAACAACGATGCCGAGCCGTTGCTTCTGGTCCAGCCCCGTGCCGTGTCTATCTTTGAGACTATACATCACCTCTCTCTCTCTCTCTCTCTCTTCATTCGTCCATCCGTCGTCGTCTTGCTTGAACTGGGTCCGGTATTGAGACATCGATTTCATGGCTGGACCCCCGCTTTCCCTGCAAGCCAAGGAAGGCAATTTCGCCTATGGCGAGGCGGCTGTTGTGGAGAAGAGTTATCCGCACAGGGAGTGCTCAATAGCCGCCTTTGCCCCGGCACATGCGTTGCAGTGCAGTGTGATGACGGGTTAAAAATACCCTCAGAAGAACCGTCCGCCAGCTCCCATTGTCGTTCCCGTGGGACAGGAACCACACAATCCAACTGACCCGGGCCTGGCAACGCACCCCCTTCCATTCCACTCAGCCGGGGCCAACAACCGCTAGAAGCAAGAGAAGGCCATATGACGAAGGGATCCCGAGATCAGGCTAGCTCCCTCCTTCGCGTGGATCGTAACGATGGACGTGAATTTCCAGCTAAGCCAAGCCCAACCAAGCGCTGCGCTTTGACCCTTTGTTCTAAAGTCGGGCCAGCGATGGGTCTCCCGATCATAGCCCGACGATCATTTGTCAATCTATCAATCAGTCTTCTTGTCCTCTGGCCCGTGCCACGCAGGCCAGAAGGAAGAGGGAAAGACCGCGGCTTGGAGCTAGGGAGGAAAACCGTGCTCGAGACAACCGCTTCTTGGTAGCAAGCCAAGCAAAGAAAAGAAGAGGAATAAGAAAAAAAAAAAAAAAGGCCTCACCCCCCCCCATCGTCGGCCGATTGTAGGCGCAGCCAATCACCGGCAGTGGGTGATGCTCAGCGGCTGGCGACACTGCAGCATGCAGTTCCAAATACCGGACCGGCAAAGGTGCAGTACCTTGGGCAAACAGATCCATCGTGATGCTTTACCGAGGCCATGGGGGGGTTACAGACTTACTGTGCTTGTGCTGTACTTGGTGCTCCTTGGTCTTGCTCGCTGCCGATCGGCTAGACTGAATCCACCACGAAAAGTGTCCGTCCAGCCATCAATCAATCTGTCTCGTCGAGGCTGCTTCGACCGCCAGGCCAATGGAAACGGATGAAGCCCCGGCCGTTACATGGGCCCTCCGTGGAGACCTTTCGTGGCCCAGTGGTCGAGGGGGCCGATTCGATCCATTAACGATAAACGTTCATCCAACATGATACTGGACTACTGTGCTTCGTGCAGTAGGCTTGTGGGCAGAGAGTGGGTAAAGATTGGGCAACAGCAAGATGCGGTACACCGTGGCAGCCCGTGAGCAGAGGCGAAAAATAGAGCGGAGACTTTCTGCCCCTCGGTGCAAGTTTGTATTTTCCGAACTCTGTCCCTTGCATGAGGCGATCGGAAAAGGAAGTCAGTAGAGCAAAACGGCAGCGTAAATCGACTGGTCAATGCCGTGATGCCACGTCGTTTGCCGGCCCATCCGTGCCACTGCGCCCAGCCACGCACTGTGCGCTGGAGCTGCTGTTAGTGGCCGCCGTGTCGTGCCAGCCTCCTTTCTTCGCCTGCGGTACCTTACAGCCGCAGTAGCTTCGCGGGCTTGTGTGTGTGTGTGTGTGTGTCCCTCTCTCCGTCGCTCACCGCCGATTAGCCCAGCCCTCAGACACCATACTGTACACGACACACACACGCACATACACGCGACCCATTTTTGGGGCATTCGTGAACAAGACCAGACCCGGCAGGGATTGCCATGCGTGTCTGAGACGGACTGCCCTCTAGCCTGCAAAGCCAAGCGAAGCCGCCAAACGTCATGTCCCCCCCCCCCCTTCTTACCGGGCAGGACGTCCAAGCTTCTGGCGGTAACAACTCACCGGCCTGCGGATATAAGTCGATTTGCGATTCAGCAGGCACTTGGTAGCCCGAGCCTGGGGTGCCGCGGCCTCGCTAGGGCTTGGGGGTTTGACGGCGGGTTGTGGCGTGGAGATCGCCCCGAGGAAAGCCTGCAAGGTGAAGGCCGGTTCGATGTAACGGACGAGCGCGATCGCCAGAGAGCAAGAAACACGGGAAGCAGGGCAGGGAAAACCGTTCATGCCCGTGGAACTCCATATGTCACTTTCGGTGGACCGAGATAAGGCAACCCAGGCACATCACTTCACGGGAAAGACGGAGTACAAGCTGCGTCACGGGCAAGTCATCCATCCATGCTCAACGCGCAACTGCCATGTGCCGTGATAGTGGATGGTCTATTCCGGTCAGCCGGTCAGTCGAAAAAAAAAAAGGTGGTTCCTGTGCCTGGTTCCTGACATGATCCAAGGGGAGACAGGGCTTGTCTTGTCCTGGAGCATGCGTGCCTGTCTCCCTTACTCAAGAGCCTCCGGCTAGCCCCCAATGATGATGGGAGATGGGAATCAGTTAGCCTCGCCGTACGTATCCAGTCCCAGATTGCGTGAGCTAGCAAGCAAGAATAGGTGCGCTGGCGTGCCTGGCGGCCACTCATCCTGCCTATCCCCATCACACATGCATTCCTGCACCACCCGAGGGGCATCCCCCACCATCGGGCTCTGATTCACGCTTCTCCATATCCTGTCTGGCCTTGATGTCCGGCTTTCCCTCGTCCACGTCCCGGTTCAACAGCATCCAACCGAATCATGTCACGAAAGCCCCTCGCAGTCCACGTCACCATCTGGATGAAGCATCGGCTTCCATCAGCCCTTCGAAGCCAAGGTTATCCAGCCAGGCCTCACCAATCTCACCACCGTAACCCGTTCCCGCACCCTGGACAGATAGACACCCTTGCATGTTCGCTTGCTGCCATGCCGCTACATCCCCACCATCCACCACCCCTGACCCTCGTCGTTCAAGCTAGCCCAGCCCGACCTCTCCGGTACTTCACACCCCCACCGACTCCGTCTCTTTTGTCTCTGCTACTGGGGTACGGTATACCATGGACCTTGGTTTCTCGCTGAACCACAGACTAGACTCAGTAGAAGATCTAGCCATAGTGCGAAGTAGGCGTGCCCGTTCTGGATGCTGGTCGTCAGCTCCATCGTTTCTTCATACACCCCATGTACTACTTAGCCAGGTCCTTTGTTAGAACCATGATGTGGGTGAGTGGGAATGAGGGGGCGTGTGAAGTGTGAGTGCTTGCATCTGCGTGTGTGTGTGTGTGGTGCTCGACATGCGGCCCAGCTGACTTCGATCTCAACCTCCATTCCGCGCCCCGATGCAGCCTGCTCTTCGCCCGCCATATAATACCGCTGTCCCTCCCAGTCCTCCTCCACCTGCTCTTTGCCCTTGCCTGCCTGACCAGGGCTTCATTGCCTGGCTGCAACCCATTCCACGATTGACTCTTCGTACTCCGGTCAGATGTCGACTCGTCTCAAGAACGAGGCATTCCCTTGACAACATGTTAGTCTGCTCCGTCTTGCCTGTCCTTGTCCTTCGCATTGTGCGTCGTGGCCCATGTCCAAGTCCTCGAGAGATCAGCCCCGCTGCATCACATCATGACATTAGCATGGATGGGACTTGGTTACATGGGATAATGCCTCGTGGTCGAGTCGATGGCTTACACGATTGAGCACTCGACTTGATGGCTGGGTATCCCAAGCATCTGCCATTCCCTGCACTTGTAGTCAACAGCCTCTAACAGTCTCATTGTAGTTCACCCAACTCATCACGGGCGTCTCTTTTACTCGCTCTCTTCCATATCAGGGTGTGACTCGTGCTTTCACAGCTTCGACGATCCCTTCTTTCGATTCGACGACCACTTCCGGGCCACGTCCTCTTCTTCATCTCCTCTGTCCTCTCCATCTGTCAACCAAAGCCAGACCAAATCCCAGATTGTTTCCAGCACTGGTCGACTCGCATGGCTCGGTGACGGAAGACGATTTCACCAAAGACACATCGCTGGGACCGTCAGCATGAGTCAACAAAACAACGACGACACGCTGACCATCGTCCTCGCGACGACCATTCCGGTCCTTTTCCTCTGCATCGTCCTGATATCCGTCTACTTCCTCTACACGAGGAGGCGCGGTTCCTTCTTTCGCAGAGGCGTCACCCCCATCGCCGACGAGGAGATTGAGTCATGGAAACTTAACCGGACCGGCACCGAGAAGGAGACGCTCTCACACGAGGGCCACGGGCGTGCCCCCAGTAGCTCCGTCAGCTCCGTCCAGAAGCCGGCAAGTGTCATCGTGTACCAATATTCTCCACAACACCGAACCCACGCGTCCGACGACTTCAAATCGCCGACCAGCATGCACAGCTACAAACGCAGCATGGAAGGCCCTCAATCGCCCGTACTAGCCCGAGCACCCAACTCTCGTCCCGGGCTGACCGATGAGACTGTTCAAGGAGACGATGCCTTCATTTCACCGGTGAAGCGTTACCCATCGCGCCTGGCCAAGTCCAGCCCTGGGTCTCCTCGACATGTCCGCACGGAGAGCAACCTCTACGCTGCGAACCGCGACTACTGGTACGGATCCGACACGGAACTTCAGCGTTCACCGCGCCGATCCGCGGACACGTACACGAGGAAGCCGGCCATGTATCAGTCGAGCCATAGGCGTGTCTTTTCCACTTCTTACTCCACAACGTCGGGACCCCCACAGGCACTGTACTCATCGGATGATGATGTCCTCCTCGGCGGGCTCTCGCCACCACCTGTCCTTCGCAAGTCGGAAATTGGTCGGGCCATAGGCTGAAAGTCGCCTTGGGATCGCTTAACACCTCATCCTACCATCATCATTTTTGTCTATACAAGACAGTAACGGGACGAGCACACCGTCGTGTCGGTCCCTGCGTCGCTAGCTAGAGTCGGGGCAAGCTCTCTTCCCAGGGCAACTTGCTGAAAGACGGCGCTCGACGACTTCTAGTTTGCCATTGGCCCCTTGCATGGAGCAAAGGTCTCCTTGCAGCGGATCTAGGCCGATGAACATCAGACGAGGCTCAAGATCCAGTCGCACATGCACGGACATGTGTCGGCCGCGTATCCCACCTACCACGGCCATTTTTTTCTTACCTCAACACCGACTATACCTTCTTTTTCATCTTCTTTCTCCCTCCCTTTTCGGGTTATTATGTTTGTGGGATGGAATGAGTGCTTGTACATGATGGATATACCCTGATTTTGATGATGAGATGAGAAATGGGGTGACGACGACATAGTCGGACGCGGCGGTTTGGCCAGCGCAGAGATGAATTGTATGTAGACGAAGCGAATCTATTTTGCGTAAAGACGGAATCGTTATTCATATCGTGGACGTTGCTTTGAACCTGAGCCTCGGAACGAGATGGAGTCGTGCGTTGGTGCTTGTGCTGAAACCCTTGGAAATGCTTACTCTTTTTTCAAAAATTCGTCTTATCGAACACCATGCTTGCACATGAGCCTGTCGCGCTCGGAAGCAGTGGAGTAAAAGCCATGTTTGATGAGTGCGGTGGGAGAAAAAGAGAACGAGGTAGCGGAGGCGATAGTGATGGCGGTGCAATCTAGTGCAGGTACTTAACGCGTGTCTTCTGTGCTGTCCTGCGGGAACGCGTCTGCTGGAGCGCGCTTGCCTATAGGGCGACCACATCTGCTACCTGCATCAGCTTTAAGACAACCTCTCCCCATCACAGGCCTCGCCCACGCAACCGTTACATGCTCACTTTCACTACGAAACTCACACGTGAATATTGCTGGGAGGGTCAGGCTACGGTGTTCAGCTCTATCGACTCCTCGAATCGTGCAGTCACCCATCCCAGACACTTGCTCCGGGTGCCCATTATCACGGCAAATTTGCCCAGCCCACTCACCCCACGCCCTCTCACATCCCCTCTCAGCCTGCCAGACCGTCAGCCTGTTACCCAGTCCGGTATCGAAAGCCACATCTCATACCGTTGCCTTCCTTCAGGAGAGACGTCATGCCATCTCGAAAGTCTGATCAGCGCAAGAGCGACGTCACAGCCGCACGCTTCGCCTTAGCGGAGCCCCTTCCAGAGGATAACCCGCCAGCCGAGACAGCCGCAGAAGTGCAGCCGCCGTCAACGGCACTCCCAGCCGTGCATCCCGAAAAGAACGACAAGGAGAAGGAAAAGGAAAAGGAAAAGGACCTCAAGGACAGGGACAGTAAGGATGCCGTCAGCATAGAGGCAAGCCGTGACCCCATCTTCTTCCTCCTTCATGAACACGCCCATGGAGCGGGATAGACGCAGTGTCGTGATGACAAGCCCACTGACTGGTGACAATGCTCCAGGAACTGAACTTGCCCAAATCAATAATAACCCGGCTGGCAAAGGGCATGCTGCCGCCTAATACGCAAATCCAAGCCAACGCTATCTTGGCATTGAGCAAGAGCGCAACCATCTTCATAAGCTACCTTGCCTCACAGTGAGTGTCCTTGGCAACTTCACCCATCTACTGCGGACATTGGCGGCTCAACGTGTAATAGTGCGAATGAGAACACGGTCTCCGCCGGCAAGAAGACCATATCACCAGCCGATGTCTTCAAAGCCCTAGACGAAGTCGAGTTCTCTTTTATGCGAGAACGACTTGAGGCTGAATTCAACAGTACGTGCCACTGAACTCAGGATTGTGAATGTCGTCCAGTGCACGTGGTGGTGGATAATCATCACTCCATTATGAAGACAGCAACTTACTTCGCTCTCCTGTCCTCTGTTCTAACGTATCGTAGAATTCAACAGCATCCAGACCGAGAAGCGGACCTCGTACCGTCGCAAGGTCCGGGCTGCCAAACAAAACCCAGATGGCACTGCCATCACTGCAGACGGTGACGACACCGATATGGCTGATACCACAGCGGCCGACACCACCATGGCATCGGAACAGGATGGACCTCGCGCCTCTAAAAAGGCCCGCATCGATGCCTCTGCCAAAGCCAACGAAGGGGACACCGAAGATGAGGAACCGGACGCAGCGGAAGGCGAGGATGAAGCTGCGGATGACGACGAGGATGACGACGAAGACGTGGGAGAGGAGGACGAGGACGCGCAGGAGGACGAGGCAAGTGGGGATGAAACTCAGGATGCGCTGGAGGAGAAGGATAGAAAAGATGACGGCGACGAGGCGCTGGATGGTGATGAAAGTGACTAACTTGTACATGTTCAATCTTTGTTCTCCTGATTTTCTACGCATCGTAATTTTTTCTACTAATTGGCGTGGGCGCAAAAGACGGAGAGACACCGTCAAACACATCAGGCCTCCAAGCACATTGGATATTCATGAGCCAAGCCGATATCACAAAATGGACGTGCCTAGCAGCCACCCAGCGTCCCACACTCAGGCCTCTACGCGAAGAACACGTTTGGCGATGCATGCATTTTGCTACCTGGCCTGCGACCCTATCGTCCCGATCATACTTCTGAGACTCCGGCCTTGCATACAACGCTCAAATGGAACTGGACCAGCTTACGGCTCTACCTTCTGGATGTCAACGGGGTACTGGTGATGGGTGGTCTACAAGGCACGGATTGTGTACGTTCAGGTCCCTGTGAGACGCTTAGCTGGTACGGGCTTATTGTGTTATCCTATTTATTGACACTTGTACGAGCAGCCGGGGAAGTATCAACGTGATAATATCGGGGTCCTTCACCCCCCAAAGCCATGTGTTTCCGCCTAGAGACTCCGTCGCAGACCAGCCACCGACACATGCACGCAGCCCATCACACCGTCCCCATGTGCGTGTCATTTGTTCATCCTGAATATGCGACTACATGAAACAGATGCACCACATCATTTCACTCGACAGAAACACCTACTCAACCCTGGCGTGAAAATGCGTATATAAAGTAAAGAAACTGGCCGACATCGACATGATGACCCGGCGCAAGGACAGTTTGGTATAGGAGAGAAGAAGGAGAAAACACTACAAGGGGAAGTATGAAGAGAATTCCAACAGCAATGAGGCGTATCAGCCGCCAATCACGCACCCCACAAGATCACAGGTCCTCCATGATGCCCCGGTGGCATCATATTCCCAAACCAGCCAAATCCCGACATCCGTTGCGCTCGATTACAAAGATAAGAAATCCTTTACACAAAGTGTATCCACAAGAAATGAAGAAAGTAATGAACCCATGCTAATAATGGGCGCCAAGAGCAAGCTCAGTCTTGCCATGTCTCGTCGGCCAGAGCATGCTCTGACGCAGAATCCAGTGGGCTCTGACAACGGTATGCTCTCTGCTGCCGTCACTCCCAAGCCCAAATCCCAGCTCACTCTGGGCGCGGCANATCGTATGTCATATAATCAAAATCCAGCTGGCTTGCAGTTTCGCTTGCCCCTCGAGCCAGAATTGTATAAAATGATAAGAAGGATTATGACGAAGATGGTATCGGAGTATTGTGAGATTGCTGATCAAGGTGCAGGGGTATCATCAGGTGAAACCCTACAAAATCGAAATCAAGAATTCAGCACGACTGACAGGGCACACAGGAGCCGGAACGTCAGTACCGGATCTGGTCTCTGCAGTCGCACAAGTGACACTGTCGGGCAGGCCAATTGAAACAGACATAGTACCAAGTCACGCCAGAAACGACCGAAAGGAAGCGTCGGGGAGCAACGCCTTGACAGAAGAAACCGTCAAGTCATCGTCCCCTGTTCCTCCGACTCATCTATCCAACTCCAAGCCCAAGTACCGCCACGCATAGCTTCATAGGAAATGTGACCCAAGCACGCATAGGTAATTCAATGGTATGCTTGCAATGCAGGGGAGGGGAAAAAAACTCTGCGCATAACGAACATCAAGGAGGCCCAATGCTGAAACGAAGAAAGACGGGCAAGGGATGGCGTGCATTTACTCCCCGAGGGAAAATCATCCCAACGTCCCCAGCCCGTCATGAATGGTTCTCGTAGTAGTCTATTGCGATTGCTGCTGAGGCCACCACTGCTGGGACGGCGACTGCTGACTGGACCATGCTTGCGAAACTCCTGGCCCGCCGGACGTGCTTTGCGACATGTACTGTCGTGGAGTCTGCTCCGCGGGATACATTCCCTGATTGGCACCGTACTGCATACCAGCCATGCCTGGGAACTGCATGTTTGGCTGCATCTGGCTTGTACTAGGTTGACGCAGATGCGGCGCCGGTGACTGCGAAGGATGAGGGGGTTGGCCTTGGGTGGTGTATCCTCCATAGCTGTGCTGGGGCGGCTGCGTATTTTGCGACCAGATCGCCTGATTAGGTTGGTAATTGTAACTTGGTGCCCCTTGGCCAATACTACCAGCAGATCCAGGCAATGGAGGCGTCGACATGCTGTTCTTTGGTGCAGGAGAGTGGGCCATTCCTCTAATGGGGGCTTGACTGAGAGGGTTTTGCGCATGAATGGACTGGGAGTAAGGGGCCGCCGTCATCATCATCTGGGGACTCTGAGATGTGACCGCTGCTGGCTGAGGCATGCCGGTCGCAGCGGTATGCGGCGAGTTTGAAGTGCGGGTTGTCGATAGGGCTGAATCGCCAGAAGCCACAGGCTGCTGCGGGCCGAGGGCTGAGGAGGCGGGCTGTTCGTGTGGTCGCCGCCATAGATTTTGCAGATAGTCTCCGCGCATATCACGTTGCTGGTTGACTGATCTGTTAAAATCGGCAGCATGATGCGCTTGGGAGTGCAGTTCGGTAAGAGGTGTCGGCCGCGTGGTATCCTGATAGGCCGGCCCGGTGATCTCTTGACGAGGTCCTCCCTTGAGTATTCCTCCATAATCTCTTGGTCGGTTGTCAAGCTCGGTTGGAAGCGCTAACCCTGGCATCCTTGTGGCGCCTCCGGGTTGGGCCCCGATCATACCCGCTTGCACGAGATGAGGCTGTGCACCTGGGTAAGGACCCGGATTGTTGTTGTACACAATTTCGGTATGAGAACTGCCCAACAAGGCATTGTTTTGCGCTTCTGCGGCCTCCCTAGCCTTTGCTGCGCCTGGGCGTTTCTCGCCAGCGGCGTCTGCCTCAGTGAAGCCTTGCTTACGAGCCTTGGTCTCCCAATAATCATCGCGCACTCTCCGTCCGTTTTCGATTACTCGGCTGCCAAATTGACGAAACATCGACCGGGCCGTAACGATGGCGATCTGCCTTGAGCGATATGAGAATGGTAGAATCTCCTGAGCCACCAAATCATCCTTTTCAGCTTGACTAGCAATGATCTTGTAGAGTGACCGGTTCTTATTGAACAGGAGGTATGAATCTCGGTAGCTCAGCACTCTCGCGCATTCAGTCGCAAGCATAAAAAGTTTGTCGCCCCTGTTAGGCACTAAGAATGTGCGACAGCGGTATTGGCGGTTGCCAAGCAACTGGCCATTGCCCATCACTTTCTTCTCGCCGAACTCGTCGATCTCGCGTGGAAGGTACTCGTCGCCGCTAGGATTGAGTTGGTCTGTCGTGTGGTCTCTGACGGTAGGTAGGGCCTTCAGAGTCGACTTGCTCGGGGTAGTCTTTGGGGGAGCTGCTGCCTGAGCCGCTGGGTAGCCGGGCGTTGTTTGCGGAGGGAGCGGCGCATTCTGAGACTGCGGAGTCTGCGGTGGAGGGTTGTTTGAAGCCGTCGCCTGGCCAGAAGCCTCGGCGGCGCTTCCAGATGATCGTGCCTTCATTGGTCTACCTCGTTTCGGTTGCGGTACGATGGTTCCTGTATATCAAAGCAAATGTTAGCGCAACTGACATGATGCCATTTCACGACCCCTCTCTCTCGGTCCAAGTCCGCGGATTTGTCGGTTGCGCGGCACAATAAGATTTGTGGGAAAGTTGGATGTCCAGTGAGTCTCCCTTCTTATGAACTGAAGATGACCCTATGGAGCCTCATCGAGGTATGGACGGTATGAGGCCGGTCGCTTTAGAACGCGCCGGATCGCCATGAGGATTGCACGACGACATACCGTCATCGCCGAGTCGAGGAACGTTGTAAAATGTCGGCGATCGACTGCGCTTGAGCCCACGAGGTGCGGGCGTTGAATTGCCTGCGTCGACACGCAGGTCAGTAAATCGAACTAAAAATCGGGGAAAGGCGCAAGAACGTCAAGGCCCATTCAGGCACGCGCTCGCATCCGTGCTGAGAAATGAAGTGCAGGACAAGCAATCGCGTGCGACGCGACAGTGGTCGCGGATAAGCGCAGCTGAAGGCTGAAGTGGAGGGCGCGCGGGAGGGGTAGGATGAAAGCAGAAGTGCACTTACCAGAGTTGAGCGCCGCAGGATTGATTGTCGCACCATCAGCGCCATCTGGCGCTGCCGAGTACATCACGGCAGCTCAGGGCAAAATCGATGAGGCAGTCGGCGGCTTGAACGAGGGCGACGTGTCGTGAGGTAGTTGGGCCGACGAGCGCAGAACCGGAAGAGGTACGGGAGGACAAAGAGACCATGCATGTGGTTGGCTTTCCGGGGGTGTGGGCGTGCATCGAAGTGCGGCGACGGCGGCGGATCACGCGCAAGGTCCCGGCATGGGAGCCAAGAAAGAGAGGGAGGCGCGAGACCAAGAAGGTGCAAGAGTATTGAGGACCATGATGAGTCAGGAAGATGGGTGGGCGAGCGAACCGGCAGCGCGGCCGTCGGATCCAAGGCGCAAACAAGGCCGCGCAATGTAGGCGATGGCAGGCCCAGATCCAGAGGTTTGCGACCGACTTGCGCAACAGTGGTTTGTGGTTTGAGAGAGATGGGTAGAGAAAGCAGTGAGAGGAAAGGATTTACCTTACTGAGCGGGCCGGCGCGTAGGCAGCGGCGATTGTAACGGCAGTCGAAGCCCGCAGCGACGCGAGGTCTTGAGGTATAACCGCGGCGGCTTTGCGCCGAGGCGACGATGCAGGAACAACGGCGGTTCACGGCGTGCGCGACGTCGAGACGGTTGCGAGCGTGTGGGGGAGAAGGGTGACGACGGCCGGATGCGCACAGCGGACGGGAAGACGAGCCAGGTCGAGGCAGCGCGAAACAAAACACACGATGAGGACTGTCATGGAACGCGCAGTGAGCGCGACTCGAAAGATGTGCCTGGGCCCTGGACTGGGACTACGGGAAGTGGATGGAGGTGGGTGGTGGTGCTCGTTGTGATGGTGGTGGTGTTTGATGATGGATGGTCGCCTTGTCGATGGAGGGACAGAGAGATGGATGGGTGGATGACCACTGTGGGAAAGGTAGGTAGGCGGGAAGAGAGGGGGGGGGGGCGCCAAAAGGCAGGGTCGGTTGGCAGGGAGGCCAGGTACCTTCTAGTGGCCTAGCCTGGTGGGGAGCGTCAAGCTGCTGGTAGCGGTAGCGTAAGCGACTCGGTCGTAAGGCTAAGAAGGCCAGTAAGTACCAGCGGAGTATCTCGTGGATGATGAACAAAGCAGCAGGCGATGTTGTGTGGTAAGTAGAACAAGCTGAATCAGTAGTAGCTTGGCCACAGAGACAAGTTTTGGGGTTGTGGGCTTTGGATAAACCAGGGTGGTGGTAGTAGCAGGTAGGACGGGTGATCTAGAAGGAACGAGGAGGGCGCCCGAAGAATCACGAGGTAGGATAGAATGGAATGTCAGACGCGGCAGTAGAAGGGGACAAGCCCAACGTCAGGAAGAAAAGGGAGGGCAGCGGCAGCAGGGAGGGACCACCGAGTAGATGGAAGAATATTTCGGTTGGCGAAAGAAAGCTGGATAGGTCAGATATGTATCATGCCTTGGTACCACCTCGGGGCATTGAGAAGGGTGGACGTGGATGAGATGGTGGGATGTGCGAAAGTATGATGGGAGGGATGGATGGATGATGCGGAGAGCTGATGCATGGTTTTCGGCTGCGACTAGCATCAAACGAGCCGCCAAACCCGAGCAAATACACAATGGACCGGGTCACTTACATGTATGTAATCGTTATCTGACAGGTCCTGTGTCCATGCCTTTGAAGACAAATGAAGCTACGCTAAACGATGGCAGGAACATGAAGACACCAGTTCGATGAAGACGACTGGCGTGGAGGTTGATTCTGGACGATGCGAACGANAGGGGAGGGGAGGGAGGAGTGTGCCTTCCTGAAGCAAAAGTAAAGCAAGAGCAGGGAAGAGACAGCAGCAGATGAGCAGGGGGTGGGGGTGTCGATAGGAGCTTGATTGTGGAGCCGATGCTTCCACAAGGGAGAATTAGTCCACCACAATCAGCTGCCCAGACAATGGTTTCAAGTGCCTTCCCAGTCTCACGGCCGACACCTGCCTGCTTGCTTGCTTTCATCTTCGACATGCTCCTTACAACGGCAGAAACGGATGGCTCTTTGTAAGGCAAGGTATACAGTGTAGAGAACAAGTCTGTTCGATTCCATGAGCTGGGAAATTCTAGGCTGCGAAGAGCATTGGTTGTTCTTTGTATCCGATATTGAAGGAACCAGCAGCGGTTGTTCATATTGTGGTTGCAAATATGGCGCACATACGGTCAAAGTTACCGCACCCCCTCCCCTTTCCAATAACTGCAAGGTGCAGGACCTGGCCGACTCGTGGTAGCTGCAGGTAGATGTGAGGTAGTCGAGGTCGGAGGGCGACTCGCACGTGCATGGACGATGCAGTCCCCGTGTGTGTGTGTGTGTGTGTGTATGGGCTCCCTTCAATGGTGTGCCGGCGCGCGTGGATGTGGAGATACACCATCAGTTATTAGTTGCCATGGCCGCTCATGCCGAACCGCATGCTCGTGAGTTGCGAAACAGGCCGATCGTGGCATCTCTCGGTTGTGGTGTTTACACGTCCTGCCTCTACCAGTATCTATTTTCACCGACCAATACAGACATAACGGGGTGAGGCACAGGGTCCGTGGCTACGAGTTCCTCTTACCAGGCATGCAAGATACTAATGGTACGAATACAGCCCGCCGTCATGCATGTCCGTCCCTGTCCGTGTGCTCCCACCTTTATGGCGCCTGGCAAGTCGCAGATCCGTTTTGGCGCAGCGGCAGGCAAAATCCACAAGGCCCTAGGATTTATCTAGCCGCGCGGACGGTGGGGTGGGCCTTGGTACTTCCTCGATTCGCAAAAACTTGGGGTGGACGTGCGTGTACGAGGATGTCCTATGTGCTGTGACTTTAGAAGAATATGTCTTCCAACCATCACTAGAAAGCACAGCACTGAGTATCATAGGTCAACACCGTAAGTATCCACACAGGTCTTAATAAAACCCAGGGTGACGAACCTTTACATGTGCCTTGAAATGGAATAAGCCTGACTGGCATGCTGTTGACAAGTCCCATAGTTGGCTTTGAGCTCGCACAAAATCCCGAGAAAACGGATATGTTCCATCACCGTTTATGGAAGGTGTGTATAGAAGCTAGGGAAGTTACACAAGCGGGGAAACACTCTGACATTTTGTTTCGTTGGAATAGTATGTACTTGCCTTTCGGTTCGGTCCAGGCGCGTGCATAAACCATGGTGTTTTGCTTACCACTCGTAGCGGCACTCGTGGGTTGGCAAAGTCTGATATAAGATTGCGGATGTCGGTCAATTTCCTGTAGCAAATATGGTGCACCCAGAGTACGAGGAAGGAGACAGTTTCGATTTGCTCACTGGCATCCATTACCCTTACGGTTGAGCCCCGATGATTCATTAGCCAGGGTGGTTTTCTAGGCTGTGTCAACGCTGGCAGTTGTTGATGGGACTGTGAACCATTTTGTGACCTCTGGTGCCTTTCTTGACCCTGCTAGACTCGTCCATGTGCCGTCATGGTGGCCGACTCTGCCGGTTGTGGCCAATTTCCGGTCAAAGATTCTGCTTTACGCGTATTCAGGTCTCACTGCAACTGCTAAACTTTGGTGACTACCGACGCTGGGAGCAGATGGATAGCGAATCCTAGCTTGGACCTTGAGTCATAAGTGTATTCTTTAGAGAGAGAGAGAGAAAAAAGACATGGACAGAACAGTTCTATTCCATAGCAATCCAAGGCGAGGAGGATGGATGGACTGCATACCACTAGGGCTTCGTCGCGGAAAGAAGCTCAGGGCATGTTTTGTTGCTCGTGGTTGTGAGAAACATGGGTTGTTTCCCATAGGCAATGCACAAAGACAGTTACACCGGGTGTTTGGGAACATCCCTGGATAAGCCAGATCTTCCCAAGACACCTGCAGTTATTGGGCGGTCGGACAATTTACGTCCTTGCTCTTGCTTTATTCCTTCACTTGATATCACAAGCGTCTTTAAAAAAACATTGATAATATTCGATGTCCCGTATCCATATTCCTGCCACACCCAGGTACCGTGGATGGTCAGCGGGGTATGGCTGGTACCAGAGTGGGCGTAACTAAGGATCAATAGCATTCGTTGCTGCATGCTGAAGCATCATGGATAGAGCTCTATTTTCCAGAAGGAAAGGGAGAGAAAAAAACAGGCAAACGGCCGACCCGCTTCTCCAGTGATCGCGACATGCCCTTTGCCCGCTAATCGTCAATGCCGTGTGCAGCGCAGGTGGTACATTGCCCATACTTTCAGTTGGGTGGGCGTAGGGAAGGGGGGGGGCGGGAGCGATCGATTCAACCCCAGACACGACAAACCTTGCCTCATGCGCCCAAGTACCTCGGTACGGACAGTACTTTCAAGTTAGAACGCAGGTTCTTGGTTTAAAGCGGGGCTGCTCCTCCCGTCTACGCACGCCACTAGGTCTCTTTCCTTCCAGGTCGCAATTGCACCNCCCCCCCTTTCACTTCCTCCTTGCCTTTTGCTCATGGACATTTGGATAGCCTTTTTTGACAACGTCTACATGGACAAACTTGGCGTCTGAACATTTTACCTATTCATGTTGTATTCATCTTGCCACCCGACCAAAGGACCCCAACGTTTGCTCACAACATCCCTGTTTTGATCGCTCCACGAAGCTAAGTTAGAAGTCCTCTAGCCTTCATGCCATAGACGACTCCCCTCTCTTCTTGCTTGTCCATGATTTTGGTTCCGGGACATCGCGCACAGAGTTATCGGTTGGTTGATGATTACTTTAGCCCACAGCCGCCGCTGGTGCTGCGCCACGGTCTAACAGTGGGCTAATACCGTAGCTCTCAAGGTTCCGGTAGATAATCCTGGAGCGGTTCAATTCGGTATGGATCCTGTCCCTTCCCATGCTCTCAGCTCCCCGGAGCAGTCGCCAACCTGGGAATGTACTACCGGTGCTATACGTACAGGACAGACGGACAAACTGCAACCAGTGCAGCTTAGGTCAGCCCAAATGTCGTGGGCGCGAACGAGACGGGTACGTATACTTGATTGTCGCCTCTGTCTCAACAGTCACTTCTCACCGAGTCTCACGTCGCCTCTGAACTGATATTGGCTGCAGCATCCTGGGGCCGGTCAGCACATGCAGCACACGGCGCCGACGGGGTTTTGGTGTGCGCTATCTTCTTCTCCGTTATTGTGCATGCAGCTAGGGTGCAGCCCATGGCTGGGCTGTCATAGCATCATTACGCCAGTCCATCTTGTGACGATGACCCAAAGCTCCGTTCCCGTCGAACTACATGCCCGCTGTGCCGTTTCTAACCAGGATAGGCAAGGCAGACCAATCGCACGTCCGCACCCGTCACACCTTGTCGCCTGGGGATCCGCCTAGGAAAGTGCTGTGTCGCGGACGATAGCCCGTCTTTGTCCAAACGCCCCACTGACGCCAGAAGCACGAGACTGCACTTTGAAGATAGTTTAGTTGCCTATTCTCACATATCTAATAGTAGTACTTGTCTGTAAACTATCGGTCGTGTCTCTAGGTTGTCATCATCGTCGTCGTGAACAGGGGCAGGCAGAACGAGCATCCTCTCATTGTCTTCGGCAGCAAAAATGGACTTCGTATTGCAAAGGGAAGACCAGCCATGTCACAATCCCGTATTTCAAGACCCCGGGCAAGCGCCATTTGGTAAACAAATAGGCAAGTGTATTGCCTCTAAAGCCGATCAAATATTACTCAATAGTTACGGCACGCGTGCGGCGCGAAGGTTGTGCACAGATCCTTCGGTGCCACGCTCTTATCTCGTATGGGGTCAAGCATCGTCTCTCAATCTGCGTCAACAACTATAGCAACGGTACGAAGCAGTGTGTGGTACAGCTTCTGTTCAGGCGTACATGGACAGGCTTCACTGTAAAGGCAACCCTTTGTCTGTCCGCCTTTTCGTTACATCATTCCATAACTATAATAGTGGCCTATTTTCAAGCGACCCCGAAACTAACGGCTGGGCTTACGTTGGGAAGGGATTTGGTGAGGCGCCTGCTACGCTGGGTAATGCTACCGGTCATGGCTCACGCCGTGATGCTCTTACGCAAAGCGGTAAGTATGCCTGCGAATCTGCCAGATGGTTTCCAGGCTGCGTTTCTTGTGGAGCTCAGGCCAAGATCTCTATTGTACTTTACCGGCTGCCGCAATTACTTTGATTATCGATGTGAACTGTGCCAATCACTGCAGACCAGGCCATGAAAGTTCAAAAGCAACCAGCAACCGGGTAACGAGGAGATTATTTTCGAAAGCAGACTCGAACACCTGTTTTGGCCGTGTCCTGCTCTCCAGGCTGGCTGCGCTTAGATTGGACGTAAACGGTTCTGGTTGAGCAGGGTGATTTACGAGCGGCAAGTTCGCTTACAAGCGGAAGATGAGGCGCGAATGCTGCAAACCGTACCTCGAATTTCCACCCCGGCATCGTTTCACGGTCGAAGCCGCATGCTGACCAATAGGGGGCCATGTTGCTAAATCTCTCAGATTGCCTCCATTTGGTTCCAAAGGATCACCAAATGGCGAGCGCCACGGCTGAGGTGCAGCAGTATCGCTGAGACCCTATTCGCGATGGCAGCAGGGGGGCCACGGCTGATTCACGTCCCTAAAGGGAAGCACAGCGAATTCTCCTACCCCGTCATTTCACATAGCGGTCTCCATCCGCCTCTTGACTGCTTAGGATAAGTGATTGCTGGAGGGTTCTTCCCTTCACCTGCTGTATTCGGGGCACGACATTTGCGATCCGCTACAGCATAACAATGGCGAAGGGCAAGGTATTGAACCAGAAGCTGGATGAGAAAGAGAGCCAACCGCACCATGGAATGTATCTTTTGATCCTACCGCGAACGCCGTGCGAATCCTCCAGTCACAAACACGCATCCGAAACTCGCCTCCACGCATGTTCGACCCGAAGTAGCAATCCAAAACTTGCAAACCGGTGGCGTGGGAGTCGTCGCAGCGTGATCAGCCATATGACAGACAGGGCAGCCGGCCAACTCCACTTGTTCGAAGCACGCTCCAGGTGGAGCCACCCGGCGCTCCATGCAGCAACGTTTCCTAGGTAGGGAGCCAAGGGAGCCTTGGTCCCCATTCCCTTGTCGGGGAGGGGGGTGTGCCCGAGGCATGGGCGTTGGCTGCAATGCTTGGCTCACGGCTAGAGGAGAATGAGCGGGTCCCAAAGCTGCTGATGGGGGCCGCGGTGCCGTTAGGCAGCTCTTGGACCACTTGGAAAGCCGACTATCCTGCCAGTGCCATTGGCCGCCGTGGTCGAATTGGATCATGAGGCCTGCAGGGCAAGGGTGTTCCACTAATCGAGCTGCAAATCATGACTCTTACCTCGTCAGATTGTCCATTAGCCGGTTGGGTACTGCGCTACTGTACTCTTCTTTGTTGCTGAGAGATGTGTTTGTTCATTCTTTTCCGAGAAAGCCGGATCCTTCATGACCCTGGATGCTTGCTATTTGCTAGTTTGGGCATGGATATTTTAAAGTCAGAGCCAACATATGTCAGTGTTTGAAATGGAGAGGATTTGATGGGCTCTGTTGAAGCAAGTGAAGCTTGCTCTCGTTACAACGCAGAGTACGTTTTCGATGCCACAGCCTGTTAGGATACCTTTAAAGAACCCTGCAGCCCGGCGATCAACGAGTTCTCGGGATACTTGTTTGATAATACGATGCCAGTGAATGACTTGCTTTAGTTTGGAGCTTCATGCTTAGAACTCACTTAGTGATGCTGCCGTGACGTTGGCACAGTCACGTCGCTCTGTGGCCGCAACGTTTACCTAGCCCAGCCTAGCTCTCGGGCGGTTAGTCTTCCTTCAATGGACAAAGACTGCATTGCAGAATGTGTTGCGCTGCACCGCATGACTCCCGACACTTGCTCTCGCGGCCAGTAAGGGGGCGCTGCAAGGAAGTAGATTCGTGTCAGCACAGCTTCGACGCCCCCCCCCCCGACTTTCCGGTACGGAGTTGCTCATGGCCTCAAAATTCGCATTGCATCCGTATTGTTTGTAAGCCTCTTCTTTTCGTGGGGACGAACCCAGGGTCACTGGGGATTTGTCGAGTACAACAAACATGAAAGGATACCGGGAGGTAGCCACGCTCTTCACCTTAGCAGGGACCTCGCCAGCTGCTTGTGCCTCAGCTGCTATTCGCGATAGGCGGCCGGCGGGAACGAAGAAACACGGGTGACATCAGTGTGCCAGATTACTTACAACCTTGATTCAGCAGAGGATGCGTCTCCCGAAATAATACTCCAGGAGGGAGACAACAGGATTTGATAACCCCAGGAATGCAGTATAAAATAGGTTGATCAACGGCTGGGCTTGACCCCTGTTCTTTTTAATGTAGACATGTCTTTTCGAACCTGTCATGTTCGCGATGCCGAGGTGGAAGCGTGAGCTAGGGCCCTGATGATATAGCAGCACATTTTCTTACCTTAGTCATCTCACAGCATCGTGGGATGCTTATCGATAAGCCTCCGCAGCAGCAACTTTCAACTCAACCTCAGAGTTGCCAAGCACCCTGTACCTTTGTAACCATCTTCACCTGGCATCTCGTAATTGTGGTCTTGCTCCGAGGAAACTCCACGGCCTCTACCGTCATGACCAGTCTCAAGAGAGCTGACGAGTCCAGCGCTCCGGGAACAAATATTTCGAGCAAAGTCTACGTTCGTTCGACCAGAAGTGGCAAAGTGCAGAAGATTGTGAGGGAGGTGTATCTAAGAACCGATATTCCCTGCTCATCCAAGCTATGCCGGGCATGCCATGAAAATGCTCCAAGGAATGCTCAACAGCAAGGTAAGCTCTATGATTCACCTCAACATGATCTCCTGAAGCTCTTACGGTTCTAACCGATGTTGTGATAGTCCAGGACTTTGTCCTGTCTGAAAAGCCAGCCGGAACAAGCACTTTTCCTCAGGGTCACTACCTGATGCCAGACACGAATGCTTTCCTCAACGCCATGGATCTGTTTGAGCAAAGCTCGGCATTTTACGACGTTATCGTTCTGCAGACTGTGCTCGAAGAGCTCCGGAATCGGTCTCTCCCTCTCTACAACCGTCTTGTTGGCTTGACAAAGAGCGAGGACAAGAGATTCTATGTCTTCTTCAACGACTTTCGCCTCGAGACCTATGTTAATCGAGACCCTAATGAGACTGTCAATGATAGGAACGACCGAGCGGTTCGGTTGGCTGTCAAGTGGTACGGCGAGCATCTCGCCCGTACCAAGGCCAAGAAGATCCCCGCTGTCGTTATGCTTAGCGATGACCGAGAAAACCTTCGGTTAGCCCGAGAGCAAGGACTCAATGCGATGTCGCTGTCTGAGTACGTCGGCAGCCTCCAAGATGGGGACAAGCTACTCGACATGATCGCCGACGCCCAAAACCAGGAAAGCTTCCGGAAGCCATCACAGCCATTGTACCCTGAATATTTCACACTATCGAAAATGATGACCGGCGTAAAAGGGGGCCTATTGCATCAGGGAATATTCAACGTGTCTCCGTATAACTACCTAGAGGGCTCCATCAAGGTCCCAGCCTTCCCCAAACCGCTTCTAGTTCTGGGGCGCGAGAACATCAACCGAGCCATTGACGGAGACTTGGTCGTCATCGAGGTCCTTCCACAAGATCAATGGAAAGAACCTTCTACGAAGATCATTGAGGAAGAGGCCATTACACGCAATGAAAACGCAGATGCTGACGACGGATCGGATCTTGTGTCTGTCAAGGAACGGCGAGCTCTGCAAGAAGAGGTCAAGAAAACACAGAAAGGCTCCTCAGACTCTCATCCCCAGCCGACAGCCAGAGTAGTGGGAGCAGTGAAACGGAACTGGCGACAATATGTTGGGCATATCGATCCATCGTCGGCCAGCAAAGCTTCAACCCAGGGACGGAGACAGGACAACGTATTCCTCATCCCAATGGACAAAAAGATCCCCAAGATCCGCCTTCGAACCCGTCAAGTCTCGGAGCTGCTTGGGAAGCGGTTGCTTGTCACCATCGACTCATGGGACAGGGATTCCAGGCATCCCGTGGGCCATTTTGTGAGGTCGCTCGGAGAGGTGGAGACGAAGGCCGCCGAAACTGAAGCACTTTTGCTCGAATGGGATGTGCAGTATCGACCGTTTCCTAAGACCGTGCTTGATTGTCTACCAAAGGAAGGACATGACTGGAAAGTACCCAGCAGTACCGACGACCCCGGGTGGAAGGATAGGCAGGATCTGCGAGACCTCTTGATCTGCAGCATCGACCCTCCGGGTTGTCAGGATATCGATGATGCGCTTCACGCACGAAAGCTACCAAATGGCAATTTCGAGGTTGGCGTCCATATTGCGGATGTTTCGCACTTTGTCAAACCCGCCAATGCCATGGATCTGGAAGCGAGCATCCGAGGCACCACGGTGTATCTGGTGGACAAGCGCATCGACATGCTTCCCATGCTTCTGGGCACTGATCTATGCTCGCTGAAACCTTACGTGGAGAGGTTCGCCTTTAGTGTTCTATGGGAACTCGATTCAAATGCGGAAATTGTGAATGTTCGCTTCACAAAGTCTGTCATCAAGTCCCGCGAAGCATTCAGTTACGAGCAGGCTCAGCTCAGAATTGACGATGAGTCGCAGCAAGACGACCTAACAAACGGAATGAGGATGCTTCTGATGCTATCGAAGAAGTTGAAGCAGAAGCGGATGGACGCTGGAGCTCTCAGCCTGTCTTCTCCTGAAGTCAAGGTCCAGATGGAGTCGGAGACCTCGGACCCCATCGACGTCAAGACCAAGCAGCTCCTCGACACAAACTCCCTCGTCGAAGAGTTCATGCTGTTCGCCAACATCAGCGTTGCCGCCAAAATCTACGAGGCCTTCCCGCAAACCGCCATACTACGTCGCCACGGCGCTCCGCCAAAGACCAACTTTGACGAGCTGTCGAATCAGCTCCGCGTCAAGCGCGGCTTGGAACTGCGCACCGATTCCAGCAAGGCGCTCGCAGACTCCCTCGATCAGTGCATAGATCCGAAGGAGCCTTTCTTCAACACGCTGGTTCGCGTCATGGCCACCCGCTGCATGATGAGCGCCGAGTACTTCTGCGCCGGCACGCAAGCATACCCTGAATTCCGCCACTACGGCCTCGCCTCCGAGATCTACACTCACTTTACCTCGCCTATTCGACGGTACGCCGATCTTGTCGCGCACAGGCAGCTCGCCGCTGCGATTGGGTACGAGGCCACGCACCCCTCCGTGCGCAGCCGTGGCCGTCTGGAAGCCGTGTGCAAGAACATCAACGTCCGCCACCGCAATGCGCAGATGGCCGGCCGTGCCAGCATCGCATACTACGTGGGACAGGCCATCAAGGGCCGCGTCGCCGAGGAGGATGCCTTCGTGATGAAGATTTTTAGCAACGGGTTTGTCGTCTTGGTGCCGCGGTTCGGAGTGGAGGGCATCATTCGCCTGAGGGAGCTGGCGGAACCGGAGCCGGAAAGTGTCTTTGATGCGGATACGTATACTCTGACTACGAGTGGCAGCAGGAGCATCAAGGTCGAGCTCTTCCAAAAGGTCAAGGTTAGGGTCCACGACGAAAAGGACGAGACGACGGGCAAGAGGGGCGTCAGGATGGAGTTGATAGATGCTTGATGTGAGACGGGCTCATGAATGGTTGGCACGATAGATCAAAGGATAATGCGTTTACGTTAAAAAGGAAAAAAAGGTTGTTGATTTCACAAGATCCAGAGACCAAGGATAAGATCAATTCTAAATCGTGATTCTTGTACCAAATCAAAGCGCCTGGAACTCCGTTCATGAATGGATATGCCACCACTTAGAAACTTTTTGACTCTCATTTACTGCTCCATGGCATCTGCATCCACGTCGTTGGCCCCGTCGCCCCAAAGCCCCTCAATCTTGAACTCGGCCGCCCACTCTGTGACAATCTCCTTCTGATCCGGCATGGCTGGCTCCTCGCCCGCGTTCCTCAGCTCCGGCCTCGTTGCGCCGTCCTTGGACTCGCCCGAGAGCGCGGGCGGCTCGACCCAGCCCTGGATGCGGCCGTCGCGCCAGTCGGTCACGACCGTCATGGCCGCGGCGTTGATGTTGGGGACGCCGCCTCGGCCCAGCCTGCCGCGCTTGCGAGCCACCTGGACCAGGAAGTCGGTTGTGACGTCGCCGTCGGCGCGGCTGGGGAGGAGGGCGGGGATGTCGTACACGTCGGTCAGCTTCTGCATGAGTTCGGGGGACGTGGACAAGCGACGGATGAGCAGGGTGACGGCAGGGATCGGGTCATCGATCTGCTTCGGCGGCACGGCGTTGAGGAGGATCAGGTGGGCGTGCGCCTCGGTGGCGTTCTTGAGCGAAATGAGGCCGCCGGAGTGGATGGACGAGGAGGACGGGAAGACGACTCCGGGAGAGTCGAGAAGGGTGAGCTTGCTGTCGAGCTTGACAGCCCGGACGCTCGTCGTGACGCCAGCCTCAGCACCAGCGGGGCAGGCCCTGGCAGAGCCGCCGTTCTTGCCGCCCATCCTCGACAGCAGCGCATTGATGACGGAGCTCTTGCCCACGTTGGGGTACCCAATGACGCCCACGGAGATGGCGCGCTTCAGCTGCCGCGTGGCCGCGAAGCTCTTGAGCGCCCTGATAACTGCAGTAGACGTGCTCTGGATCGTCAGGTCGCGGTGGTTGAAGGTGTGCGCGTTGGGTGCGCCGCTCGAGGCGCGGAGGGGCAACGTGGGGAAGTAGCGGCGCAGGTAGACGAGCCAGTCGCGCAGCACCTTGGGCGGCACAAGGTCGACCTTGTTGAGGATCAGGATCAGCCGCTTGCCGCCGGATGCGGCGGCCATGACGCTGCGCTCGACGTCTCTTGAGCGTGTGCTCTCTGGGTCGCGGGCGTCCAGGACGTATAGGACCACGTCGGCCTGCTCCACGACCTGCTTGAACACCTTGTCGTAGGTTTTCCGCGACGACGCTTGGCCGATGGACGTCTCAGGACCCGAGTCTTCGTCATCGTCCTCATCGTCGTCGTCTTCCATGTCCTCGCTGGCCGCAAGGTCCTTGTCGTACTTATCCGCGGCCGCGCGGGCACTTGCTATAAGCGCCGCCATGGGATTTGACTCGTCCACGTCTTCATCCATAAACTCGTCGTCATCCTCATCCAATCCGGAAGCATCATCCCTTTCCATCTGTTCGTCATCGACATCATCTGCCTGTTCCTTCTTCTCGCCTGTCTTGGTGGCCCTTGCCAGCTCCTTCTTGCGCTGTGCTTCCTGGGCCTTCTTGAGTCGCTTCTCCTCAATCTCCTCGAGGAGCTTTTCCTTGTACGGGAACAAGTTCGGAATGCCGGGATCTTTCTTCAGTTTTGATCGCCATTCTGGGTTTTTCTTGCCGAGCTTGCGCTGCTTCCTTTGCTTGGCCGCCGAAGCCTTCTCGATCTTGTGGCGGAGGCGGGATGTGGACCGCTTGGACTTTGGCTCTGCGATTTATGAGGTCAGATACATAAGAAGTTAAAATTGAGAATTCTTTGGCAGTATCTCGGGGCATTCTTACTCTTTGGTTTGTTGATTGAGCCCGCCATTGTTGTACGCCGGGATTTGTATATGCAGCTGGACGAAGTACCCTGGAATTCACTTCTGGTGGATCGCAAGACAAAAAAAATTGAGTGGGATGTAAATTCTGCCGCCGATTTTCTTACACCGCCTGTTGATACCCCACCAGTCGATTAGCGTATCAGCCAATGACTGCACCGCCTACCCCAGCTACTGTGGCTGGTTCTTTTCAGCCACAATTCTATCCTGACCTCACGCCTTTCCAGCTCCTGCGCCTGTTCATGGCCCGTCCCTAGGAAATTTCGGCCATAGGACCACGACAACACATAATCTCAATCTCTAACCCACCAAGCCACCGCAATGGATTACCAGAACCGCGCGGGCTCCAAGTTTGGCGGCGGCGGCGTCGCCTCCCAATCCGCCACCAACGCCGACCGCCGCGCGCGCCTCGCCAAGCTCGCCCTCGAGTCCATCGACCTCGACAAGGACCCCTTCTTCTTCAAGAACCACGTCGGCTCCTTCGAGTGCCGCCTGTGCCTGACGGTGCACCAGAACGACGGCTCCTACCTCGCCCATACCCAGGGCAAGAAGCACCAGACCAACCTCGCCCGCCGCGTCGCTCGCGACCAGAAGGAGGGCAAGCAGAAGATCGACCCGGCCACTGGCCTGCCCGTCGGCATCGCCGCGCCCAACCTAGGTGTTCGTAAGAACCTCGTCAAGATTGGCCGCCCGGGTTACAAGATTACCAAGATTCGCGATCCCATGTCCCGTCAGCAGGGGCTGCTGTTCCAGCTGCAGTACCCCGATGCGCAGCCGGACACCGCGCCTAAGTGGCAGGTCATGAATGCCTTTACGCAGCAAGTTGAAGAGCCCAACAAGGACTTTCAGTATCTTGTGGTTGCGGCTGAGCCGTACGAAACTGTTGGCTTCAAGATTCCTGCGCGGGAGCTGGACAAGCGGGAGGACAGGCAGTTTGCCTTCTGGGACCCGGACGCCAAGGAGTACTGGATCCAGGTCATGTTCATGACCGAACGTGAAGAACGATTCAACGCGGCTCCAGGGTTGACTGCTCGATGAGTGTGCCTCAATGAACCCCACGCGAAAGAGGATTCGGTTCATACGTGCATTCGATACTTCCAGCTTTCGCCAACGGACAGCTTCATGCGGCCTGTACTGGCCCACATCTGCTTTCATCACGGCATACTAAGGACCCGTACGACCAATTTATGGGTATTTGCAGAAGGAAAAGATTGAGAAAGGAATCGTAAGACTATGGTCGATGACAACGCTCACTTCATCGGAACTGACTCAAGCCTAGCCGCGAATTGCCGCCTTGCTTCAGACGATGTAGATTTCAAGCATCATCAAGCATGGCTTGTACTTATAGACACTGTTATACCCGGCATCATCTTCTCACGCTGAGAGATTTAATGGGTGTGAAGAATGGGTATTTGATTTTCACGGGATATGAGCGACGGGAGCCAGACGAAAATGCGATGGTCACGCACCCGCTTCTTGTAAACATCACACGTTCGGGCCTTCGACCGAATGGAGTCCGCGTTGATGGACAAAATAATCCACAGATCTCACAAAGAACCATTCGCATGCTCACCTAGCACGTGGCAACCGGTCAATCGTCTCGGTCCTGCTTCCGGTGTCTGCTATGCTAGTCGTGTGCTTTGTATGCTGCCGCGTAGATCGCCTCGCCATAAATTCAGCCAGTTCACAGAACATGGCCCATGATCTAAAAAGCTTGTCATACATGTCGTGCGTGGTCCCAAGGTGGTGCCTCTGATAATTCCTTCATTCCTTGCAAATCACCGGATGTTGTTTTCAAAACGCTTGAAAGTGTAGCCGATAAACGGCAGGCTCATCTCGGGTGATTCTTCCACCGCCTGTCCACCATTCTGTTGCATGGCCTGGGCCTTGAGTACCGTAGCATTATCCGTCTGATCAATCTCATCCGTAGGGAAGTATGTTGTATCAATATTGGATGTGAGTCGGGGTTCGAATGGAGCTCGAATTCGGCGCAGGCTGTCAAACTCGACACCACGGAAGAAAGCATGATTCTTGAGTTCGTGCGCTCCTCCTCTTCCTAATCGATTCTCGGTATTGCATACCATACTAAACAGCAGCTTCTGTTAGTCTTGGGCCTCCGGGCTTTTTTTTCTTTTTAGCTTAGTAGATTCACTAACCTTCTGATCAAGTTCTCTGCCTCGACGCCCAATGTGATATCATCAGGGAAGTACAGAGTTTGCCTCCAGTTGACAATCTTGCGGTAAGTATCGTGGCTATCCTCGGCGCAGAATGGTGGCCACCCAACGAGGCATTCGAACATGATGGTTCCCAAGGACCACCAATCGCAGTCGAACGTATAGCCATGTCCGGTAAAGATCTCCGGGGCAATGTAGTCTGGGGTACCCACAGTAGAGTAAGCCATCAACCTACGAGAACGACGCCAGTCGTTGATCTGGGATCGGTTGCTGACGGTCAAGTTGATCTGGTCAAGCGCGATCGAGTTGCGGTCACGAGGCCGGTTGGATCGGCCCTGCAGAAGCTGCTGATAATAGTTGTTGTCGTGGAGTCGGTGGAAGCCAGTAGACAGGCCAAAGTCGGTCAACTTGACATGACCACCACGGTCGAGCAAGATATTGTCAGGCTTAATATCGCTGTTTTGATCATGGTTAGGAAATATTCAGAAACGGAATGCAGTGCCAACCGTACCGATGCATAAACCCTAGCTTGTGAACGGCTTCGATGGCAAGAACGATCTCAGCAATATAGAATCGAGTGATATCTTCAGAGAAGATCTCATATTTAATGAGCATGGTCATGAGGTCTCCACCCGGCAAGAACTCCATAAGCATGTAAAGGAAGTAGGCGTCCTGGAAAGTAGCAAAGAGCTTGACGAGCCAAGGACTGTCCGACTCGGCGAGGATGTCACGCTCTGAGCGAACGTGAGCAAGTTGGTCCTTTTTGAACATCTCCGTCTTGATCAGGGACTTCATCGCATAGATCTTGCCATCTCCCTTCTTCTGTACCAGCTTGACCTCGCCGAAAGCGCCCTTGCCGATGATCTTGATGGTATTATAGTTCTCGGGTTTGTCTTTCGTCCGTAAGAAACGTAGGTACTGGGCTTCCTTTCGACCGGCCGTTGACCAGAGCTGTTCTCGTCTGGCAGAGTTCTGTCCTGGATCTTGCAGCTTTTGCTCCAACTCGCTCTGTCTGTTTTGGTTGGTATGCATTGTCAGTTATGAGTCCAGCGAGCGACATGTTCGCAAACTACACGTACCTCTGGTTGCGCTCGCGGGCTCGTTTCACGCTATCAGTAAAGAAGTCGGCGGCTAGCTGCGAGCATTTCTTCTGGTTGCTGTTGGCGTTGGATCCGTATTTATCAGGATTGCGGTCCGGAGCTTGTTGAAACTCGGCAACAACGGCAGGGCTCTGCGTCGGCAGCGGAACGCTTGCATGATTACCGTACGGGCTAGGGTGGCCTGGAGTGCCGGCTGTCCTAGGTCGTTGGGCTGGAGAAGGGCCGCGACCGCCGTAGGGCGGCCTGGCAACACCGCCTAGGTTTTGGTGGGAGAACTGGTGGGCTAGACCAGTATTGGGATCGTTGCCAGGTGTTGTTGATCGTGTCTGGTAGGCAATGTTCTGCTGTGGGTGGTAGTCGGTGCTGATTGCTTGGCCGGGAGCATATTGATTCTGGTATTGGTTCGCCAGGAAATAGCCCTGGTTGGGACCATAGCCCCCTCCGTATGCCTGTTGTTGCTGCTGCTGCTGCTGGAGTCCGCTTTGCTGCTGGCCGGGGGGCGGGAAGACGGGCTGCGGGAAAGTCGAGGGGGTGGTAGGATAGGCTCGATCGTTGGGAGCAGTTCTGTCATTCCCAAAGTTGAGGTGGAGGCGGTTGTTGTTAGAGTCCATTGTCGTTTCGGTACCAGCCTAGTCCCTTCGCAAACAAGCCCAGGGTTCCGCGTGGGATTTCAGAGATAGGCGTAAGCGCGGGTTGGCAAGGAGCCAGGAATCCGACAGTCCTTCTATCGGGCTTCTAGAACCAACGGCTGTCGATCCGGAGAAGAGGTGTTTCGATTGGGATGGCCAAGCCAGCAAAATCGCCGCTGTAAGCTTGGTCCCAGTTCTTGCCGAGCACAGCAGCTAACTGGCCGTACCTCAATCGATGTATTTCTGGTCTTGGTCGGTTGGCAAGCAAAAGTGTCGAAGGGGCACGCGAGAGCGGTCAACTAAAGGGGGGAGGGCGGGGTCTAGGTAGGTAGGTCGGTAGGACTTCCTAGATTCGTTTAGTGACAGCAAGGAGAGAGGAGGCGATGGCGAGCAAGGCAAGGGCCGCAGCAGACGGACGGTGGGCACACTTACAAGCCAAGCTGTTTGAATCAATCGACGACCCGTGAGCTCCTTGGACGGAGTTGGGTAAAGGGATAAAAAAGAACCTGCCGTCGCCCCAGGTCATGGAGGTACTCAGCTCGGCTTGCGACTTGTAACAGAAGGGGAAGGGGGGGTTGAAGGGGGGGGGGGCCGCCTAACGTGGCCTGGGTCCAATCAGAGCCGATCCGCACTCGCTGGCCATGTACCAACGTGAACCCACGGCCTCTGATGGATACCTGCACAACCGGGCGACCTTCAGTGGCACCTACGTGTACTATAGTAGCCACTCGCGGAGCATCCCATCGGGCCCAGGCCCCGCAGCCACGGCCGCCTCCCCTCCAAACCTGCTAGGACGAGCCCTAGGTTTGTGGTGAGCTTGCGACAAAGCTTCTAGGGATTTACAACGGGTCGCTTAACCTGCAAGGTTACGGTAGGGCTGCAATAACGGGCAAACAAAGGTAAACCCTCTCTTGGTACTTATACACTGACCCTGAGAAAGTCCCAGAATACGAGGTACACAAAACAACTCCTGTGAAACTCCTCAACTTCGCGCTTGAGAAACAGGCTGGTGTAACCCCGGGACGGTATGGCTCTCTTTCAGGTACCCAATAATCCTACCTTGTAGATGTTCCGTCTCTGCCCTGAAGGCCACCGAGTGTGGGTGCGCCGGAACCCAGTAATTCCGCCCCGGTCCTTATCGGACCCTTAAGTTCCAATCAACCTTTTTTTTTCCTACCACCTTGTGATAACCGTCCAGTTGCTGGGTTGGATACAAGCCATCGCGCTCTTTGCGAGTCGTTGTATTCGTCCCAAGTACTGCATAGGACCTTGACCAATACGAGGACCTGGTCAATCTCGAACACATCCGTCATGGCCGACTCTACTACTCCTCCTCCTCCACAGCCAGCCAGCAGCGGTGCTGGCGCAACCCCGAAACCTCCCGTCCAAAATCCTGCTCTCCGCATGCTTGGCCTGCCCAACCTTCCGCGAAAGCTGCCGTCCCGAAACTGGATGATCTTCTGGGCCGTCACCGGCGCCATCACCGTAGCCATCTCGTACGACCGACGCGAGAAACGGCGTGCCACGGCCAAGTGGCGCCGCGCCGTCGCACCCCTTGCCGAGGAGCGCCTCGCCTCCCCAAGCCAGCTGCCGCGCAAACTCACCGTGTACCTGGAGGCGCCGCCGGGAGACTCTCTGCGCGCTGCGCAAGATCACTTCATCGAGTATGCGAAGCCCGTGCTGGCATCCTCGGGGCTGGACTGGGAGTTTGTGCAGGGCCGGCAACAGGGCGATGTGAGAGCCGTAGTCGCCGAGAACATCAGGAGACGAAGGAGCGCGGTCGAGGAGCCGGGCAAGGACCTGCCTGTGACGGATGATACGATTATTGAGGATATCAGGAATAAGTCACAACTGCCGCAGCACCATGGTGTCAGGGGAGATATTGTGGTCGGGAGGCATACGTGGAAGGAGTACGTGCGAGGTCTCCATGAAGGGTGGCTGGGCCCATTGGACCCTCCTCCCGAGCCTATTCCTGAAGTCTCGGCATCTGTCGTCGAAGATGGAAAACCAAAGGATGAGTCCGGCACAGAGGAGGCCTCAAAAAAGGAAGCCCGGGCCGAAGAGAAGCCGAAACGTCCCCCCCAACCACGGCCTCACAACTCTCCCGAGGACTACTCCACCGCTTCCCTACCCTCCCATGCGCCCTCGGAGTTCACTCCTGCATCCGTGATTCCTTTCCCTCACCGTTTGGGCATACGCCACACCTTCGTCCGGCTCAACTGGTTCTTCAACCGCCGCAAGTTCGCCGACGACATCGGGCGCGAGGTAGCAGCTGCCTGCTTCGCGGCCTCTCGTGAATTCAGGGAGGCCGACGGCCAGTTCGAGCAGCAGCTTCTCCTAAAGGACGAGGAGCCGGGCTGGCCCAAGAGCGTGTGGAAGGACGAGCCCGACCCGGAGCAGGTCGTGCCCAAGGAGAAGATCTGGGCGTCCGAGATCGTGGTAGACCCTCGCGTGGCCCGAGCCATGCGCCGCTTCGAAGTTCGATCCGAGGACGAAGAGAAGGTGAACAGCATCTCCATCCCCGAGGAAGAGCTCGAGGGCTGGATCAAGCGCAACGGGAGGAGTCTTTGGAGATGGGCTGCCCGATCCATGGAACCCAAACACCAAGGGCCTAAAGTGGGCAATCTAGAAGACGACTGAGGCTGCACAGGCCCGTGAAGGATGACTGAACACGGGGACACGAGTTGCCCGCTATGTATAATCACATGTACTACCTGACGCTACTCGTTGTAGCATGTATACCAGCAATCACTTTTCACATTTATCCTCACCACTCCCTGCAAGCAGGAGGGGAGGCTCTTTATAGACCTTGTTTCCGAACAAACACAGATTAGGATGCATACTTGGCAAGTCATCTGAGTATTTACAAACGTACGAGCATTATAGAGTTGTATTTCTCTTTACTGTTGGATACAGTTGGATTGTCTAAATATATTGGATCTCGCAACCGAACCTAATCGTCGTCGCTATCATCCGACCCGTAGTCTACTAGCCTCAACCCCTTCTTTGTTTTCTCCTGCGAGGCCTCCGCCTTGCTAGGAGGCACTTGGTCAACAGCCGCGCTGCTTAGCTCCTTGACCTTGCTCTCCTCACTTTCACTAGTCTTCCTCTTGACGCCTTTGCTATCACGCTCCTTGTTCCTCTTCCTCTTCCGCCCTGCCGCCCACGCCTCCGTGTCCTCGTCTTCTCGCGCCGCTGCCGTCGCAGTCGCTCCCCCGCCACTGCTCTGCTGCTGCCTCTCCCGGAACGCCTTCAGGCCCTCCTCGGTCTGCCGTCGGACTTCATCCTCCTCCTTCCGCCGACGCTCCCGCACCTCGTCCAGGAAGTCTATCTCGTCGTCATCCAGGGCACGGAACTGGTTCCGCACCTTGGTCTGCTCCTCAAAGGCAGCTTGTTTTGCCGCTAGGAACCCAGTGTCAGACAGCCATGGAATGATGATAAGAGGCAGGGGAAGGAAGAGTAGACAGACCTTTGTTTTCCTGCAGAATGTCGTAGAGGCTCTTTTCTTCGCCTGTGGCGGCTTTGGCGCGCTGCTCTTCGCGCCGCTTCCGCTCCAATTCTAGTTCTTTCTGCACGGCTTCCCACTCCTTGTTCTTGGTTGATTCATTGGCTTGATGTTGAGGCCTCTCGGCTGCCTTTGGATCGGAGACTTCGCCTGTAGAACTTATGGTTCCACCAGAAACGAACCGACCGGCCATGCTCACGAGCCTCGGTGTCAGCCTTGCCCAGACAGTACTCGCTCTAGATCACCAAAACGGAAGCAAGATAGTGTGGCTAGTCGTACTAGGAATCCTCACTACGGATGTTGTAAGATGCTGTGGCTCTATTTTGTCATACCGCGGCGCCGATGATCAACCGCCCAATCAGCGTTGCGCTTCAACATCACGATTCAGGAGGCGCTTCCACGACTATCCCAAAGAAATGCCCTTGTAGAACGGATTCATGCTGGTGTATTATTTAACCTCTTTTTGTTCTTGGCTTCTGCTGTTTTCACTTTTATTGCTACTAGAATGATTTCACATGCCAGCAATTTCAACCTTTCCTCGGCGTACTGATGCATGCGGTACCAACCCAAGTCTTTCGCCCGTGCTAAAGCTCATGGTTGCTGTCGTGTCCGCGACCACAGTCTTGCAGGTGATGATGCCCTGAGTGCTGACTTCAGATCTCGCATCACACCTCTGGTCTCCCGGCACACCGCGCATCGACTAAAGAAGAAACAAAACTGCCCGAAACCAGAATCCTCATTAAGCCGTTGAAGAGTACAGCTCCCGTTCCGAAATAAAACACCCCTCTACCAAAACCAGTTTCGTGACAAACACCAGAACTGAAGATCTAAAAAGTCGTTCCAAAGCCGCAGAAGTTGCCCTTCATTTTCCCGAATGCCCTAGTTATCATACGAAGCTGAACGTCGCTGCGCGCCCATTGAGTAGAAGCTGTGGCATGCGAGATTCGCAGGAGATAATCAAGGCTACCAAACAGGGAGAGCAACAGCGGTAGAAAAGAACAAAACAAAAATGAACAAAGCCGGCCCATGCCCTTTTTTACCCGCTGAGCGTAATGCAAGTGAACCCTCTTCGTTGAGTGACCCACTTACTTTCTTTTGTCAATTGTTGACCCTGCTGGCTCCACGCCAGCACAAAATGCAATGTGTAATGTGCCAAAACTTTTCGTGATAGGACTTGGGCAAATCCGTGGGAACGCTGCTAAAACCGTGACGGTCATTGTTGGCATCTCAGCCAGCCAATTGACAGAAGCGACCACAGTGAAACATGTATAGACGTCCCAGGAGAAGACTCTTCGTCGATGCTGAAATGTTGTGACTTCTGTCTCAGGTCCACGGCCAGCAAGCCAAGTTGGCAGCTGGTATACAGTCATCATTGACCAATTCTTCCATATCATTATACCGTACTAGGTATAGGAAACAAATCTACTCCGTCAAGTGTTGACGTCCGGCAACGAAATGAGCAAGGAGGTCGATACCGCTTCTGGGGCGGAGCTCTGTGGTGGGAGAGACCGAATCCGCTCCAGTTCGTCCAACCGCCCAATGTACGTGCTGCTGTTGGTGCACATGTTGGGATGCCACGTGGTAAAGGACGAAGACGAGAAATCTATTGGCAAGTCGACCGATGTGACGAAGGGGGAAAAAACCGAAAAACCAAGACGCCTGCCATGACCATCCAATGTGAACCAAGAAAATATAACGATGAATAAGGAGACCAAGCAATCGTGTCGTCGTTCACCTCGTCGTTAGGCGAGTGTGAGAGTTCGACAAGCCAACCAATGTCTTCTCCTTGTCATCGAAGGAGGAGGTTTGCAACATTGGTCGTGATCCATCGCGCCAACCACTTTTTTCCTTGTTGGGGGGTATCTGAAAATGCGAGTGTCGTACACGGTTATGTGGAAAAATCTTCCACAAAGAAACATCCGTGATGCAGTAGAACAAAGAAAGAAAAGCCGAGTATGATTCATGAAGGAAGGAAGAGAAATGAAGCGACACGTGTCGATACCAGAGGGGGTCAGCGATTAACCAACAACAGGCTGACCGTAACCATGAGGCACAAAGTACGGGGCCTGTTTCATAGGACCGACGCAGCCGGGACAGTTGCACTCGACAACACCATGATCCCAATGGCCTTGGTGGTAAGGGTAGTGAGGGGCGTAGCCATGAGAGCGCGCAGGATAAAAATTACCGTGCGCAGACGGCTGGTGGTAGCGTGAGTTGTACTGAGCCGCGGCCTGGGCAAACCAGTCGTTGTATCGAGCATTGCTTGAAGTGGCCGACATGACATATTCCGGGGTGCCGTAGCCTGAGTCTGGAGGTGTGAGGGGAGCGCTCCATGGATTGTGAGGCCAAGTAGGCTCGCGACCACGGTAGTTGTGCTGCTGAGCTTTCATCGCGTGGAACCTCTCATACTCGGCAGCCTGCTCATGCAGGTACCGTGAGTTGGGAGAATGGCGGTTGGAAGAGTTGTTGTACATGGCGATCTCGGTGTCGATAGCTGGAACCAGAGCTGCAAGCCGTTCCCTGTTCGCTTGGGCAGCCTGTCGCTTCTTCATTTGCTGCCAGTCACGCCAGTTTTCGAGCCAGGCCTGGTAGTCTTTGCTGGCATCCAGGTTGACGTAGAGGCGCCAGTTCATGGCTTGAACCCATTCGAACTCGAGAGCATTGAGCTCCGAGACAGCAATACCGCTAACCTCGGACCACGACCGATTCTGGAAAGTATTGTCGTCCAGAAACTTGCTACCCAAGAGCAAAGAGACAGTCAGAATGCGCCAGACCTGACCCTCGGAAACGTTGTAGGACCCTTGGCTCTTCATGGTATTCATTCGTTTCGCAAGGTAGTTCATCCCTAGCAGGATAGTCGTACTAGGAAGCCGCGTGGAGCTAAGCACTTGAGCGACGAACTTTCGAAATGGTGATGTGACGGGGGCATCCGGGGTGACCACACGCGTCGCCATCTCCGCAACGTATTCAGCCATCAAGTCGACATCGTAGTCGAGGACGGCACACACGCCACCGGGCATGATGAAGATGTTGGGAAGAGTGACCCGACGAAGATCGCCAAGACCTTTGTCGGAGTCGAGCTGCAAGGGTCTTGATTTGTAGACAGCCGAGATGCTAGGCACCGCAGATGTGCTGATCAAGAACCACAGGCAAAAAGGGTGACGTGTTGGAGGCGGAGGAGGAAGTCGACGAGACTTTAATGGACAAATCCAGCCATTTATCGGGTACCGTTGTGCAAAAACCGACGATACAGGACTATTGTGGTCGGGCCACTAAATTTGCGGATTGATATGGATTCGTGCGAGATATCGACTCGCGTGTACTGTGAAAAAGGATTGCAAAATCGTGAAGGTCGTCGTAAAAAGTTCAAGACTAGAGCAGTCTGCGGGTATTTCGTAGTAAATCGCAGGGCGCTGGACGAAAGTCAGCAAGTTCCATTCGGAGAGGTACAGCAGCCGAGAAGAGAACAAATTTGAGAACTAAGAAGCATGTGCGACCAGTGCAACATGTTGACAGGTAACTCGTAAAGCAACAAACATAGCCGGATGAATGTAGGCACCAAGCCCGACTAAACATGAAAATAGGTGGTTCAAAATCGGTCGTCTCGCATCTTCGTCGTCTGGAGTTCATGGGCCAAGCACCCGTGCCAATTTTCAGAACGCTCGGAGTTGCTGACGACCATCCGACTCTCCAACAGGTAGATGATGATCCGAAGTGGATCGCAAAGGGCCGTGTAGTGTTGAAAGCCGAAGGTTGGGCGCGACGTGCCGACAAAGGAACAAGAGTTCAGCAAAAGGTACAACTAACCTAACGAGAGAGAAAGGACAAGTTCTGGCGAAGAGTATGAACAAGTATCGTAACACGCGTGCGTGCGAGGTGCGACTTCAACGAGGTCGCAGGGCAAGGCCCCAGAAAGTTCGCTCGTTCGCCCGCGTAGGACTCGGATCCAGCAAATCGACGAATGCACACGGGTTCGTGGACTTGGATCGTTCGGCTGTATGAAAAGTTCGTGGATAAAGGGAGACGATGGAAATAGACAATAGAGGAGAGAGGGGAGGAGAGGAGAGGAGAGGTAAATTATGAGGAGAGGGAGTGTGTGTGAGGAGGGAAAAAAGAGGATGGACGAATCAGTGGAAGATGGTTGGAAGGAGACTGGAGGTGGGAACGTGGATATACGTGAGCGGAGATGTTCCGTGGCGTAGGTAAGGTAGGTGAAATAGGGCACCTGCTGTGCACTGAATGCTAGGCAGGGGACCTAGGCTGGCGACGGTTGGGAGGATGCGCGTTGCACAGGGAGGAGGTCACTGTGGGAAGGTACCTGTGAGGGCAGGTCGTTCGCGCTCATTACTGGCTACGTACATCATGTGTCCCCGACTCCCCCCAACTGGCAACCGCCCGAGCCTGAAGTGTCTGACGAAGGGGGCTGATTTGGATGGATACTTTCGCCAGCATGCACGAGAAGACCCTCAGCCAGGTACCTCGCGGTTCCCATCAGCCCCCCTACCCAAACCACAGTCTTCGAGTGGTCAGAAGAAGGGCAAATTAGAAGTGGTCGGCCAGGGAGGAACATGGTCTCCACTTCGCTGAAGGTACCTCGGCCGCCCCCACGACGGCAGGCGAACTCGAGGTATCTTGAGGTCATGGCTGCAGCCAGGTTACAGAAATGGGTACAGCGCGTGCAGCGCCGAGATGCGCCTTTGCCCGCCTTGGACTGGTCTCGGTTGGTGGGAGCCCTGGGAGGTGTTTGTTATTTTTTCTTCCCTCCTCGCCTTCGATTCCCACTCCCCACCACACCGGCAGGCCTGGCTAGCGTACTGTCATTACGGGGGCCGACTGGGTCCCTCCTGCCTGGAAGACCCTCTAGAGTGGACACTACTGGGTGTGTACGGGTCTCGTTCCAGAAGGAGCCTGCCTAAGTCCGTTGCTGCTAGAGTGACAGAGTGGTGGTTGTGGGCAGGGGCGCGGGCCACCTTGTGGTCATAAGCCGGGTCAAGCGGGATGGGACCGATTTCTCTGTTGGGGGCAAACGAACAGGACAAGATTGATGTCTGCCAGTCACTGCAGCAGGTTCTCCGTGGTGATTCTTTTTTGGTTGACGTGGAGCCCCGAAATGTCCGTGTCGCGCACTGCTGCCACCGCCCAACCTCCCGCTCTCATTGCAGCATGGCCCTACCTACACAATCAAAGGAAGTAAGGCCATCAATACCGTTGAGAGATGCAGCAGCCTCGAAGCGTCAAGCGGAGGTCCTTGCTCGACCTCCGGATGAGGTAAAGTTTGCACATTTTGCAATCTATGATGGCTCAACATCCGCCACTCTTGATTTTCTGCAGCACACAAGCGTCATCCCCTTCCTGGGAGGCTTGCATCGTAACAGGCGAGGATCGTTGGATTCACATTTGCACAGCAATCAGAACGTAGGGGCGGATTGCTCGGGGTTTCCTCTAGCAGAAACAGGGGGGTGGGAGTCGGTGCCAGTCCTGCCTGTCGTTCGACAGAATAAGGGGCGTGAGACAGGGCGATGGTTTGCCGGGTGGAGCGGTGCGAGGAATCGGGATGCCTGAAAACACAGCAAACCCTTTCATGACGATCGTTGCCCTTAGCTGGGCACTAATTGAGTTACAGGCAGATATTTTGAGGACAGCGAGACTCCCACATTCTTGAGATCATGACAGTCTTGCATGAAGTTTCGCCTCTGAGTAGGTTGAGTGGGAGGGAGGGGCCTACACGGCAACGTACTTGATGAACGTGCCGATGTCATTTGTTTTGCATTCCAACATGCGAACAAACTGCGACCTCCCCACCCGCTGCATCGTGGCTTACCGTTGCCTGCTGCCAAGGTACATGCAGTCCCCGGTAGGTTGTGAGTGAGACCATGTACTGTCCTCAGTCAGACCTTCTTTGTCCATTTCGTAGGCACCAAGGACGCCCCCTGTACTTGCAGTGTTTGTTGCCAGGTGTGACGCAAATGAAGGTGGCAAAGCACTAATGGTAGGCGAGGAACCCACCCAACGCCATGAATCCAAGGGTCTAGCCCGCAACTCCTGAAGAAACCAAGAATCAGGAGCACGTACTCCGCACAATGCGTGTACAGTACGTATTCACAAGTCTACCCACACAACACAATGTAGGCAAATGATCGACACTTCGCATCGGGTGGGCGAGGCCACACTGGAAATCGTCAGTAGGACGAAGTACTCAAAGCCAGTATCGACTCGACGTGCTGTCATTGGTCGCCTGCACGACTGGTTGAGAAAGGGAAGGAGGCAGGTCGACCGACCTTCAGAGTACCTGCCTGGTCTATTCGGACAAGCCAAATGAGCATTGGAGCAGCGTGGATGCTCACTCAAAGCCACATCTACCGGAGTATCCACTACCTTCCAGCTAGACTAACATGCCGCGCACAAGTCGGTAGACACTACGAACCATCTTGTGCAGATTTAGCGGAACCGTGGCCACCTTATTCTGTCCTCCGGTATGAAGAAGTACATGCATCGTACCTTCCCATTTAACGCCCCAGGTCTTGACCTTCCTATCCTCAACACCACGATTTATTCTCGTCTTCCGCGAATATCCCTCAAGCCGCACACTTTCTTGATGTATCACTGGTACATGACAGCTGCACTCCACGAAATATTACCTCGACACTGGAGCAATTTCTGGGCTACCTAAAATTAGGTGCCCACAACCGAGGAAACAAATTTGTACGAACTGTCTTGCACTTGCACCCTCTTCGTGAAAATTCGCGGCCATCATCAAGATATCCACCAGGATGTCCCTTCGAAATTGTCCATCCACCTAACGAACAGGTACATTTGGTCAGCGATTTGAATGTGTTTTGCCTGGAGATCTTATCATCAACATAATCCATAATTTGTTGTCCAATGTCATCTACCAGCGTTCCATTTCGCGGTTACGATAAAATGATGCCGACTCGTCTACGAATACGGAGTGGAATGTCAACCCTACAAACACTCAAGCCACGGGCATACGGCAACCGGGAGATTCTGGAATGTGGGGATCCACAAGGCATCCAGTGATCGGAGGACACAACTCCTTGCGCTGCAGGTTCTCGTTAGTTGTCGACGCTGTTCCGGCCCCCTCCGGCCTCCCGTCGCGTTGCAGGGCATGAGAAAACCAGTCAAGAGCCCTTCTAGTGGTGTTCTGCCGTGGAGAATGCGGAGAGAAATGCCTCAGATCCACCACGGCGCCTCGGTCTCCTGCACCAGATACTTGGGACGACGCGGGTTGCAGTGAATCCACCCAACGGAGCCATTCAGAGGCGGAAGTTTCCTGCGGGATTTGAAGTTATCACTGCACTTGTGCGTAACTATCGGTTGGCTTGACCGCTCCGCTCCCGTGAGCGTGGGCGTGGGTGAGATCCAACCGCGCTAGTGCCCCCCCNGTTAGGACAGTGTTTGTGAAGGGATTCACAGTGGGTTCTAGTGATTGGCACAGATCATGGGTGGTTGCTTCAAAACGTGCTGTTACAGTCAGAACCATGTGCGGTAAATCCAACTCCCAGGACACCGGGTGCCCGAGGGAAACCAGTCCAAGGTCCTTCGAAACACCACAGCAGGCCTGAGGCCGATGTGGCACTCGGCCTTGGCACCAAAATCCTAGCTCGCACCGGGTCTGCTGCCTGTATCACTATTTCTGGAGCAAAGCACGACAAGGTCCTGTTTAGGCATGCGGAGACGATGTTGTTTACCGTTACTCAGCCGGGGACGCGTGGCTGTCATTAAATTCACGGTCTTGTGCACATGGTCACTTGGTGATTGTATTACCACAGAACGACCCATTCTTCGGAGCCTGGTAAGCCTAGAATGGGAGGGTAGCTCAAGGCATCGCTGACAAGGAGCGAGCCTATCATGGGTGTCCAATGCGGCTACCAGGGGCGGCAGCGTCACCGCAACTCCAGTGCGAAGCGCGAGGCCGACACCCTTTTCAAGGTCACGAGCAAAAGAACCAATCGCCGAATGCTCTTGGCTATGGTTTTCGACGGACTATTGGCGCATGGACTATCGACATGCTGATTGGTCTAGCTGCCTTCCGTACTCCTGAGAGAACCTGACGCTACGCAACTTTTGCGGCAACGAACCGGTGGCGATGAACCCAAAGCACACAGCCCGACTCAGCATGTCGAGTCGACTAGTTGATCTGGCGTTGGGGACAATTTCTTCGCGTCTGGCGACTGGCCGCGACCCCTATTCGTAGGGAAATTTGCTTGTGTTGCAAAATGTCATCGGTGTGGTTGGCATCATTACGGTTACCCAACAAGACCCCTTGACTAGAAGCCGCCAGACATCGCGCCAGTGGGCACTAACCTCCAAGGCCATATGGCACTGGTCAAGTGCTAGAAAGTAAGGGTCCTGGATCCCCCCTGTGGTACCGGGTCCTGGAGGACAATTTTAGGGGCAATCCCTGCACCTTGACAAGTCTTCTCACGTGTGAGCTGAAGTCGGCTACCGCTGTGTTGCCTTGCTGCATCAGTGCATCAAACATATTATTGCTTGGGGTGTTTTAAGGAAAGTTGACTGAGTAAACCATATTTTACAGCGGCAGGCTAGACGCGGTTACACAATGCGCGGCACTTTACCTGTGGACGTCAAGAGATCACAACAAGGCTCCCTCACCATCTTACGCCATGAAGCTTCTGACAGGACATCATGAGCATCTGACCCGGTGGGCAAACACACCATGTTCCCATGGATGAGCATTGAGGGCGAGGATTATCATTGCCACCATGTCCGGCTAGTGACGCCGTTCAACACTTCCAGCGTCGGCCTACCCTATGGTTAGCGGCGCAAGAGTTTTCAAGCAGCTCCATCGACGGCTCTCCTGCCGGGAGCCAGCCGGTCACTTGTTGGCGGCGTCCAGTCATGAAGCACCAGCTTCCAATGGCCGTCATCGCTATCCAGACTACGGGCCATAGATGGACGCCGGTTGGTGACAAGTTTTGTCCAGTTACGAATACCTTGGGTGGGGTACGGGCGCTGAGTGTGAAGACTTCCATGGAACCTGTTCTGGTCGTGGAATTGAGTATAGGCAAGCTACACAGTTTTTCTGCCTTCTAGATTTTCTAGTCGCGGCCCAGTCATGCTACGGCCCAACTGCTTTAGTAGCTGGAGCCGTGCCCAGGTCGCCGCCACTGGAGACGTGGGCCTTGCCCACACAACACGAGTCTGCACGTACGAGAATGCTCGGGGAGGTTACATGGTGGGAACGTTCCGCGTTGTGCTCCGATGTAGGCATCTTGGACAACATGAAAATATACCACGCAGGACCCCCAGCGGCTGAGGGAGGGGGAGAAGACGTAGCATGCAGTGCGGACATTGGCGGAAGTGGAAGCGGTGGGACGAAGGGAGTCATCATCGTCATCGTGCTCCCTGGGTACACATCCCGGCAGTCCGCGTGTCGTGAGGATGTACTGATGAGAAAGCCCAAGTCTTTGCGTTGACCTGTTGGATGGTCAGAGCATTTGGTGGTGCTTACACCCGGTATGCTGTTGCCTCGTTGAGGTCATGGGCTCTGGGTCATGGCTTCAAAGGCAACATCTCAACCCGGGATGTGCAACAACCAGCCGAACCGTGGAATGCTACGAGGTGCGGCGTAATGAGGCGATGATGAGATGGAGGGGAGGGGGGGCCATGACGCCTGAGCAGCCACCACTGCCAGGTCTGCCGTTGCAGCAAGATGCACCCGCGGCGCAGCCTCCCTCTAGACCCCATGCCTACCTGCATGTGGCATCCCGTGGTCGCCGGTATGCATCACCGGCTCTGGTCTCAAATGTCGAGACGGCCTTTTTGTTGTCGTGGTCGATCTGTGTCATCCAGATATGCTTGAAAATCACCGGCTGATTGGCCCATGTGCCAGTGCTACGCCGTCCCTACCCTGCAGCTACGTGGGCGATGATTTGGGGACGGGAACAGCAACGGCAACGATGCTTCATGCTGCTGGGTCTGGAAAATGACCAAGACGATACCGCGCGAACATATTCCCCGTCAGGTTGAAAAATACACGTGCGGTTGGCATTGTCTTGGACAGGGTTCTCAACCAATCGTGTCGTTTCCCTTGACGGCATCGTGAACAGAACGGTCTTAATGCCCAACGTCGTGCAGACGATGCCGCTCCCTCCTCCCCCCCCCCTTTCTTCTCGACTAGTCTAGTTACGAATTGCCATACGGAACGGAGTCGCTGATGCTACGCCGTTACATGCGGGCGAAGTGGCCTTGTTGGAAAGGTAGATGCGTTCCGGCCTGGATTCTGCACTGGGCTCTATATCTATACCATCTTCCCATAACGTTCACCTCAGCCCACGTGCGAAAAGGGACGCTTGCCCAAGCGGTACCACCTCCCTTCACCACCGTCCACAGAGGAATCGGGCGGCACCAAAAGGGGCAGCAGCGGGCGGCTATTTCCCTCTCGCTCTCGACGTGCATGCCCCCCCGCTAAGATGCATACAGTACCACCGACAAACGACCACCGCATGGAGCGAACGCTGGACGGGGGGAAACCACCGATTGCCTGCCCCCCCCCGCCCCTTTCGTCTACCCGTTGACCTGCGGTGCGAGGGCGGTACACCCGACGGCCGTCGAGCCCGTGAGGTGGTTGTCGCACATGCGGCCTAGGACGTGCCAAGGACAATTGTCCCATCCGTGGCTTATTACGGAGTCTCGTCGTCGCCACATGATGGCACGTCAGATTCTGACGTAGGGTCGAGGGTTGTTACGGTGTTGCAGACTTGAATAGGCGAACGTCCAATGGGCCGTGTTGCCCACGCAAAAGGAGGCCAGTCCCCTTGGACACAACAGCTACCATTTCTGAATCGAAGGCTGTGATTACATGCAGTGCCAATGAACTTATTGTGAGCTTGCCAAAGCCACGGCCAGGACTGCGTCCACATGTATCCTACACCTGACATAAATAGACTGGACGAATGGCAGCCAATGAACACTGTCAAGGTCCAAGGTAGTAATCATTATAGTACACGACATTATCAACACAACCAGTATTAGACTCCAAACACCTGCCACTCCAGGCTCCCTGTTCCATGCTCCGGTCCACCCCGTGCTTGCCCATCCGGACGACCTCGTCTCGCCCCGAAACCAGCACGTGCTGCCAGCTGACGTGGTATAGTAAAAGAAGCTCACCGGGTCGCCTTGCCCATCACCAGCTCCCCCGAATGACCCTCACCGCTGCCCCATGCACTGCTCCAGCCTCGGCAGTATTGCTATAACCTCTCTAAGACATATTGTATGGTACGATGGCCTTGTCGATGACTGGTTGGCGCCGTGACGCCATCTTGCTTTCTGGCCCCCAACGGGACTCCCATTCCTGCTCATGATCGAGGGCCTGGTCGAACGCCTGGCGACAATCCCGCGGCAGGAGCTCCCTGATCTCCTCCGACACGGCCCCAAGCCCTTTGAAGGACGAAAGCAAGTCCACCGGCTCTGCTTTCTCGTACGAGGGCTGAGTGACGCCGGCTGGCGCACTCTCGTAGTACGTATCAAGCACCAGGAAGTTGCGAGCCATCCTCAGCGATACAGGTGGAAACATGGGGTTGCCCTTGGCGGCAGCCTCGTCTTCAGGAGCAACCTGTATGATACGGGCATGCGACGGCTGCATTGTCTTTGGATACTGCATTACATTCGTGTGAATATCGTATACCCCGGTGTTGTTTAGTCGTCGGATGGCGTTGATGCCGGCGTTGAACGTGCTACAAGGCTCAGGTGTCAGTATGTTGCCGTATCCAAGTGCTTCACCATGGCCGGGAGAAGGGGGTGGAAGGCTGCGTACCTTGCCTCGCGAGCATGCTCCAACATCCAGTTCGTGTCGTTGACGTTGACCTTGCGCTTCCTTGATTCCGGCTTGCCGGCTGGAACGGGGGCCGACGGCACGTTGGTATGGTAGACGGCGCTGGCGCCGTGCCAAGCAACGTACTGGTTCTTGTTGTACGGCTCGCCCGGGACGAAGCGATCCTCGGGGTCGGCCACCTGGCCTTCGACGACGCCGTCTGCCCTGGCCTGGGCAACGTTGTAGTCGTCAATGATGCGCTTTCCACCAACAACAATTCTTGCACCGAACTCGCGGAAGACGGATCGTGCCGTAACGATGCCTATGGAGCGCCCCTTGTATGAGTGAGGGATGATATCCCGCTCGATCATGTCGCGCTTCTCGTCATCATCCACGATAATCTTGTAGAGCTTGCGGTGTTTGGTAAAGAAGAGGTAACTGTCTCGAAACCCAACGCAACGCGCTGGTTCCGTGGACAACATGTACAGGCGATTGCCGCGGCCCAGCACCTTGAAGGTGCGACAGCGGTAGTCGCGTCCGTCCTGTAGGTTGCCATTCTTGTCCACCTTGGTCTCGCCTTCAGGATCCTCAGGTAACACGCACTCGTCGTCGACAATCTCCGCGACGGTGCCCTCGGCGTCAATGACCTGCTCTGCCTTGGGCGCTGCCGGACCTCCCTTGCGTCCGCCTCGTCCTCTCCAGCCTCCGCGACCTCGGCGCCGCGGGGTGTCCGCCTCGCGCTCCGAGACGGTGACCATGGGATCCCAGTCTGGCGGCTTGTTCTTGGGAGGCCGACCTAGGCGTTTTCTCCGGATGACGGGCTGTGGCGGTGGCGAGGGTTCCTTGGCCGAGTCCTGGTCCTTCTCTGCCGCATCTTCGTCGCCGGATTCGTCTGGCTTGGCGGCCGTGTCGTCGGCATCGTCTTGGTCGTTTTGATCAGGCTGCTCCTCGTGCTCGGAAGGCTCATTGAGCTCTGCATCGGGCATGGGCTCGTCTTCGAGGTCGGCGAAGCCCTTGGGGGTGCTCTCTGTGGATTTGGGACCGCGGGTTAGCCTTAGACGAATTCGTGGTCGCGGGGGCATGGCCGCAGAGACGGCGCGATATGCGGGACAAAGAAGCGCGACGGAGTGCAGAAGAGAAGAGGAGAGGAGAGGAGAGGAGAGGAGAACAAAGACAGCACAATACAACCCGGGGCCGGAAGAACAAAGGGTTCCAACAGACCAGGGGGAAGCAGAAGTGACAGAGGGATACAAGGGAAACCGAAAGGCAGAGCAATTGACAGGGTGAGGATGCTGTCGGGGCAGGATCTCAAGGGAAGTGTGTGGTGATTCGGGCGTGGTGGGTTGAAGGGTCTAAACCGTGACGCGGGCGAAAAGTCCAGAGGCAAACTTACCCAGGGCAGCGGCTGCCCTCTTGGCGGCAGCGCGACCAGATCTCCGGCCGGACATGGTGCCGTCGAGGTGGAAGGAGGAGCAGCTTTGCGAGTCGCAAGTTGCACGTTGCCAGCTTCCTCCCAGCCCAAGTTGAAGTGGTCGAGGTTGTTTCCCAAGGCTTCTCTCCCCTAGCAGGTAGGGTCGCTTGCGCTCGTTATGCGAAGTCCCAATGCTCAATGCGCTGTACTTACAGTTGCCTCGCCCTGCCCCCAACGCACCCGGTACCCACCCTTGGGGTTCTGACGCGCCTCGTCGCATCTATCCCGTGGACTTGATTGGCCTCCACGTTGCTTACTAATTGCACCTGGGAGCCACACAACGGTACATTCTATACTATGCACTGTACTCCGTCGCACTGTCTCGTCTTGCTTCCCTCCGCTCAGATACGGTCACGCAAGGACGACAACGACTCGTCTCTCGTCTCTCGAAAGTACCTTATCAACATAATCGCGCCCTCATCGTTGCAAAATCATTGGACCTAGGTACATACAAAGCTCACAGTTATTCGTAATCATCCTGCGTGTACTCCTCTATGCAGTGCAAACACCCATCATGTCTCGACACACCTGCCATCCCATGCCTCACTGTGCCCTGGCAATTCCTAGCTCTGCCAAGCCCTCGTGTGCTCAAGAAGGATGATATACGCCAAGCTTCCTGCATGCGCCCTTCATGCAAGTCCTGATTTCATGAGGAGCATGTCGTAGCTCATACCATACAACGTTAAAACTTCCTTGTAAGCCAGATGCCATGCCTCTTTCGTGAACGAAGAGACTGAGAAAAACACCGAGAAGAGCAGAAGCAGCGTGAAAAAAAGCACACGCGAGACCTTCTGCGCACCTTGCGCATCTTCCACGAGCTCTAGAATGTATCCCATCCGCCATTGTTGATCTCCGCCTCAAGCTTCCGACTGATGAAGCTCGGAACTCCGTGGCTCAATACCGTGTTACGAATCAAAGAATCGTACCTCTTTTGGTTCAAGTAAAGCTGTCTTCCATGTCGTAGTTGCGGGTCGGTGTCGCCATATCTGTCCATGTACGGCGCTGGGCTGAAGGATCCTGACATGCGGAACAGGTATATCGTGGAGCATTTGCGAATGTTCAAGAAAACGCCGATATTTCCTTGGCAACTAGATAAAAGTCAAACCGGTTAGTATCAAGCTTCTTCCTCATCAGACGTACCGGCATGCCATGTCCAAAGCATCATGGTAAAGGGGGTAAAAAATACTGGTGCAAGTTGACCTCGACATACCTGCGCATGTGTTGTTGAGCGCCACCAATCACCGTGGCCTCTCTCTCTGCCGTCTCCGGTCTTTGACAACAGGTGCCTTGGCTGCAGAAGACAGCGCCGCAGAAAAGGCAAATCACTGGATCCGTAAGATCCTTGCCCGTCGTGGGACATTTCCTTCGCGTCGCCTCTTCGATGAGCGAGTCAAAGTTCTTGGGCAGACCTATCAGCTCGAAGATACCCGGATGGCTAATCATAGATGGCTGTGTTCCCTCCGAAAACCCTCGCGGAGATAGCACCTGGTGCTTGACCCACGCCATCACAAGGGCTTCAGTCGTGGCCGGCCAACCACACTGCGAAGCGTTGACTGTCAAGGAGGCGCACATCTCGTCGAACGTCGGCACCCTCAGCGCTTCAGTGAGACGCTCTAATTCCTCCGCGTCGGGGTTAAGTGAGACGTGGCTGTTGAAGTCGACGCCGTACCGGACATGGAGGAAGACAACGCATTTCCGCAAAAACGTCAGCGCATACTTTTTGGTGAAGCTGTACCATCCTTCCAACGTGTCCACGCCTGGCTGTTGAAACCCACGGTTCTCCTCGTCCTTCATTGACTCTCCGGGATGATGTGTGGCCTGGAATTCCATCCCGTACTTGGTGATGGCCAAAGCAAAGTCGGCAAAATTGTTCATTGCAGGATCCTGCGTCTGACGGTTGGCAAGTGTGCCTGCCCACATGCCGACAGGCATGTTTCGACCCATGAGATAGACGGCCTTGACGAGTTCAGCCAGATAGCATAGTCTGAGCACATGCGCAATGTCTGCCTTTTGGGCAGGGGCTAAGCCGTAGGCACATTCAACCAGGAAAACAAACGAGTCCTGGCTAAGGAGCGGGGGATAGACGTCGAGTGGGCGCCGCGCGTGCTGGGTTCCCGTGCCGAAATACCGCGACATAAATAACTGGCAGTGCTGCCGCTCGCTATCCTTGCGATACTCGGCATCAAGCCTGCCTTCTGCGGCGGAATGGCGAGCCCCCACGGACATGTACGAAGTTGCAGTCTCGGCAAGTATACGCAGATGCGTGAGGATTTGTTCGGGTATCTTCTCCAAGAGGGTCATGCCTGGCTGAGCCTCGGTCCCTCTTTGTTGGATCTCGACGGCGGATATTGAAAAGCCGACTGCTTGAACCAGCGTGTCGCTGCATGAGAGCTCCTCTCCCAAATCTGCTTTGGCCTCAGGTGCGTACCGACTCGGTAATTTGTTGGAGCGTATGGTTTCCCTGAGTCGGCGATATGCACCCATGAGCTCTCCAGCAACAGGTGTGTTGGAGCCTGCCGCAGCGGGCCCATAGCCTGGATCAGGGGTGCCGGCAGAGAACGAGGAGCTTGCTGGTGTTCCCATGACGGAGGAGTGGGATTCCAACTCTTCCCTAATCCACGTCATATCTGCTGGGGCTCTTGCTTGGCTCAGACTCTCCATCAAGCTTCCGGGCACGCTTAGTGGAACGATATCCGACGTGCTGGGTTCATCCGTCTCGCGAGCTTTGCTTCCACCAAGGTAATAGGCACTGCCCATTTGCTTATCTAGAAAGTCCTCGAAGGAGCCGGGAGGCTGCAGGTAACCTGGGTACGACTCTTCCAAGCCTTTCCAGATAACAGGGAGGAATGCATTGCCCAATGCCTTACACAGTGGACACACAAACTCGTTCAATTTGGTATCCTCAGGGTGGTGTCGAGCAATCTGGTGGGTGTGTCGGCGATTGGTAGCTTCATAATAAAGCTCAAAGCAGCGATAATGCATCATGTGTCCACAGCCAGTGGCAACAGGACCTGGGCGCGTACATCTTGATGAGAAGCCTCTGCCAATCGTTTGCCGTTCGGCGAGGAAAGTTTCTCCCTTCGCGTTGAGCTTCTCGACCATCCTCCTGTTCTCGTGAGCGATGCCGAAAGGTCGGATATCTTCGGCTGATCGATCCAGGTTGCACGGTGTCTGAGACGCTTCTCGAACCAGATCAGGGTCCTGGAAGTCTGTTTGCCGGAGAATATGACTTTGGTTGATTAGGGCAAAAGTGCCGTATAAGTGTCGATCATCCGCTTCCTCCTGGCAGAGTATGCAAGTACCCGTGGGATATTTCCAGTTCTGTTTCCGGTCACCGGAGTTTTCTTCCTCTTCCTCTTCCTCCAGGTCCGAGCCCCAATCGATGGCTCCTTGGTTCTCCAGGAAGCTTTTCTGCTGCATCTGAAACTGGGCCATGACCTTTGCCTGGCGACTCAATGCTGCCTTCTTTTTTCTCTCGCGCTCCTCTTCTCCTGAGTTGTTGGCGGGAGAAGAAGTATCAACACGGTCCACCGAGATCCCAAGATGAACATAGGCGGATTCAAATACCCGTGGCCTCTTCTGCTTGAGACGGCGAAGAACAAGACCGATTTTAGGGTGGACAGACTTGAAATCTTCTTTTGTCGACATCAGGTTGAGCAAGGAAACAATTGTTCTTGAGTTGCTCGCCTCGGGCACGAAGCTGCGAGCAGATCTTGTGAGGGCGATGTAAACAAAGGACTTTGACTCTCCGTCCATATCTTCCTCGGTCGTCTTGTCTTCAAGAATAGCCATGAGGATGAGATGGAGAACGACCTGCAAGAAGGTCTCGAGCCGCGTGAAGGGTACAGATGGTGTGAATCGCTGAGCAACAAGCGGATACAGAAGAGAATAATAAATGATTTGTGCAAACATGCCCGTGCTGGTAAAGGCGCCCAGGTGTTCGAACAAGCCAGAAGGGATAGGGCGTATCTTGGGTTCGTACACAATCTCTTCCACGGTCTTGCCCGTTCTCTTGGCCATCTTCTTTCTGTACGCCATTTCGGACTCTTCACGCTGATTCTTGTTGTAGTGCGCGATGTATGGATCGATGTCCTCGATGAACTCGGGACGTAGCTCAAAAGTCCCAACGTCCGAAACACCCTCTGGTGGTTTGAACGTCGCCATCTCGTCCAAAACGCGATGAAAATCCTCTTGCTCTTGATACTTTTCCGGCAGCTTATTTGTTATTTCATTGAATGATAGAGGTTTGAAGCAGAGGACGTGGGTTATGTCTCGACGCATAGCAAGGATTCTTGCATTGGGCTCGTCCTCTGGAGTGATTAGTGAGGTCCGGTCGCTGAGCAGGACAATAAGAAGATGTATCATATCCTCGACGATGTCCAAGTGCTGGCTGTCATCCTGAGCTTCGGACTTTTGCTCATATAGACCCTTGACCCAAGGATCCATGCCAAAGCGGTCGATTATGGAGGCTAGCATACGACTTGGATTGCAGATTACCATCGCCGTCTGCAAGAGGAAGATATCCCGATGATGGGACACGTCTCGCTGGCCTACGCCGCGGTATGTGCTTGCTTGATGCCGTAAACTAATACCGTTGCGCACCCACATGTTCGCTTTGATCTGTGCTAGCCAAGCACACACTCGAAGTGGGAAGTCGAACGCCGCCACCAAGTAATCATCCGCAGTGTAGTCCCTCTTAGGAAACTGTGGCCGACCCATCAGTCTTGGCTTAGATCGAAGTTCTTGAGTCGTGAAGCTTAGTAGAGCCCGCATGTTGGAAGCAGGGAGTGATCTTCCACATTCAATGAGCCAGGACAGGGTATAATGGAGTGCATGGTGGAAGCTGATGGGGTCCTTTTCCACCATGAATTTAACCACGTCGTACGACCCTGATTCGGTGTCGAACTCAAAGTCGACCAACGTCTTGAATTTGACCTCATCTTTGATCTCTGCCTGCTTGAAGCGATGGCGCTCGGCCCCTATGGAGTTCACGATGACTGCCTTGGCTGTAAAACGGATGGCCTGCTGCAAGTAATGTATCTCGTTAGGCGGGCAGTCCCGGAAAGCTTCAGCCAGGTTTCGAGCCTGCAGATTGATTTGCCTGGTAACCAGCGAAGCGGTGATCCAAGAGTCTGCTTCGTACTCGACGTGCTCAATGACTGCCCGAACATTGGGACCGATACACTGATGTAGCTTTACCAGATCCAGGAACTGCATCAGGTAGCGTGGCTCATATCTAACATGCTCCTGAACATGAGGAGATCCAAAAAGGTACTTCAGATCCTGGTAGAAGTGATACATTCGGCGATTCGTGACAGAGCCGCTTTCGAATGCCAACACTGTGTCCGGAGAGACATCCCAGGGGTGTCCGACTTGGCGTGTAGTCAGAAATGTGTACAGAATTGCCAGCAGACTGCTCAGGAAGTTCCCCCGCTCGACAACCTCGGCCGTTATGGAAGGAGTAGTCAACATCTGCAGGGACAGGTTGATGATGGAGTGATCAGGCTCCCTGTCCCCTACCAGGTAAAGCTGGGCTAAAATGGTATAGAGGCTTGCAAACCGTAGAGCCAGGACACGCTTGAACTCTGGGATCTGTACTACAGTAGAGATGTACAGAGATCGAAGATCATTCCTCACCTTCTTCCACATTCTCAAGTCGAAGAGGAGGAGCCAGTCTAGGCGAACACGCTGAAACACATCCTCGGCTGGCGGTACATTCTCCCGTTGAGTGTATACATGCGGCGTCTCGATCCAATATCTTCCAGGTCGTGGGGTTACTCGTTCGGATCTGCCAGGCGTCTTGGGGATGTCTATATTGGCCTTTGGATAAATTGACGGGGCAATGAGAGGCTCTGCCGTGTCTGAATCGGAAGGCGTGCCATCGCGCTCACGGCCTGCTGGCCTCGCATTTGCCGGCGGCGGCGGCGGAGGTGGGGGATAGCCGGCCATGGTTGCTTCGTCCTCCTCTAATGCCTGGTCGGACTGACTCCAGTTCATACCAAGGTCGGTTACGTCGCCCCTCGTATCAACCATCATGACGTCCTCGTCATCATCGTCACCTCCGTCATCAGAGCTTGAGGAAGGTCCATCGTCGCCACCGTCCATATTTGCGTCATTGTCGCTATCCCCTGTTGCGTCGAGTTCAAGAGTGACGGCTCCCTGACCACCACCGGCCGCTGCTGCCTGAAGCGCTAAAATGAAACGCGCATTCACTCCGTGCAGCCTGGCCGTGGACTCCATGTGCTGATCGTCTTCCTCCTCATCGTCGATCAGACCAGCCGTCTGTGTAGCGGAGCTTCCTTGACGCCACGGCCGCATGACCTCCTCGCAAACAGTTCGCCTCAACAGATGGTTATCATGTCCTACAGAGCAACCAGATATATCACCAAGCCACTCAACCAACGTGCCGCACATCTGCTCCCGAAAGGTGTCTCTTGATGATCGAATTGTTACTGTTACCCGAATGGCCTCCATCACCTTTGCCATACGGAGAAGTCGCTCTACATCCGGCATGTAGATGAGGATGCTGCGGCCAATAGCGTCCGTTTCCCAAGCATCATTGGCAGCTTGACGGCGACTCTTGCGACACGCACGAGCCACTTGATCCTGAACTTCTTGCACAGTGTGTTTTTCGTCGTTCCACAAGACGAGAGCAAATTCGTTACATGGCTCTGCCCCGGTCCCGTAGTATTTTGACGAAAGGCGTGATGTCTCCTCGTCCTTTCGAATCGACTCTTCGGTCTTCACTTGCCGTAGCTGCTCGGGGGCACAAGATATAACGTCGCATATGTAGTCGAAAACCCGGCCTATCGTCATTCGAATGTTCGTTATGAGGTCCTCAGGCAAAGCAGCCATCTCCTTGCCCTTGCCCTTGTGTGCAGCTGTTTCCAGATCGGAGTGTATGGTGCAGAAAAGCGGGTGTTTCCATGCCTCGTCATCGCCACAATCGCAACAACCGCTATTTCCAACCGATATCTGGATGCGAACCATGTGTCCGGTGTGGTCGGTCGAGTCGAAGCATCGGCTGCAAAGGCAGCAAGTCTCGTCGGTACCGCACGTACGACAAGAGTATGAGGCCTCGCCAGGCTTGAAGATATGGCCACAGCGTTTGCCTCGAGCTGCCTCGGTGTACTCGGCACCTTCGACAGCTCCCTGAGCTTCGCTAAGCTTCAAGTCATTGGACAGCCTCCCGTCGGGAAACAAGAGTCGCATGTATTCCTGGTTACCTCCGGCAAGCGCCCAGAAGAGGTTCTGCAGCAGCTCCCGCGATGCATCCTCGCTGTAGTGGTGGTTGAAGCGAGCGGGCAGCTCTGCCAAAAACTGGCAAAGCTGCTGCTCCTGCGTTGAAAGAAACTGCTCCATCCTCAGGGTATCATCCTAGTCGAAGCTGTTCCGTAGTGACTGCGGAAGGTGGTGGTAGGCAGATGCGGTGGTCTTTATACCCAGGGTGGGGTACCAGTGGTGGTGGACGTGTTGGGCGCCACGGGCGATTACAGGCAGGCTGGCAGCCGATAGTTAGTCGAGCTGGCTCTAGGTTAAAAGAAAAGAAACGCAATGCAATGGGAAGAAGGCGAGGCAGCGTCGAATCAGGTCTGAGCTCGGGTGTGACGGCGAGCACGCGGTAGGCTTTGACCAGGATTGGAGCTTAGGTGTAGCTGATGCTCCAGGCACGTTTGCCCCTCGGTAGGTGACAAAGACATTTCCAGATTTGGCTCCGCTCAGGTAGGCCGGTAACGCAAACGTCAGGGCAGCCACCACCTCCTACAGTGCCTGCACGCCCGTACAAAACAAGCACCGACATAATTTTATTATCCGTTACACCGGAGTCACAGACCACTTTTCAGGGCTCAGGTCAGCATGACCTGTCGTGGGCAACCGTCCAGCTTAGGCGGAAAGCGGGCCATCTTACAGGGCAGTCAAGCTCCCACGATCATCGCCCGTTGGCCTGGAGCACTGCATCGCATGATGCACTCGTGAGTCTGAAGTATAGAACAAGCTTGCGACAAGCGCCTCTATTCCTTGGATGAATTGTACATGTTACAGAACGCAAGGTGTCTGCGCTATTCCTCCCATATTCGCCGGGCCATAACAGGTCGATTACTCGTCATCCTCCTCGCTCTCCTTGATATACTTATGTCGGATATCCTTCCACTGACGCTACGTGTTTCCATTAGTGACTGAGTTATCCGGCAATCGGTCTTGAAAGGCCACTTACCCCTCGGTTGTTCATGTCCCAGACCTTGTCCATGGTTGAGTTGAAGCCTCTACATTACGATCAGCATTCGCCTCGTGTCCGCAACCTCGACAGGCGCTCCATACATCTCGAACAAGAATCCAGCTCCGAATACAGCAGTGAGCATAACGTAGTTCCTCTTGAAGAGGGCGCTGTTGTCGGCGGTCAGTACTCGAATCGATTGCGTCCTGTCGATGAAGAAACTTGCCCAAGAAGGGAGGCCTGTGGTGTTGCGCGATTAGCGATGTCTGGGGATATGGGCCATCTTGCCGGGAACCAGGCCTTACCATTTTGAAAGGATTGCGCAATTGGGCGACTCGAAGCAATCTCTTGTGCTAGGGGGCCGTGAGAAGCTGGATGGAATGACTTTCGGTTGAAGGTTTGGTAAAGGTCTCGGTAGGAAATTCGCGAAGTCCCGGAGACTAGCCAATGTGTCCATGTTGATTGGCTCATCAGAGGGTGCCATGCGCCCCACTTCAGCTTCTGTACTCAGGCTGCAAAGCTCCAATAAACCTCAGAGCATATTGTACAGACGTGCTCATTCTTCAAATCATGAGTTGCCTGATTCGAAGCCGCTCCGATGCTGTTTCTCATCGCATAGCGCCACAACCCCTCTTGACCTTACCTCTGTAAGAGCACGAGATTCAAACTCCTTTATCTAAACCCACCCCAAAGTCTTACAATCCCACTTCTCATGCGTGGTATCTGGTATACCTTTGCCTGCGCTTGACGTGTGAGCCTCCGCTGCCTCCCGTCATGCCATCCGAACCCACCCAAGCCACCAATGCTGGCATCGTCATCGACGAGAACAGCGGTGAGCGCCATATTCCAGAGTCTGTTCGCGCAGATGGTACCACACGCAAAGCTATCAGGATCCGGCCTGGTTATCGCCCGCCAGAAGATGTCGAAGTATACAAGAATCGTACCGCAGAAGCTTTTCGTGAGCGCGGCCAGAGGATCGGTATCCCCGGTGCCGCAGGAATCAGTGAAGCACAATCCGAACAGTCATCGTCCAGTAACAAGAATGCGAAACGTCGCGAGGCACGTAAGAAGGCCAAGGCTACCGAAGACACCCAGGATATTGGCAGCAATGTTACGAATGACGGTGCGGTAAAGTCTGAAGAGGTTCAGGTCGACCCCGAAGTCGAGAAGGAGAAGAAGGCCAGGAACTTAAGGAAGAAGCTGAAGCAGGCTAGAGACCTACAGTCGAAGAAGGATACTGGCGAAACTCTTCTGCCCGAGCAGATTGCCAAAGTCATCAAGATTAACGAACTCATTCGTGAACTAGAGGCATTGGGCTTAGAGCCTGATGAGACCACACGAGAGGCTGGTGCAGCTCCTGGAAAGGGCGTCAAGGGGGGAAAGGACCAATAAAAGCACTCCATTTGAACAAGCCGAGCTGAAAGGCATGAGCATACACATGATGGATCTACACATGTTTGCAACATCTACAATGTCCTTGGGTCAAGTTGTTTCTGCTCAGCACATCGCTGATGAAGACAAACGGTGCAGTGAGGGTATAGGGTAGGCAAAATATATCGATAAGGCAAGTTTGGGATACAAGGCACTTACTTACCTACCTGAGTTCTCCGGATTTCTGCCGACAGCTGCTAGGTAGCAACACAATGAGGTAAGCTCCAAGTGCTTTACGATTACCTAGGACCACTCCGAGCCTACGCCATTAGCACCTGCAACCTTCAGTTCGCAGCTTCGCCATTGCGATATTTAACAGCCCGAAGCTTCTGCAGTAACCGTTTTCTGAGCCCATACAGTCGACCAACGTTTCGAACCGATTCGCCACCATGAGCGCCGAGGAGGAGCGCCAGGCTGCTCTGAACTCTTACCGGGCGAAGCTCATCGAGTCTCGCGAATGGGAAGCCAAACTCAAGAACCTACGTCTGGAAATCAAGGACCTGCAGAGAGATTTCGATCGCACCGAGGAGAACATCAAGGCTCTACAGAGCGTGGGACAGATCATTGGGGAAGTACTCAAGCAGCTGGACGATGAAAGATGTAGGGCAAACCTTCCCAACCTGCCGTCCCTAACCGCAGGCTAACGTAACTTGCAGTCATCGTCAAGGCCTCTTCAGGCCCCCGATATGTCGTCGGGTGTCGCTCCAAGGTCGACAAGGCAAAGTTGAAGCAAGGAACTCGTGTCGCCCTCGACATGACTACTCTTACCATTATGCGCATGCTTCCTAGAGAAGTGGACCCTCTGGTATACAACATGTCATTGGAAGACCCTGGCCAGGTTAGCTTCGCTGGTATCGGTGGGCTGAACGAACAGATTCGGGAGTTGCGAGAGGTTATTGAGCTGCCCCTCAAAAACCCCGAGCTTTTCCTCAGAGTGGGCATCAAGCCACCGAAAGGTGTCTTGCTATATGGACCGCCTGGTACCGGAAAGACGTTACTGGCAAGAGCCGTGGCCAGCAGTCTGGAAACGAACTTCCTCAAAGGTTTGAGCTCTATTTCATGGCGCACAGCAAGTCAACGATAAGCTAACGGCATCGTAGTCGTCTCTTCAGCTATTGTTGATAAGTACATTGGTGAATCCGCACGGCTGATTCGAGAAATGTTCGGATATGCGAAGGAGCACGAACCCTGCATCATTTTCATGGACGAAATCGATGCTATCGGCGGACGACGTTTCTCGGAAGGTACCAGCGCCGATCGAGAGATTCAAAGAACCCTCATGGAGCTACTGAATCAACTGGACGGTTTCGACTATTTGGGGAAGACCAAGATCATCATGGCCACGAACCGACCAGACACCCTCGACCCCGCCCTACTACGTGCCGGTCGACTCGACAGGAAGATTGAGATTCCTTTGCCAAACGAGGTTGGACGACTGGAGATTCTCAAGATTCATGCCGCTAGTGTTGTCACGGACGGCGACATAGACTTTGAAAGTGTAGTCAAGATGAGCGATGGTCTGAACGGAGCTGACCTGAGGAATGTGGTCACGGAAGCGTGAGTGCCCTACCTTCAGCGTTTCCCTAACATCAGACCTGCGAATACTGACATGGCAAACACAGCGGGCTCTTCGCGATCAAGGATTTCCGCGATGCAGTCAGCCAGGATGACTTGAACAAGGCTGCGAGAAAGGTGTCCGAAACAAAGAAGCTCGAGGGAAAACTGGAGTACAACAAGCTCTAGTATTTTGCATTGGTTGTGTAGCTAATAGAAGACAATTCATGAGCGGGATGAAGGAGGCGATTCAATGTGACCATTCGTACGTGAGTGTGACGGCTGCTCCTGAGCCAGATGTGCGATTGAAAATACCGGAAAACCTCAATATGGTTCTGTAACCCACGAGAGCCATCATAACATGGGCATGCCATGATGGCCGAGCGGTGCTATGAAGGTGCACTGTATAGCCGGCGGACGGTTATCCGAGGTACGTCATGCAGCCTCCACCAAGAGATCCCATAGACACGATGCGAGCTACCGAGCCATGAATATGCAAGCCCACCATCCCTGTTCTATGGCTATAGGTCAACCGGCCTATATGCGAATTGGGATACGAATACCTTTTGCACACTCCACGGGGGCCCTGTGCTCGGGACCTACGTCAACATACTGATTTTTGCAATGCGCCCAAAGGCAAGCATGGCTTTCTAGATGCTTCCGATGTGCTGGACAAGGGGATGACATCGAGGCGACGCTGTTTCTCTCGTTTTCGGCTGGGCGGCCGGATGGGGTCTCCGGTGATAGTGCTATTATTGGATCACGAATTCGTGGCGGATCAGCGCTTGTACGAGGTTATTGTGGCTGTGAGGGCAGCCGATCGGGCTGGCAGGGTACGGCATGCAGGGCCCCTGGCCTAACCCGATTGTACTGTACCAGTCCTGAGTGCCATTGCATGATCCTAATGCACTGAATCCATGGATAAGGCCAATTTTCCCCAAGGAGTTTCCGAAGTTGTCCTGAAGCATACATACGAAGCAAGCCGGTCCGACTCAGGTATGTCTATGAAGAACTTCGAGACAGCAGGGGACCTGAATGACCGATGTTCGAAGCACAATACACTTTCAGCTTCACGGGAACTAGGTACTTAGGACTTGGGAGCCCACGTTTTCCCACCACTTGTGCACAACATCACAACACCTGTGCTTGGACAAGGTGTGGTGGGGTCTGGCGCTCGCACATGAAACCAACGCGACTATCCTTACCCGAATTTCGGGCAAGGCGTTATGGGTAGAGTGACATTCAGTGAATTATTGGTCGTACAGGCAAAAAGCGGTTTTGGGATGATCAGGCGGCATATGCAGGTCGGGATGAATCTGAACTTGAATGTGGCACGAAGCCCCTGATGACAACGGCGGACGGACCGTGCCCACGCGATACGCAGTAGAGCTGCACAGGAGCTTGAGAGCATGATCTTCCATTGAGCATCCCAAAACTGGATTGGAGTTGGTGGGATATTTTGACGACATTCATTCTATTCACAGCTTTCAAGGTCGTGATCTATGTTGCGCAAGGGGATGTATGAGCCATAAAGAACGACGACAACAACAAGAAACGCACGCTCTGACTCGGGCTGCTTGAATTGTTGCCAAAGGATGGACGTCAGACTAAGACTTGTCGACCGTTGTCAGGGACACCACGTATGCACACATGCTTAAGAGGCCCACTAGGCAAACGGAACCGCGGCTGCGGCACTGGCTGAACCCCTGTCTCGAACACGACAAACGACGTAGACCGGACCGGGGGGGAGGCGAGGGGCTCCCATCAAGGCGGGGCATTGCTTTTTCAAGGACAGACCGACGGTTGATTGTCTTGCAAACGAAGCAGGCAAACGTGCAGTATGGACAGGCATACCGGAAGACATCAGAGATTTGCATCAAGAAGCGCCTCAGCCCTTCAGCAAGATGGCTATTAAAAGATCGGATTACAGATGATGGTGCAAGAGGGCGCAGGCGCAGTCAGTCAATAGTCAGATCTGTGAGGTTGAACAGGGCGAGGGGCCCCGGTTGGCTTGGCCTCTGTGCCGTGGCTCGGACAGTGAGCTCCAATGCCGACCTGGTCCACGAGAAACTGTGGCACGCCTGACGTATACGAGAGTTTTGCTCCTTGGAATTAGCAGAGAAAACACCAGCACATCAGGCTTGACGCAAAGTACCAACGTGCTCCGATGCCGCTTGATGCCACTACTGTAAACGGTTGGGGGAAAAGGCCATGGTGAATGGAAATGCCACCATCGAACAGTCTGGTTTCCCTGGCTACTTGCAATCCAGAGCAAATCAACCCACCAAACAACACAGCACGACACAAACCAAGCGCCCATGACCCCCCTCCATCCGGCTGCAGCTCATGTTTACCTTGCCTTAGTGCCCCCAAGAGATGGATGGATGTTGGATGTACCTGCTCGTACCGCGCGGTAGGGCCAGTCTGACCTGGCTAATAACACAACCAGAAGCACACCCAGCCGCCACCGTTTCCCCACATAGCTTGAAGCTGAGCCCCAAGCCTCACTGCTCGTTCTGGCCCTACCCAATGCTTCTGACGGGGGTCGAGAACTCGTACCTGCCCAGCGAGCGTGGACCACCACCCCACCCCTGCCTGAGGTGGGCGGTCTAGGTGAGGTAGCTGCAGCTTGCCCTCCTTCCCAGGACATACATCTACCTCCGACGTCCAACTCCTGATTTTTGTCTTTCCAAAACCTGCTCCCTTCACTTCTTCCATACTCCTCTCTCGCTCCCCCCCTCACATTATCAAGTGCATCGTGATACCCCCAATTCCATTCTTTCATCCCGTTCTTTAGTCTCAACCTCCCTTGACTGCTACTTGACGCAGCGAGACACCATGTGGTAAGTGTCCTCTCCCGTCACCGCTTCTGCCCCGCGCTTCACCAGCCCGCCCCTTCCCCGTTGCTCGAACCAATTGATGCACTGAGACACCTGCAACTAACGAGTATGATCTCGCAGTGGAATCTTTGGATACATCAACTATCTTGTGGAGAAGGACCGCAAGTTCATCCTCGATACTCTCCTCAACGGTCAGTACACACGAATCAGCCCACCCTCGCCGTCAGCTTACGAGTTCCCGTGCAACACTCAAACGCCTCCGCCGAAAACGTCTAGTGTAGTCTTGCTGACCTAGCTTCTTCTAACAGGTCTTTCCCGTCTGGAGTACCGAGGATATGATTCTGCTGGTCTAGCTATTGACGGCGACAAGAAGAAGGAGGTGCTGGCTTTCAAGGAAGTTGGCAAGGTCGCCAAGCTCAGAAAGCTCGTCGTCGAGTCCGACGTCGACCTCGAGAAGGTCTTCGATTCCCATGCTGGCATTGCCCACACCCGATGGGCAACACACGGCCCTCCCTCCACCATCAACTGCCATCCCCACCGGTGAGTCTTGCCAAGTTGACCCGAAGCCAGCTGTACCATCAGTAGGCTTGCTGCACGCAGCCTCGATGAATTAGGCTAACATTTGGGTTACCAAAAATAGATCCGATCCCAACTGGGAATTCACCATTGTCCACAATGGTATCATCACCAACTACAAGGAGCTCAAGACTCTCCTCGGAAGCAAGGGCTTCAAGTTCGAGACGGACACTGATACCGAGTGCATTGCTAAGCTGACCAAGTACATCCACGATCAGCACCCCCAGATCGGCTTCACCGACCTTGCCAAGGCCGTCATCCAGGAGCTTGAGGGTGCCTATGGTCTGCTCATCAAGTCCGTTCACTACCCTCACGAGGTCATTGCTGCCCGCAAGGGTTCACCTCTCGTCATCGGCGTCAAGACCTCGCGCCGCATGAAGGTCGATTTCGTCGACGTTGAGTATGCTGACGAGAACACCCCTCTTCCCGCCGAGGCCGCCTCTCAGAACGTGGCCTTGAAGAAGAACGCCGACGGCGGCTTCCTCAGCCCCTCCAGCGGACTGCTCGGTGCTCCCGACAAGTCGCTCCTTCACCGCTCCCAGTCCCGAGCGTTCATGACCGATGATGGCATGCCCATGCCTACCGAGTTCTTCCTGTCCTCTGACCCTTCGGCCATTGTTGAACACACTAAGAAGGTTATGTACCTCGAGGACGACGACATCGCTCACATCCACGAGGGATCGCTCAACATTCACCGTCTCAAGAAGGCCGATGGCAGCTCTAACGTCCGCACCATCCAAACTCTCGAGCTTGAACTCCAGGAGATCATGAAGGGCAAGTTTGACCACTTCATGCAGAAGGAGATCTTTGAGCAGCCCGAGTCCGTCGTCAACACCATGCGAGGTCGTCTCGATACCGAGAACAAGACCGTTACCCTCGGCGGCCTCCGTTCATACATTTCCACCATCCGCCGCTGCCGCAGAATCATCTTCATTGCTTGCGGAACTAGCTACCACTCCTGCATGGCTGTCCGTGGTATTTTTGAGGAACTTGCAGAAATCCCCATCGCCGTGGAGCTTGCTTCCGACTTCCTCGATCGACAGGCTCCCGTCTTCCGAGACGATACTTGCGTGTTTGTGTCGCAGTCCGGCGAGACGGCCGATTCCCTCATGGCCCTGCGTTACTGCCTTGAGCGTGGTGCCCTGACCGTTGGTATCGTCAACGTGGTTGGCTCCTCAATCTCTCTCCTCACCCACTGCGGTGTTCACGTCAATGCCGGACCTGAGATCGGTGTTGCCTCCACCAAGGCGTACACCTCTCAGTTCATCGCCATGGTTATGTTTGCGCTGTCTCTTAGCGAGGACCGAGCGTCGAAGAAGGCTCGTCGCGAAGAGATTATCGAGGGTCTGTCCAAGGTCTCGGAGCAGATCAAGCAAATCCTTGACCTCGACAAGCCCATCAAGGAGCTTTGCCAGAAGGTCTTCAAGAACCAGAAGTCGCTGCTACTGCTTGGCCGTGGCAGCCAGTTCTCCACTGCTCTGGAAGGTGCCTTGAAGATCAAGGAAATTTCTTATCTCCATTGCGAGGCTGTTATGTCTGGCGAGCTCAAGCATGGTGTCCTTGCTCTCGTGGATGAGAACTTGCCCATTATCATGATTCTCACGCGCGACGATCTCTTCAAGAAGTCTCTTAACGCGTACCAGCAAGGTAAGCTTACTCCAACCCCATGGAATCTGGTCATGAGTATCTTCATTTTGCTAACATTGATGGTTTCAGTCATTGCTAGAAGCGGCAAACCCATTGTCATTTGCAACACCGGCGACGAAGAATTCAATACCTCTGAGGCGGAGAAGATTGAGGTCCCCAAGACAGTCGACTGTCTTCAGGGTATCCTGAACGTCATTCCTCTCCAGCTGATCGCCTACTGGCTTGCTGTTCTGGAGGGTCTTAACGTCGACTTCCCACGAAATCTGGCTAAGTCGGTAACAGTCGAGTAAGCAGGATATTGGCCTCTTAGGCTTTGGCGTGTCCTTTCTTTCGTTCGCTGGTGCTGGCGCCCCCCTTCTCTATCTCTTGGTGTGCTTGGAAGCCTTGAGGGAGTCTTTGCTTGTGTGGCACAGTTGTCTTTCTACCGCGATGAAAGAACACGCCGGATTCAGCTGTGCAAAGCGAACAAATTTTTGTAATGACGTCTGGGAAGGATACGTGTGGGATGAAAATTGGGAACGGTGTCTGAACTGAATTAGACGAGCGTCGCTTTGGACAACCAGCCGTTTGCGGCCAGCGTAAATGTGAATAAAAATTTAGGCAGCGATGATTCTGGTTTTCGTATGTTGTGTCAGGTTCCGTGCTTGAATTGCCCCGACGAGGCAGAAAGTGGTTTGATTGGTATTAGAGCTAGGCAGGTTCCATATCAAAGGTACAGCCGTTCTCTCATCGTACTTGCGATTTGGTTTGTAGCTATGCTCAAGGGTCATATCACCGAGAATGCTAGATAGGGCGTGAGTACACGGCGAATAATTGCAAATAGCCCTGATTGGGTCTATCCTGGGTTAATATACCAACATCCCCTTGCGGAGATGAGGATGTCAAGTGTGTCAATCTGCGGTGTCAGGCTCGTTGCCTAGCCTAAAGAGCTTGAAAGAATAAGTGGCTGGTTGAAAAGGAGCCGCAACAATCTCAATGAATGTATAGCCGTACGACAATTACGTGTCCCTAAATAGCTACCATCACTGGGAAAATGCGAATTGGGATGCGGAAACTGAAACTTTAATTTCTGTCTAGCGTTACAGTGATCATTCGTCGTTGCTTGTGGATATGCCTTAACGACACCAGCAAGAGATGTCGGCTTGCATGGGGAGTTGTATTATCCCCCAGTTGCCCACTTCACGAGCAATTCATCTATGGTCCCTCCTTTCATGACAGCTTTGGCGACATGTTGACGGGGTGTTGGCACCTGGCAATGGAAGTTTCGACTATCTTGGCATGCATGCTGGAATCTAGACCGTTTGAGTACCATAACCCTTGATCCTGTCGGCAAATGCCCAGCTCTGGTCCTCCAGCTGCTCGCGGTCCCTAATTCGCACACCATCCTTGGTAACAACAGCAATGGAGTACGAATCCAAACTTCGGGCATCGCGGTAGAAAAGAACCTTCATGCACTCGCGGATAATCTCGATGGCATCGTCTCGCGATAGTTTGCTCGCAGCCTCCTCGTCAGGCGCATAGCGACGCAGGATGGGCTGCGCGAGCATAGAGCCAAAGCCCGTGGCCAAGCTAGGCGAGGCGTATGTGGTGCCGAGCAGGTCGGCGGCGGCCAGGAAAGGCTTGCCCTCGTCGTCGAGGCCGGCGACGAGCAGGTGGTTCCAGAGCGGGTCGAACTTGGAGCGGCGGCTGTAGAGCAGCTGGGAGAGGTAGCGGTGGAGATTGGCGGCGGAGAGGCGGGTCTTGTCGGGGGAGTCGTAGGCCTCGGTGAGCTGGAGGTCCGTCAGGTGGCGGTTGAGGTACTGCATGTCGGAGATGTCGCCGCTGAAGCCGATGAGGGCGCTGTCGCCGTAGGCGCGGAGACGCTTGACGTCGGTGAAGCGGGCAAGTGAGCCGTACGAGGCTAGGAGAAGTGGGCGTTAGCAATCCCCATGCAGAATGGTCGACGGTGTGCTGGGCCGTGTTTAGTGTCGGCACGAACCAAGGTTGTCGGCGGCCATGACGACGCCGTCGCTGTACTTGATGGCTATCACCGAGGTTCCCGTCACAATGGGCTGCTGCGTGTTCTGCTTGGGTCCGTTGTTCTGCATCAACGAGGCATCGTAGGCGCCGTACACATCGTCTCTAGGCTGCCGAGGGCCACGATGGCGGGTCAGCAACCGGAGGGTGAAGTCGACTGTGATGGAGCGGGCGACTACTCACACGGCCCCAGGCCTGCGGACGGTGATCCATGACTATGCAGACAGAATGAGACGGCTAGGGGTTGGCTCGTTTGTTCTGGAGAGACGGAGAGGATGGTGGCTTTGGGGGAATGGTGGGAAGTTGGTGGAAGAGTGATGTGAGGACGTTGGAATCGGGGCTCTGCAGTTACCCCAGAGTTACGGCTGGAGCTGTATGACTTGGAGGTTGTCACTCGCGTCCAATTGCAGCCTACCAGCAAGCGCATCGAACTTGACTTACATAATCTGACATCACCTATGTGATTGGGTACCCAAAACAGCTCTGGGTGCTCAAAAGTACCGTGGTACGCATAGTCCTGCATGACGGCGGTTTTGCATAAAGTACCGAATACATCGAGAGCTTCCCCCTGCCAATCCCTCCACCTACTGAAGCAGCCAAGCAACAGGGCATGCGACCAGCCCGCGTGTTTCCCGTTTCTCAGCTACCAATTCATGTCGAGTCGATTGCTGTAACCCGACACCGTGCGCCTTCCACTGCCGCAGGACACCGATCCTACGCCGCTCGCCTGGGCGAACCTGTTCGTCTTTGCACACGGCCCTATCACCAGCCATTGTAACGCGGAGCTTCCCCCCTCCAACCATGCTCAACACCATCGGCTGGGCTTCTGCCCGCCGGCTAGCCCTCGCCGGCAAACCAGCCCTCGCGCAGTCGTCGATGGCGTCGCAGAGACTGGCCATCCGCCCTGCGCCAATCGCCCGAAGTTTCGCCTTCTCCGCGTCGACCCCCTCGCCGGCCAAAGCGTCGACCGACGCCGCCTCCGCGAAGACGAAGAAGACCGACCCAGCGGCCAAGAAGCAGGCTGCCAAGGCAGCGGCAGACAAGAAGAAGGCCAAGGAGAAGGCAGCCAAGGAGAAAGAAAGGGCCGCGAGGGCGAAGGAGAAGGAGAAGGCTGCCAAGGCTCGGGCCAAGGCCAAGGCTGCGGCCGCGAAGCCAAAGCCTGCGAAGAAGGCCAAGGAGCTGACGCCTGAGCAGCTCAGCAAGTTCGAGATCAAAGAGCTCAAGAAGTTGTCGTTGCTGGATGAGCCCGACATCCTGCCCGCAACTCCCTGGCACCTCTACCTATCGCAGGGATCCAAGGCTAGATTCGAGGAGAATCCGAGTTTGAGGCTCACGGAGTACGTTGGTGTCCTGAGCACCGAATATCACAACTTGACCGAATCCCAGCTCGAGGTACGTCACTCCTACCAGGAAGACGAGACGGAGGGGCCAACAACGTCCCTGCCCGTGCCCAATGGCCAGCGTCACTAACGCATTTTGCTCGTTTCTTTTGCAGGATCTCAAAACGCAAGCCGCCGCCAACCGCGAGGCAAACGCCCAGGCACACCAGGCATGGGTCGAGTCTCACTCCCCGGCCGCCATCTACGCGGCCAACATCGCCCGCCGCCGCCTGCGCAACAGGCCCGACGTCTCCAAGACGTACAAGGGCCTGCGCAGCCTGGAGCACAGCCGCCTGCCCGGGCGGGCCCGGGCATCGTTCCCGCTGTACATGCGCGCCAACTACCACAACATGGACGGCGAGACCAATGCGGAGAAGTTCCGCGCCGTGGCCGAGGCTTGGAGGAACCTCCCCGACGCGGAGAAGCAGCCGTTCATCGACCTCTCGCACGCCGAGCTGGAAAAGACCCGCGCCGAGACCCTTGCGCTGAAGCAGGAGGCCCACGATTACTGGAAGGAGAAAACTACCCTAGGCTGCCCAATCAGTCCCCGTAGCTAAATCTCCGTGGGGCTGGCAATACCCGTACATTTCAGGAGGAGTGTTACCGACTGATCGATACAATGGCGAGCTTGGGCGTTTTTCTAGGGTTGAATCGTGGCCGTGCAACTGGTTTCTCTTGCGATTGCAAGTTCCAACCAGCCATATACCGCATTTGAAATGCTGCAAAGCTGCGCTGCTTGCTTTATGTCATGGGTATGGCTCGACGGTATCCGAGTCACTTTGTAGTAGTCGTTTCTCAGGGGGGTCGAACCCCGCGTGTATTCATGTATCATTAACTGTTTTACTGGAAGGAAGCTCGTTCAAGTCTTGCTCCCCGCCTCACGTGCTTTGTAACCGGAAGTAATGGTATCTTTGGTTACAAGATACCGAGTAGGAACCGTGAACAATGATGCATGTATATGTCCGTTCATCCGCGAATGCTTCCCCCAAAACGCCTTCATGATTCCATACCCATCCAAGCGTGACCGGGCTGCCTTGTGGGCAGACGTGTGCACCAATTTAAGAATAATTACCAAAGAAGAACCGAACAGAAGCGAAAGTGGCAAGCAGGAGTGCTTAACCCAGCCTTGAAAAATGCTATGGCGGACGGTCAAGGGGTAAAACTTCAATGACGACCTCGCCCTCGCCGTCAACCCACTCGGCTCCAGTGTGTTTGAGATGTCTCCCACTGGCCAGGTACAAAAGCAAATAGGTATGCTTCGATATGTGTCCCCAGCAGTACAGTCGAAGCCAGTTGTGGGACTGGTCGCGGCGGCACCACACGCCCCAGCCGGCGAGGCCACTGCGCAGGTAGTTGGTGAGGAAAATCCAGGTTCCAAGACGAGTTTCGGGACTCCAATCACTGCAGTCCAAACGCCAGTACCCTCGCTCAAAGGGGTCCAGGTCTCTCTTGGCTTCAGGACGGTACCGTGACGAGAGGTCTTTGGACAGCTTGTCAAGCTTCTCCGAAACAAGGCTGACGGAGTCGATGTCGGCGATGCCAACCGGAGGAGGCGGGGACCAAATCTCAAAGGTTTGCTCGATTATATCGGCGGCGCGGGCCCTGAAGTGGTGACTGTCGCTTGAGCTACGTAACAAAGCGATGGAGCTGGTTACTTGCGTCGCCACCTTGGGGCGTTTGGAAGGGAGCGGCTCGGAATCAGCGCGGGAGGACGAGGTGGTTGAGGGTTGGCTAACAAGACTGCTCGAAATATGTGTGACATCATTCAGGTTGTCGTCCTCCATGGCCTTGGTTTGTATGTCACGCTTTGTAGACATGATGACCTGCGGCGTGACGGGTATAACCGGGCGGGGGCCCTTTGTGTTACCAGGAATTCGGATGTGATGCTCATCATCAGGGCTTGGAGCCGGGACGGATGAGGGAACATGAGAACGATTTCGAGAAGGGGGCGCATCTTCGCCGGGATCCGGTCTTGCCTTGGGAGACGAAGCTGTGCAGGATTGCAATGTAGAGCCAGTGCGAATCAAGTACTGCTGAAGCGTCCGCGTGGGGGAGACAAAGAGAAGTCGCGAATCGGGCATGGGGTACGAATCACTGATCTGGCTAGGAGGGGCCACCCAAGAGCTCTGGGACGACTCGCAGCTGTCTTGCGTCTGCTGAACACCCTGAGCGGCCGTACACCTTTGCGCAGGGATCCTGGGTGATTGTCGATTGTCAAGAACACTCCTGAAACTCAGGTCCAAGCCTGACGACTGCGGCGACTGGACCAGTGCAGTATCTTTATTCGGCTGACTCGACCGCGGTGTCTTTCGAACAAGGCCCGTCGCTGCGACATTTCTTGAGCGATCTGAATCTTGGTCCACCGGCAGGTCGACTGTCTGTGCAGGCTCAAACGCTAGGTAGGCCTGTGCAAGCCGCCGGTATGCCAGGTCGTCAGCGGCGCGACTAGGCGCGGTGATATGAACCAAGACCTCGACATTGTCCGAGGACTGAGTAGCCATTGCGTTGAAAGAGGCCGGGGCTGAAAGGGATTCATGGCGGAGAGGTGGCACGCAAGCAGAGCGGATACGCCGCAGGGCGCTTTGTGTGATTTGGACGAGGCGAGGTGTCGGGATGGAAAGCTGTGCAGCGAACGGCCCGCTCACAGGCAGCTCCTTTGTACAGCAACGCGACTATGTGCTTGCTGGAACACGATGTCGGACTGGCTGATGGTGACGAGCGTGAAAATCGTGTCTTTGTTGGAATGTGAGCGTCGAGAGTCGCCGTACACAGAGGGCATTCATCAGGCGAAAGAAAGGGAACAAAAGGAAACAAGCAAAGCAAGACGAGACTGATGACCAAAAAGGGCCAACATGTCTAACATGGCTGAACATGCAGAAGCGACATTGTATGGATGAGCCAAGACGTGTCATGTGAAGTCTAGATCCAAGACACGAGAGGACCCTTCCCCAGCTGCCCGCCTCGTTTGCCTTCAGCACCAAGTCCCTAACACCTTACTTAGAGAACCCCACCAGCACCTGCAGCCGCCTATCGATATAGGTGGGTTAGGCATCTTGCCTTTTGTTTGTGAAAAGGACGTGTGGCCTCAACTCTTGGTCACTAGACGGCAGACAGGCAAGGCAGTAGCTCAACGGCCAGCAAAGCCAAGCAGTAGACGATGCCGAATGCATCCCCACCCGCATGGACCACACGTGGTGGTAGTGGTGGTGGTCTGGAGGAGCAATTAAATAAATTTACAAAACCCAACTTAGGCTAAAGCAGAGAGAGAGCAGCATGGGGTTGGTTCAACAAGGGGGAGGGGGGGAAGAAGCGACCTGGTCCCTAGAGGCTTGCGCTACCGATACCCAAAGCCATCAAATCAGCAATTCGTCCTCGTCCTCGTCCTCGTCCTCGTCCCCTCCCCCTATCCGCCTCTCTCTCCGCCCCCCCTTCTTGTGAACGCGGCAAGAAAACGTCGGAGTCTCGCACGATTAAAGATTCTCCCGGGCCACTCGAAGCAATGGCTGGAAAGAAGCGAGGCGACCTCGGCCGCGTCGTCGTGATCGGCGGCAACGGCTTCCTGGGCCACCACATCGTCAACCTGGCGCTCGAGCAGTGGACCACGTCGTCGGTCACGTCTGTCGACCTTCGGTGCGAGCGCAACCGCAACCCGGCCGCCGGCTACCGCGAGTGCGACATCACCGACGCACCTCGGCTGCTCTCGCTGTTCGAGGACCTCAAGCCCGACGTCGTCATCCACACAGCCTCGCCCGCCGTCGACGGCGGCCAGACGGCCGACGAGCTCTTCAAGAAGGTCAACGTCGATGGCACCCAGGCCGTCGTCGACGCCTGCCGCGGGGCCGGCGTCAAGGCACTCGTCTACACCTCCTCGGCCAGCGTCATCAGCGACAACGTCCACGACCTCTGGAACGCCGACGAGCGCTGGCCCGTCATCCGCGGCAAACAGCAGAACGAGTACTACTCCGAGACCAAGGCCGCCGCCGAGGAGATTGTCATCAACGCCAACCGCGCCGAGCCCGCCCCGTCCCTCCTGACGGCCGCCCTGCGGCCCGCCGGCATCTTCGGCGAGGCCGACGGCCAGACCCTCGCCGGCTTCCTGCGCGCCTACGAGAAGGGCCAGACCTGGATCCAGATTGGCAACAACTACAACCTCTTCGACTTCACCTACGTCGGCAACGTCGCCCACGCCCACCTCCTCGCCGCCAAGCTGCTCCTCGCCACCGCAAACTCCTCCACCCAGCCCCTCGACCACGAAAAGGTCGACGGCGAGGTCTTCATGATCACAAACGACTCCCCCGTCTACTTCTGGGACTTTGCCCGCGCCGTCTGGCGAGCAGCCGGCTACGAGGGCAACGGCAAGCCCAGCTTCACCATGTCCAAGGAGTTCGGCAGCGTCGTCGGCGTCCTCAGCGAGATCTTCTTCATGGTCCTCCAGAAGCCCCCCGTCTTCACCAAGCAGCGCGCCGTCATGTCCTCTATGACCCGCTTCTACAACATCAACAAGGCCAAGCGCATCCTGAATTACGAGCCCATCTGGTCCCTGCAGGAGGGTGTCGACCGCGGTGTGGGCTGGTATCTTGAGCAAAAGAAGACGTCAATCGTCAAGTCATGAGAGCGTGTGCTTCATATATTCTTGTAATGCATCTTCTTTTCTCCCTGTCTCTCTCTTTCTTTCCCTGTCCTAAACTAAAAGCATCCCGAGGCCAGCATGCAGAGGGTCGGAGGGGAACATGTGGAAGCGTCGTGTTACGCCATCAAGGAGAGAAAGGAGCCCTCAGGCCAGCTCACCTCAACACCATGTGGTTGTGGATTTCCCCCCCACCCATCATCGCACATAGTACATGCTAATCATCACGGCGAAATGTTCATCAGACTCCATCCTTTAAACTGGTTGCATCTTGCCTTTTCCATTCGTCTGCCTTGATTTATGTCATTGAACTGCTATGCTAAATCTAAACGCATTCATGTAGTTAACCGACGGTTGGTAAGCACGTCCAAGTAAAGCCATGAAGGCGCCGCACCATCAGCATCGGCCGGGGCCTGTTTAATCATGACGCACAACGAAACGACGAACCCCTCAAACACCTTTTGGGAAGCCGACGTCTCCAAACATGCATCCGCACAAAGAACATCTTCTCACAGCAACCCACACAGCCTCGGGGACTTTGGTTACGCCCAGCATTGGCCCGTCGTGGATTCGATCCTGAAACTTATCCTCCTACTTGCATCCGCATCGCCCAGTCTCCACGCAAACCCAGTCCCGGATATTGCCTGTATCAGCACAAAGGAAATCGTAGCTCATTATAAGGGTCTTTTGGAGTAGAGAGCCTGACATTCTTCCGTTTCGCAAACAACGCAAACACCCAGTATAATCAAAAGAAAGACAAGACCACATATTTGCCGGGTTGCACCGGCATTGCATCGCCAAAAAAGCGTTGCTCGTTTTGTCGGCGTACGCCAATCTTCCTCGGCGTGGTCGGTAACCCAACAAGTGTGCATTCCGACTCGGTATCCCTGAAAAGATAAACCATGATGATAGTAAAACCCATAGCACAGGGTGATACCCTGATTGCAGACAAACAATGAATCCAGGGTAGGATCAGGAGTTGCTTCCAACGCCCAAGCCGTTTCCTTGCCGACCCCAGGCAGAGTTGCGCCACTCGCGCCTACTGGCATGCTCATGCTCAGTAGTGTCAATCTGGCTGTCCGAGTTGTTGAACTGGTTCTTATAAGGAGATCCGTTCCCGGGGGGGCCTTTGTGCTGCCGTTGTGGTGGCGTTCCCTGGCTCGAGTGTGCATGGCCCATAGGCACAGACTCCTGCACCTGCCGTACTGTTGCCTCGCCTTGCCAGACGGTTGGGTCGGTTTCCACTCTTCTTGGGGGCGGTCGAGATGAGAGATCTGCTCGGTTGTGGCCTTCGTTTGCATCCGTGATGGACACTTGTCCTCGGCGGTCCTGGAATCTTTTGAGGATTTCCTTGGTAGTGATGTCACCATTGTTGCTGAATATATAGGGGTCGTTCATGAGGGTCAGGATTTCGTCGGGTACCTGGACGTTGGTTAGGACCACGACTGTGGGATCTTGCGTTAATCTTGAACTTACCTGGCACATTTCCTCGATATTGGCAATCATCATCTCGACGGCATCAATGACATAGATTGCCTCGCTATCCAGCGCCGGAGCCTTGTTGACATTGATGAGAATGTTGGGCGCGATGACTGTGGCGAGGTTTCGAATGTCCATCTTGGAGCCCACCTCTTCGTCGAGCTGGTGGAAAGAGCCTGCCCATTTGAGGAACGCAAATAGGATCTCCAGAGAGTCTCGGTGACTCCGCGGCAGAAGACAGCACGTCAAGTGTAGGCATTGCTTTCTGCGCTCGGGATCCGCAATCTTGGCCGCGCTGATCCATAGCTTGTACAGCTTGTGCGTCATGAGAGGGTCCGGTAGATCGCGTAGATATCGCTTCAGGAGCGCTGCGAGCTGCACGACTGGCTGTTCCATGAAGTTGACAGCGTCGCCACCGTCAGTGTTAATCCTGTCCACAAGCTCCTGCTGCTTCTTGATGTTGCCGTTCTTTCGGAAGACACCCTCGACTGAAAGATCCATCTGACGCATCGATGAGATGATATCGTCGATTATTGCCGGAATGCGAAGCGTGCCGGGACCAACTCCGTCGGTAGAATCAGCCCCATCACGCTCGATGATTACCTCCAAAGGGACACCGAAGACCCCCTTCTTCTTCACGTTTCGGGTCCTGTCATTTTTGAAAGCCTTGCCGAGATTCTTCCAGAATGTAGCCGGCTTTTTGGATTCGATAAAGCCCAAGAGCTCATCGAGGCTGAATTCTTGCTCGATCATGGGCTTCATGGTTAGGACTGCCAGATGTCGCACGTTGAAGTACTCGAGCCCGGAGAGCTCTGAGAAGAACTTGCGGGCTATCGTCATCCGCGGCGGGATTCCTCCAACCTGGCGTGGATCCTGGTCTCTCCCAGCGGAGAGGGTCCGCGAATGCCCTTTGACTGCGTCGGAATCCATGAGAGCACCTTCTCGGTTAAACTGCTTCTCTCTGGATTGTTCAACAGCCACAATCCTCGGGATGTCGTCCAAGGTAAGGGCGTCGTTTTGACCAAAGATGATGTCGGATCCTTGAGTGTCAACCTGACTCTCGGTACCTACAGAACTTGCCTGCTGGGTGTCCATCACTCGTGAAGTGCGGGATTGTCGAACACTAGCCGATAGATGTCGATCTAGACGAGTGCTGCGCAACCTGCGGACGTCATTCAAAGTGTTTTCGTAAGACGACTGTCGATGATGTTCGTTGTCACTGGGGGCCGAGTAGGATTTTGATCTTGAGTCTGCGCCAACTCTTGAGGGCTCATTTAAATGCCCTACCACTTGGGGGCTCCCAAAACCATCAGAATCAAACTCTCCCGGCTGGCTTGACAAGGTTCCGTTGTTACGGAGAATGTCGAGCAGGCGAGCTAGCGCAACTCGTAAAAGGAAGACATATTGCTGTAGTTTCGTCACATGCTCGAATGCAGTAACGCCATCCGTTCTGACGCCCACACACTTGGTGCAATAAGTTTTGGTGTCAAAGGCATTGAACAGAGCCTCGTCCAGAGACCGTCCCAACTCGCGGCCGCATCTGGCGCAGTTGACGCAGTTCAAGTGAAATCTCAGGTCGCCGTTCCTGGCACACTCGTCCTCTACTGAGCGTCCACAACTTGAGCAGTGATCCGAATCCTTGGCTGAAAGGCGGGCACCACCATTCGTGACCATGAGCCCCTGTTCGTCAATGTTGAGGTTCTCAAAGTCCTGCAAATCATCCAGGAAGCGTATGAGACCGCCCGAGTCGTGAATTTCCCGTTCCAGCCGTAGAGCCGCCTGCAGGCAGATGCGAATCAGGAGTTTGAGGTAGTGTGCCAGGCCTGTGACGAGGGAAAGTAATTCTTGTGTGACTCCAAGCTTCCCCGTAGCGCTATCCTGAGCCTTGGATAGCAACGAGAAGAAGGAAACAATCTTTTTGCAGAGAAGTTTGGCTTCGCGGCCGTACGACATGCCTTGCGGTAGTCCCGTTAGAAAATGGCTATTCTGAGTTTGCAGACTTTTCATTGAAAACTCACCTTTGTCGCTGTGCTTGGCAAAGGTAAAGTCGAGTTGATCAGCTGATTTGAACAATATCTCCACGTGCCAGATGAAGCGCTTAGCAACCAGAACACCGTCGAGGTAAGCCCCATTGCTGACGTGTAGAAGCATATCCGAGATGCACGCCGCCGAGGACTCTTCAAACGCGGATAGCACGCTCCAGATCTTGAACACCTTTTCCTCCATGCGCTCTTCCTCGTCGCGAATCCGATCTCTATTAGCCAAATCGTCATTGTCACTGGACGCTCGAGGTTCGTCGGGATGCGATAGTCGAACGTTCCAAAACTTGTGTATCATGTAGCATTCCGGGTGCCAGTGCTGGTCCTGCCCGTTTCGAAATATCTCGACGAACTGCTTGAGGATGGCCGTCTGGCAGCCATTGCACCTTTGTGCGTAGTGCGTTGAATAGTGGAAATGGCAATATACGCTTCCATCATGCTCGTAGTAGCTGTCCTGAGCACCGAACACCGTCGAGCACTGAGAGCATGTGAAATGGTCCACGTGGTATTTCCGATCCAACGCTGTGATGTAGGACCCTCGAAGAGCCCCGCCGCACTGGTAACAAAGAAGTCCAAGTCGGCGGAAGTAATCGGTTTCGCAAAGAGGATATTGGCCCTCTCCATTTTCGTCGTCCGCCGGGAAGAATTTGGAAGCAACAATCTCGCCGCAATCCTACAACGTCCATTTCAGTGGTTAGCGCGGGGCAAGGCAAAAATACGAAGCAGCCGCGGGAGAGAATGAGCGTACCCGACACCTGAAGCAGTCCAGGTGGAATGTGCCATCTAGAGCCCTGACAAATTGTCCAGTCAATGGTTCACCACATTTCTTGCACACCCTCATGCCGCCGCTGGCGGACCTCCCGCTCCTTTGTCGGGAGCGACTCCTCTCGTTGCTCTGGCGGCCACCGTGGGCAGGCAGCGGTGTCCCTTGGGCAGAACTGGGGGGTTGAAACTGGTATTGGCCGCTATCTGGAGTGTGGTGACCGCCATTCTTCCAGGTGTGTGCTGAAGGATGGCTGAGCTCCGTGCTTGGTCCTTCACCAATAAAGTCACCACGAATGAGGTCGCTGGAGGATGCGTTCCTGTTTTCCGAGGCCATTGTCAAAAGAAATCCAGCGTCGCAGACCTGAGCAAATCCTCCTCCCGACCGAGCAGCTTTCCAAGGCAAAGTGCCCTCGCCTCGTCGCGGCTTCGATGCGAGGGGACCAGCTTCAGGGTTGTGGTAGTCGGCTATGGGAAGTTCGAGCCGTGATGTCGGTGTCGATGGCGACGGTCGGCATCAGCTATGTTGTATTTTGGGATAGGAATATCGACGATAATTGAAGCTTCGGCGTTGGGGTGATGCGCAGCGGTGAAGATCTGTCAAGTTGCGGGTCGGGGAAACATGGAGTCGTCGTTCGCGTGAGTGCCCAACGGCTGGCCGCCCGGCTGAGGCTGGGTCGCAGAACAGGGAGGTTATAGCCGGTGGGCAACTGAGTAAGGGCGCGGAGGCGTGATCCCGGGATAGCATACGAGGGTCGGGGCGGTGCTGGTGATATGTTGCGATGGAGGGGGTAAAAGGGCCAAGACGAGCGGTGCGTTTGAGGGCAGGAACAAAGGAGGAATGCTTGACAAACCCAACAACAAGGACGAGCGAGCAATGACAGCGGCAACGGCAACGAACAACGATGTCTATGGTGATGGCTTGGGCGCGTGTGAGCGAACAGGACGACGGCAGGGTAGAGGTACAGTGGAGGTCTGCTAGGGGGTCGTAGGGGCACCACGCTGTACAAGGCGACACAGCAAGGGCAAGTACCCGGGAGGGGGCATTTTTGGCGCCAAAGGTGACGATAAATTACGGGTACCTGAGTGCTGTCTGTACTCCGTACAGACGCCGTACCACTTATCGAACGTGGTAGTAGCAGGCTACTCATTTGGGATTCATGTGCATTTTCGGGTCTGCTTGGCAATCCAGCCTTTTCCATCCCGTCATGAACAATATCGCGAGCCTCGGATAGCTGGCAGCCACGATGCTTGGCCAGATACCCAGCCCGGCTCGTGCTGGGAGGCAAGGCAAGGTAAGGTACCGTCGGTCCAGCAGGTACCTGAGACAGTCGCCTTAATTTCCCATCCGACATTCAAGTTGGGATCTACAGAGTGCCGTGTGCCTTAGGCATGCCTAGTGCCGCGACAAAGGCATGATAGAAGATGCAGCACTAGACTTGACATGAGCAAGTTGAGCCGTACTATTCGTCCTGCCCACTGACTGCAACTTTCCAGAAGACATAAGTATATATATATATATATATTTATTTATTTATTTATGCTCCATCATCCTCGCTGCCGAAGAAGAATAAGCGACTGATGCTGCTTCGTCAAAATGAGGTCACCTTCGGGCAGGGTCGTTTTCAGTCAGGGGTTCCAGACATGGGGCCTCTTTCATGCTGGCCGAGGGCCTCCATCGGCTCTGGTGAGGGTGGTGGGTCAGTTAGCGCAAGAACCTTGGCTGCCGTACCCGTGGAACAGCCCACAAGGGCTTGTTTTGTTCCTAGGTGTAAGGGGATATTCAGGGCAGCATTCCAGCCGAGCTACACGAACAAAGAAGCCAGCACTAACAACGGCTTCGAGATTCTACCTTGCCATGGCTCTCCGGTCGAAGGGGAGGGGCGGGCTAGGAATAAGAAGAAAGGCACTGACTACCTTGAAACACGGCGTACGAAGGAAGGGATGCCGATTGAACCAGCCGCTGAAAAGGGGGCATCGCCGTTCCAACACCCCCTCAACATCTTGGGCTGCCCAATCAGCAAGCTTCCTGTACGCGTGTTTCATGCGCACCACTTGGCCTGCTCGTCTTTCCGAATGTGTTTGACGCAACGCTCATGACTATTGCATTCACATCCTTATTTGGGCTCATGCTTGGATTGGAAGTTTGCCTGGCAACTCACGGCAGATCTTTGGTCCTCGTCTACCAATGCTTGAGTTGTTTCGACGATCAACTAGCAGGACGCCTGGACCAGCGCGCGAACAGAACACCAAGATCCACGCGAAGTTACATATTACAATCTAAGCTAGATTACCAAGTACCCAGATTCATTAACCCATGATAAACCTTCAAGCTCCCTGCAAGTAATAGAAGCAAGCAGATTATTGCCTCGCTCATGCCCGTACACGAGATACTGCCATCTCAGGCTTTGACCAGCTTCTTCAATCCCTTTTCAATCTTGTTCCTCCCCTCCAGACTCGTCCACACCTGGTGTGGCGCTCCATCTACAATATTCCAGCTCAGCAAATTGCTCGTCAGCTTGGTCAAGTCCCGCTGCTTCGCCTCCCAGTCGCTCCGGTGCTTGATCTCCTTCCCGGAGCTGACGACAACCAGCGGAATGTGCTTGGCCTGGATCTGCCGCGCGCTCTCGACGTCTCGCTTGGTGAAGGAGTCGGCGACCAGGCTTTCCTGGAGCTTAGCGAAGATGTACTTGCCCGTTCGCTGCGTGGATCGTCCGTAGATGCGGTCTCTGCTCGACCGGCCTCCGAATATGGCGGCTGGCAGCCTGTCGATACCCAGTGGGGAAATAACACCTCGTAGCCAGAGGAAGAATCCTCTACTTGGCGATCCAACCTCCCCGAGTAGGTCTTCATGAAGGGGGTCGATGAGCATCAGGCCTTGGACTGCGTCGCCGTGGCGGGCCGAGAATACGCGCGAATAGATGGAGCCGATGCCCGCACTCGCTAGCACCCAAGGTCCGGTCTCGTCGGCCGCAGCCAAAGCTTCGCTCAAAGCATCTACGGCGAATCCAGCAGACAGCGGCGAAGGTGACGTATCGGACCACGCCAGACCAGGGCGGTCCGCGAAGCAGTATCGTGAAATGGAGCCGTTCTTGATGGCGTTGTCCGCAAGATTCCAGAGCCCCTGTTCAACAGGCCGCTCCCCGCCCTCAAGCAGCACGGTCGGTACCTTGGCGCCTGTTGCATCTGTCTTGTTTCCATGGCAGTACACGTGAATCCTATAGCGGCCACCATCAACCCAGTACAGCTTGCCAGGCGGTGCAATTCTGGCATCTAGGCCTCGGAGTATGAGTGTAAGGGTGATGAGGAACAGAGCAACAGCCATGATGGAGTATGCAATCGTCGACAGCAAGACCTCTGTCCACTCTGTGATTGTCCGTCTGGTCTCGGCGCGGCCCGTCAGTCGTTGCTCCTCCTCTTCCTTACCCCATTTCACAGTTCTATCCGTAATCAATGTCCAGAGGCTCATGAGTAGCGCCCAAACAACGCTGACAGTGCCGACCCAGCCTTCCTCATATCTGGTCTTTTCAATAGAAAGGAGTAGGATCACGTCGAGGAAGAGAAAGCCCTAGTTATCGTGCGTCAGATCCCGGTTTCGCAAAGAGAGCATGACGGCGAGGAAGATATGCAAGAATCATGACTTACGCTCATGATGGCTGCCAGGATCCTGACAGCCTTGGAAGGCACCCCAAAGAAGACGAGGGTAAACAGCACGTTGGCCAAAGCCAAGCTAGCGTAGCTAAACGCAAAGAAGCCGCTGCCCCTGGTATGAAAGCCCGGGGGAGTAGCAAAGGCCGAAACCAGCAGTATCACCCACCATACAAAGGTAAGCATCGCGAAGATGATGGTCATCCATCGAAGCACTCGGATGGTCCACAGGTTGTAGGGCGACACGGCCGGGTCATCGGGACTCAGCATCACTGGGCGGTTGGAATCGACCCGGTTGGGAAGCAGCCGGGTATGCTCGTCGACCGCTGCCGCCTCGCTATCGTCCAGCTGGGAATCGCTGCGTTCCCTGTCGCGCCCATTGTCTTGGTTCGAGCCGAGCACAGGCATCGCGACGGAGATGTGATGTTCTGCTGCGCGGTGTTGATCAACCGGGGGGTATTATTGATGGATCGAGAATTGAATTCCCTTTTTGCCAGCTCTGCCCTCTAGAAACCAGATTCCCCATTTTAGCCCCAGCCTCGCATGGCTTTATAGCGCCGAGACATGGCTTCTTCTGGCTGCGTCAAGAATAGTATACGTCATTTCCATTGACGCCATACCTGCAACAGATCTACGGTAGCCGCTGCATCGCAAATCGGGCCAGTGAGGCGATGGAGCTAAATGCTCGGCCGATCACGGGCCACTGCTCGCCAACCAAAAGAGCGGCAAACAAGCTGTCATTCTGGTCTTCATTCGCGGCTTGTGGCTGCGGTGGCTTGAAGGGAAGGGGCTATGTGCATCATTCACTAAGAAACCTGCAATATGGGAGCTTGCCTGGGCTAAGCTCGAGCTACCTTGATTGATTGGGCCATGAATGCAGATCGTCGCCAAGCCCAGTCATCATGATTTCCATTTCTTGGAATTAGTGTCACTAGCCAATTCGTGGCCCACTGGACTCAACCCATCCCACGACTGGTATCTTTGAAATATGTACAAATGAACTACTATTATCGACTACCGCCTCTTAAGCTTCCCACTATCCTGAAACTCCAGCTGGTTGAAAAAGGACAAGTCCCCCGGGCCATTTGGCGACATGCGCTACTACAAACCATCCGCATCCCGACCCAATGTCATGCCAAAGATGCAATGAAGCTCTTCAACCCGAATAACTGATCATCGCTGATTACAAGTGGTTTCGCCTGTGGGTGCGTGCTAATGCCGATGGCCCATGCATCTCAAGAAATAACACCTCGCCAATAATTTCATCAATCGTGATATTTGCTCATGTCTTCGTCATGGTTTCAGTCGTTGCGGTCGCCTATTTGCTTTGTTCCTCCCACGGCGCGATGTGATAATTCGATTCCCTAATGCTAGGGTTCGAGGAGAAGCCGCTGGAGACGGAATCGTTGATGCGGCTGAAGCCCGCATAAGACTCCCGCTTCTTCACCCCTTCTGCCTTCTGCTTTTCCAGAGCCTTTTCGGGTCGAGGGCCCGATGTGGAAGTGATGACATTGGCTGGCAGCTGTTGGGCAGGAATGTGCATTTTGGCTGCTGCTTGAGGATCTTTGGGATGGATGCCATGTTGTTTCAGTAGACTTGTTTTCTGTGCTTTCATCGCTTGGGCTGAAGGTTCACTGACGACAAGCCATTGCTTTACGTGCGAGAACCAGCGAGGCTTCTTGGCACTGGGGTTGGAGTCGGTGGAAGATCGGTACTGGCTGGTGCTCGCTCCGTCACTCACAACTGATGGCTCAGAATCGGAGTCCATCCGCCTCATCATATTTCGAGGAACGGTAGACTCAAAACCTCCATCAGTTGTGGGGGTAGAGGGTGAAATCGAGGTAGAAGCAGACTCGCACATTTTCTCTCCAGCAATATTCTCGGTATAAGAGTTGTGGTCCATGAACCAGGGAGTTCAAGGGCACTTGACTGCAGCCAAACAGAGCGTCTCGGGATTCGTAGGCCAAGAGCCGATGGATCCTCCAAGGTGTCCTCGTTTAGATTTTGGATGGATCAGTGGTACCCCCGGCGTCCTACAAGGTCGTTTGGAATAACAGTCGAAAAAGACCAGAGAGTACTGCTTTCATGTGCAGATTGTTCAACAAAGCCAAGCGCATGTGCCGAGTCGAGGCAAAATTGTTCAGGAAGTCGCCGGCGTGTTTATTAAATGCTGGATATTGATGTGGTCGTCGAGATATGTGCATAGTTCGTCAAATAGTATCGAGGAAGCATGTGGTGTTTGCCGAGGTGAGGGTGCGAAATGATGCGTCTTAATGTCTGCTTCCAGCTCGTGGCACACACCTAGGAATCGCGTACAGCTAGCCGAGCAGAACAAGAAAAGTACAACCCGAGTTCGGCGGTTCGGTGAAGGCTTGCGAGTGTGGTTCGGGAACGTGGCGTCGAAGGTGCGAAATATACAACAGTTGCACCAACGTGACAGTTGAGTGACACTGAAGTCAGTATGCAACTCGTTTGGAAGAACCGGCTATAGATGCCCCGGAAATGAAGAACCGGGCAAAGCCAGAATCGAGGACGCAGGTCGGGGCAACGCTTTATAATGTATGTAGAATCCTTGAACAAGTTCTGGCAAGGATGTTGCTATCCGCACGTATTAGACGGAGACAATAACCTAGCATACTGACCCTCGAGCTGAAGAGTGACTAGGCCCAGTGCCAGGTTAGAATTTCTTGTCCAGGAGGGTTGACCAGTTCATGGTTGAGGGTTGTGAGCCAGGCGCGCGACAAACTGTGTCTGCGCAGCTCCACGAACGTCCAGGGTACGATGCAGGCCTGGACCCCGTAGGTAAAAGCGTTATATGCGAACCCCGGGCACGCGAATCGAAATCGAGTGGCAGGCGGGGCCGCAGTCCAAGACCCGTCGAGGCTCGAGAAGCCGGTCTGGGCGATATGGGAATGCTTGTCGTTGTCTCTGTTGTCACTGGTGTGTTGTCGATTCATTGCATGCAGTCACCAGACGCCGACATCCAGGCCTCGAGCCAATCAGTGCGGAAGCCGGCGAGGACTGCTTGTGCATAAAATTGAGGTGGACATTTCTGGCAAATGCACGGGCTCTGCGAGAGGGGAGCTGGGCTGGGCTAATAAAACAAGCAAATGGGACCGCCTTGAGTAGAGACCATCGCCTCATGGCCCCAGTTCTTCTGCAGCCGGGAACACCGGGACTGGCACTGGACGTGATGGGTTTGCGTGTGCTGGGTTAGAAGCCAGCTAATTACTGATGTATGATGCTTTCCATCAAGACGCCCATGTGGATTCCACGTGCGTTATCGTCTGGAGAGAGGAGGAGATGCCCTGAGTGGCAAGGGAAACGTGGCCTCCTTTCACGACGTAGGGGGAGAAGGCGCGCCGCAGGCTCCCAACCTACCTAGGGATCTGGCAGGTGCGAGGAGCCAATTGAGTTCGACAACTACCACCCAACCTACCAAGTAGTGGGCGTATTTCGCAGGGGCCTCGGGATCCCCAGGCGTCTATAGTAGACACACGCGACTAGTCCATGCACTCTGATGCTATGGAGCTCGGGACTCGAATATCTTTGTGTCGGGACGCGATGAAGAAGTTATGAAGAACCAGTGATTCAGCATCATCCACATCATCCACATCATCCACATACGATCATGCACTTTGTCCCAAGGCAGCGAGCGCTGCCTTCAGCTGAAGGACAAGGGTCAACAACATCAGCTTTCCTCTGCTGCTAGCTTTGTTATCTCCGCAGTTCAAGGCCAGGTATGGAGGGGCATCCGGGACGCCGTCGTATGCCATGCCATTCTACCATTGACTGTGTGTAGGATGCCTGCTGGTGTCATTCAGCAAAGTTTGTCCATGTGGCTTGGAGGTCAAAGAGCGGCGCCATTATGTGTCGGCGCAGTCGATGGCTTAGAGCTCGCGACTTCGTTCGAACGGACTGCCGATTCCCATTAGCGATGGCGCGAGGCCGGGCTGGTGCCCCAATTGCCGTCCGTGTTGGGTCGGCTGTGTGTGGCTTGGATGCGAGAGCCAACGGTTAGTGTGGGAGGACACCCGACGCGTCGAACGGGGCTGCTTGGGCGCACCTCTATCACTTGGTTGGCTCGTGGGACACTGGGACTACTGTCCCTTTTGGTGCTGTTGGCCAAGGTGTACAGTAGCACGAAAACCCTTCGCAAGGGCAAGTTGGTTGTTGGTTGGACGAAGGATCCCGGTGGCTCAATGCTGATCCAGCTCATATTACATGCCCCCGACATATCCACGTATGCCATCATTACCAAAGTCAACATCGGGTCTCAAACGTTCATCTCCGCCTGTGGCCGGAGCATGACGCTACCTGTCCATTCAATCTGTAGATCCGTTCTGCGAACATGTGAAGGCTGTCAACTAAGTTGATCTGCCCACGATGACTCGGCCTTCAGGGTCTTCTAGGTTTTCCCTAGGACGACACGAGTCAGGCATACCCTCCAATATCACGAACAAGACACAGGCCCTTTCGCCCACTGAACCTCGCCATTAAAACTGTGCCGCGGCCCGTTGAAACCCAAGCAGCCTCCGCAGCTTCATCCCCCCATGCACTGCCAATCGTAGTACCAGCGGCCCCAATCGCCCATCCCTGCAACGCCCGTGCCTGGATGCTCACTGCATTTAGCCCCCATCCTCCTCCCCACGTCTCGCTGATGAGCCACACCAGGCCCTGCGGCCTTGGGGTCTGCACGATGCCATTGGTCCGGTGTGTGTTACCGCGCCGTATCAGCCTTACAAAGATGCTCTGCCGGTGTTTCGACCAACGGATCGTCGCTCTCGCGCCCTGTTTCTAATTTGGTCCTAATGTTGGCAAAGGTTCCCTTCCATCACAGGTTGGTAGTACGTGTTGGCCTGATGGACGTATATAAAGGAGCGCCTGGTTGGCGATCCCATGAGGGCCAGCACAATCTGCTACAGATACTCAATAATATCAAGCTTCCTGATCCTTTTTAAGATATCGCATACTTTGCCCATAAAGCCAATTACCACTGATACGACGCACCGGATAGTCAATTCAACGCCATGTCCCTAATCAAGCAACAGCTTATGGACTTGCCCATCACCTTGGGCCCAGAAGACTGTCGAGGAAAGACATACATCGTCACCGGTGCCAACGGTGGCCTGGGTTTCGAGTGCGCCAAACACCTCATCGAATTTGAGGCCCAGCACGTCATCCTCGCCGTTCGCTCACCTTCCAAAGGCAAAGAAGCTCTCGCCCAAATCGAAGCGGCGACAGGCCGAGTCGGCGTGGGAGAGGTCTGGGATCTCGACATGGCTTCCTACGCCTCTGTCCAGCGGTTCGCCGACCGCGTCAAAAACAACCTGGACAGAATCGACGGGTTGGTCCTCAATGCTGCCATCAACAACAACGAGTGGGAAGTTGCCGAGGGCTTGGAGATTAGCCTGACGGTCAACGTCGTTAGCACCATGCTCCTCGCCATCCTTCTGCTGCCGTACATGTCGCACTGCGCCCAGGCGTTCGGTGTCAGATCTTCAATCACTACGGTTTCCAGTGGTCTGGCATTTAACCGGCAGTGCGACCTCAATAAGCTTGGCCACGGCAATGTCTTCCACGACCTTAGCGATCCGACGAAGTGGTCTATGGACGGCATGAATCGGTCGGTTGTCCAAACCCATGTTTCCACAAGGAATTGTACTGATAATGGAGTATAGTTATTCGCTTTCTAAGCTCCTCCTGATCTTTAGCATCAAGGAGCTCTGCGCCCTGGCTCCGGTTCATCGCACAAGCGTCACCGTCAACCAAATCAACCCTGGAGTCTGCAAAACGGGCCTGATGAACAACTCAGGCGGCGTGACCAAGATTACCGTCGGTGCGTTGAGGAACGTCCTAGGCCGAGAACCCGAGGTCGGCAGCCGCACTCTCCTGCACGGAATCAGCGCTGGTCCTCAGAGCCACGGAACGTACTCGAACAATTGCCAGATCACCGAGTAAGTTCCCCTACGCGCTGTTGCAGTTAATGAAACTAACCATGGCTTCTAGTGACATGAAGAAGAAGCAGTTCCAAGACGAGAAGGGCAAGAAGCTCAGCGAGCGTGTTTGGACGGATTTATGCGCAGAGTTGGACAGGATTGCCCCTGGTTGCGTGGAAAAGGCGCTGCATGCCTAAGTTTGTGGAGATGTTATTTGTCGTTGTTATACCCGGAGGTTTTATGTCGTGAGGATACCACTATTCTTATATGATGCTCAAGTTTTGCCAGAAACCCTTCGCTTCCTCGTTGTGAAAAGCATCGATCAAGGGGTAATATGCCATTGCTTTACGAACGCCTTCCCAAGTATCGATGCCCAGCCGAGGCCGGATATCATCGGCGAGAAAACAGTTCGTGATTGGTGATAGTACTGGAAAGAAGGCCATGATGACGATTAACAGCTGACTCTCACGACCATAATGAGGCGTACGGGCAAGACGCAGAGCCATGCCAACATCAATACTGATATAGCTACTGGGCGTGACGGGCCGAGTAGAGGGCTGCCGGGGTCTACCAACCGGTACAGCTTTGACAGAACACCAGGGGCAAGTCTCATGGGCTCGAGCCCTCCATTCGAATGTATCTCACAGGCCAAAGATTCTTTGAGGAGAGAGACAGATATGCACATACCTACAATGCTATATATCGTAATATCAGAGATGGCATCAGTCCTCAACAGCTTGTTCTTTGCCAGGACCGTTGCGTTGGCCAACCGCTTGTGTTCTTTCATGCTCTCATATTAACACCATTACCCATATAGCCAATGCTGGTAGCAACATCGGCGTCAAGCAATATTTCCGGGCCAACAGCCTTGAAATAATACTGATTATCATCATTTGGGGGGGTTTATTCCTTTTCTTTGATTATTTGTACAGCTTGGAACACACGTGACTCCAAGTACTATTCAGGCAGCAAATTTGGTGGGATGGCTAGAGTAGCACTGGTAGATAGTGCCTGCAGGAGGCGTGTNCCCCCGCATGTCGCAACAACGGGAGGGAGCTGACGGTGCATCTTGCCATTTCAGACATCCTGTTCATTGGACCGACCGGCAAGGCACCCATTCCACTCCCAGCAGCAACGAAGCCTTCGACCGCCTCTCACCTTCGACGCTGCGGGAACCGCCTCAAGAATCGGGGTACGCAGGCTCCCCGACATCACCTGTCATAAGCAACAGCCGCCTTGCCTGCTTCAACGCCCCCCGCCGGGCTCCGCTCCACCATGCCCGCCCTCACAATCGACACCGACACCGACAACGGCAGCCGGGGCCGTTCTCCGTCCCCGACCCGCCCGCCGATGTCTCCCATCACACCGACTCTTCCTGCAGCCCGTCTCGCCGATCCGCAGCCATCGCGCCAGACTTTTACCCATTCTCAGGCGGATCAGGTTGGCATCCCACCACCAGCCCCTCGGGCCGTCGACTTTGACTCCAACCCCGATGTCATCGCCCTCAAGTCCGCCATCTCTGTGCTGCAGATGCAGCGGCAGCGGGCCACCGCCGACATCCAAACGTTAAGCCGGGTAAAAGATGAGGCAATGCAGGATCCTGAGGGCTTTGCGACAGCCCTTGCCGATGGCACGCTCCATAAGCCACCCAGCCAGCCCTTCGCCGATGCCGATGACGAAGACGACGATGAAGGCCATGTAACAGAAACAGAAACAGCAGAGAGCTCAAGGACTGCACAACAGCAGCCGAACCCGGCAGTAAAGTGGCAGTCTCTCCCTAAACCGCAAGACGTGGTGCGCTGCCCGCCCATCAACTGGTCCAAGTACGCGGTAGTAGGAGAGTCGCTGGACAAGCTTCACGCAGAGCAGGTCGCAAATCCTCCCCAGGGCGTTCCGGCGACAATAGCCGTGAGTGGAGCATACGAATTCAAGGGTGAGGGCAGTAAAGAGAGGTATGTCGGCATTGCTGCTCCCTATGCGCCGGGCAAGGACAAGCTGGAGAAGAAGCCCAAGTCTAAGAAGTGACGATGTCTGTCTTACGATTGACGATGTACAAACTCCTGATGGATTATGAAAAGGTACACGGCGCAATGATGTGTGGCGTTGACGCAGGGTTAAGACCGCAATAGAAGCTTGCATTTCTTACAAGCAGTTTGAGTATACCGTGGCCTACGTTGTCCAAAATTGCCCAAGACACAGCACCCGTAGGGCACGCCATTCGACAGTGACCGGTTGTCGTATTTGACAGCTGGTAGCTGCACCAGCCTTGAAATAGAAAAGCTGTCGCTCCCGTGTCGTCAATAGCCACAACTCGTGGATATGGGTGTTACTTCTTACTACAAGTAAATTTATATAAATTTATAAACCATCGGCTAGCCGTTGCAAGCGTTCTAGTGTTGAAAAGACGGCACTATGCCCAATCCCAAGGTAGGCAAGGTGCGTTAGCTACAAGCCAAATTCTATTCCTCTACACACCTAGGCCGTAGTGAAGTAGCTGCTATCATGCTAGCTCTGATATTAGGGTGAAAAAGGGAAAGAAGAGGGAAAAAAGACATAGACTGACATGCGGACCCTTTTCAGCGCATTTTCCGCTACTCGACTCGAGGAAAGGTCCGCGACCCGCTCCCAAGGGTCCAGATTAGGCGGTGACCTGCCTTGGGTACTTGGTGTATTTTTCTGCCCGACCAAAATCGCTTTTTTTTTTTTTGCTCCCGCCCTGTCCTGCCGCCAAACCGCCAAACCTGTACCAGTCATCCCCCGTCCACCTCTACCCTCAGCATTTGGGTCAGAACCTGTGAATTTCTTGAAAAGGTTTCTTCCAGAAAGTTGAAGCAAACCTGCCCAGTCTTTCACAATGAGTGGCGACAAAATGGAGGTCGAGATTGCCGAGGAGAAGATGAAGAACATGGAGCACAGCGAGCAGCACTACTTCAAAAGGTCAGTAACTCCCGAGCATAGATGCGCACTGGCGCAACGAAATTCTGAATCAAGGCTGACTCTACTAGCTATGACCACCATGGTATGAACATTATTCCTAAGCTGGAACCTGAGATATCTGGAACTGACTTGTTGCCCGCTTCTTTGAAGGCATCCACGAGGAAATGCTGGTATGTTCCCCTCCCCCGCCATTCCACCCCCAAGCCCTTGGATCCCCTTTTTCTCTCTCTATCCCGCTCCATTGCAACAGCGCTGACAATGTCCAAATACAGAAAGACGAGGTGCGCACGCGCTCATACATGAATGCGATTGTCCAGAACAAGCACATTTTCAAGGACAAGGTCGTCCTCGATGTCGGTTGCGGCACTGCCATCCTCTCCATGTGCGCCGTTTCCCATCCGCCTCGTTCCAACGCCCGTTTTTGTCCATTGTCTAACGTGGTGCGCACTCCTCTAGGTTCGCCGTTAAGGCCGGCGCAAAACATGTCATTGGCGTTGACATGTCGACCATCATCTTCAAGGCCCGGGAGATTGTCAAGGTCAACGGCATGGAGGATAAGATCACCCTGATCCAGGGCAAGATGGAAGAGGTCCAGCTACCCTTCCCCAAGGTCGACATCATCATCTCCGAGTGGATGGGCTACTTCCTCCTTTACGAGAGCATGCTGGACACGGTGCTCTACGCTCGCGACAGGTACCTTGAGAAGGATGGCCTCATCTTCCCCGACAAGGCCACCATCTTCTTCGCCGGCATCGAGGACGGCGAGTACAAGGATGAGAAGATTGGATGTGAGTACTGCGACGTCAAACTTGCGGGATTCGCTTTAGTAACATGTGCATCTAGTCTGGGACAACGTCTACGGTTTCAACTACACACCGTTGAAGGAGACGGCCCTATCCGAGCCCCTCGTGGACACAGTCGAGCTTAAGACGGTCGTCACCGATCCCACCCCTGTCCTCACCCTCGACCTCTACACCTGCACCACGGCCGACCTCGCCTTCACCACCCCCTTCAAGCTCTCCGCCAAGCGCGACGACTTCATCCACGCCCTCGTCTCCTGGTTCGACATCGACTTCACCGCCTGCCACAAGCCCATCCGCTTCTCCACCGGCCCCCACACGAAGTACACCCACTGGAAGCAGACCGTCTTCTACTTCAAGGACGTCCTCACCGTTCAGCAGGGAGAGGACGTCCAGTGCGAGCTGCACGTCAAGCCTAACGCCAAGAACCGCCGCGACCTCGACATTTCCATCTCGTACAAGCTTGAGACGGATGACCCCAACCGCATCGCTGAGGGCGGCTGTGAGTACCGCATGTGCTAAATAAATAAACAAATGAAAGTAAAAGATTTGCTGGCAGTTCGCGGGAACGAGGCGGAAAAAGAAGAAATCGGAAGGCACTGGCTCAAACGGCTTGAGCGCTGCTGTGCTTTGGCTTAAAAGGCAACTTCATGATGAATTAAACCTTTGTCCAGAGAGATGACGGGCGCTATACGGGAATACGGCATACAAGGTTGGAAAGGATGAGTATCGTCTGTGACGTCTTAACTGTCACGAAAAGGTCAGGTCATGTGTCCATGATGAAGAGTAAAGAAGGGAATTTTTCGATGCATCCTCCATAGAGCGGATGATACAGGCCATCTAGGCTAGCTTCGTCTCATTTCAGTAGATCGTCCGGGTCAGGTCAATAGCGAAACGGCGTCGTGGTTCAGGGACGAGCTTTTCTCAAAACTTGCTATGCCATTTCTAGTTATGCAACTTGGGCGTGAGGAACATATGAAGCACATGCAGCCAGCCCATGCCTTATTTTATTTTTCTCGTAACAAGATGCCAGTTCGTCCATTCGTTCCGTCATTTCAAGTCAACATCATACTTTTGATTGGGCCACCAGCAACCCAGCTTCACGTAGGCGCATGGCCCAGACGTCCCTTTTGCTTCTGTCATGTCTAATTATAACGCCGAAACCCATATTCCCGGTGCCTGATTCCAGAGACACCTTGCTCTCAGCGAAAAAATAGCCAATTCTCGGCAGGATCAGGAGCCAAATTGTTTAACAATCTGCGCAACCTTGTTGGCCAACTCATCGGCCTCAGAGCGGGTGGCAGCCTCTGCGTACACACGGCAGGCGTTCTCGGTGCCACTAGCCCGGGCGAAGGAGCGCGCGCTCGTGTATTTCTTGACACATTGGTCAATCTCGTCCTGTGCACCTGGAGGATGGCTCAGACGGCGTTCGGCATCCGTAGTCTGGAAGAGGTCTTTGTTCCCGACCTCCACACGCACCAACCGGTTTGGAAGGTCAGTGTAAGTCATGGCCCAGTCCCTCAGAGACCATCCCTTGTGGGCCAGAATCACCTCGACCATGAGCATGTCGGAAATTGCGTCGCCGACAGTCTGGTTGATGAGATCACCGACGGCCGCCAGTGTTTCGAGAGCATCCTTCTGGGCAGGGGACTGGGGCTCCTTCTCGCGGAAGATACGCAGGGCTTCCTGCGAGAAGACTACGGTACCATGGCCGTTGGCCTCAAAGTAGACGCCAACGTCGAATTGGCAAGCGGCATGGTGCAAGTGCTTGACACCGGTGGGGGTGCAAACCACGGGAAGCTGGAGATGCTTCTCGATGTATGTAGTGCTAGCACCGTTGGCATATGCCGTCTGGACGACACCGATGCGGAGGTCCTCCTCCAGGCCCACAGAACGGACAAGGTCGCCGATGAAGGATGCAGCAAGGGAAGAAATACGGTCTCCGTCAAGCATGAAAAAGCCAGTATCAGGGTCCAGCCAGTAGTAAATTAATCGGTCGGCATCACCATCAAGGGAGCAGCATCGCACTCCTGGGACAGGCTTTGGGTTGGGAGGCGCTCGCTGCTTAGTCTTGACGAAATCGGCACCACTCTAGGAAGTTTGTTAGCACGTACAAGGAACGAGGTTGAAGTGTAGTGCAAGGCTTACATCAAGGTTGAGCACCTCGGGGCGAAGAACATCGTCATTGACAACCTTGACATCAAGACCGGTGACGCCTTTAGGGAGGATTTTGAGAAATTCAGTCAACTTGGGTCCTCCGACGCCATTGGCGCAGTCGACAATGAGAGGGCCCTGGATCTTTCTACCACGCAAAGCACGGACTAAAGCTTCAGAGAGCTTCTCGTAGTATCCTAGCTCGCTGACAGCACCATACGCCTTGGGTGTGCCCTCCGTATTGACACATCGGGTGAGGTAGTGGAGTTGAGGAGTGGTGAGGATCTTAAAGTCGGTGTACTCGGTACCAGTGGCCTCGAGGGCGTCGGCAAGCGCAGCAACTAGCTTGTGGCCAGACGGGCGGGTGTCGCGACCGTAGACAACTCGAGCCGGTGTAGCGAGATCGATCTTGAGCTGGGCAACGAGGGCGTTGTAGGTGTCGAGTAGGTCTTGATCCGTGGGGCAGTTGACAAGACGGGTCGCATAAGCCTCCCAGTCCTGCTCCAGCATTTCACCCATAGGGTCAACAATCTTGACACCGTTGTCGACGGCTGGGTTGTGACTGGCAGTGATCATGACACCAATAGCCTGTCCATTGAGCTTCCGGCTCCGCAGGCTGGACAAAAGCCCAACGCGGAACGAGACGCCCTCGAGCAGGTCGGCTTTCATACGGAACCCCGCAGTGCCATATTTGTAGGTGTGGCCGGCCACAATCGGGTGTCTGGCCGAGGCGGCAAGGAACTTGTCGTCCATGGTCTGGCTTTTTGACGGGAAACCCAGGATAAAGACAAAATCAGAAGGAAGAGAATCAGCAGCAAAGTGAATGCGAACTGAAAGAAAGGGAGAAGAGGAGGCGAGGAAGGAAGGACGAGTGGGAATATGATGGCGATGGGGTCCCTAGAACTGCCCCCCCACTAGAAGGATACGGAAAAGTCCTGTGCCTGACTACAGGGCCTTTCAACTTGCTCTATCATTTCAACGACTCCACCTCCCATCCAACTTCCCTGGACCATCACTTGAATCGGGCGGAGCCACTGGGCCCTGGCCTGTCACACTGAGCCGCCGCCCGGACGACAATAGCGCGGTCAATGCTTCGTGAATATGCGCTCGGCCCCAACCAAGGTATGGTGGCTTCGTCTCATCATCGCATTGCCTGACATGGTCGGTCGTATCGAGGTACTCGGTTTCCTGCTGTTCCCCAGCTCATGTAAGAGTAAATCTGAGACACTGGATTTGTACTCCGTACAACAGCAGCTGCAAATGAGCTGCAGCTGGCTTGATCCGGACGGCCACCCATGTCTGTTATACGAGGGAGTGAGGCTGCATCGTCAGCAATGATTGGCGCCTTTGATTTTCTGGCAGTGGCTGCATTGGGCTGACCGGGGCTGTGGTCAGAATCGTCGTATTGTTCTACAACAGGCACAGAGCTGTTACCCTAAACAAGCTGTTGCTGCGAAACACCTGGTTGCCTGCGCCTAGCAATAGGGACGATATAGTTAGTCGGAGCAACCGGGCAGATAGAGCTATTTTACGAAACAGGGCGCCCGGGGATTCAAGATGCCAAATCACATGTCTCATGGACGGTTCAGCTCGGGTCCCATATATCTCGTCAAGCACGTGTAGGCAACCGAGCACATTTTTGGCCTCAGGCTCGGGTAGGCACAGTTCAAAACTCGTGGTAGGCTTGCCAGGCAATTTCGAATACTTGCTTCTGGAGAATGGATCATGTGTTAGGTTTCTGAGACCTACCAGAGAGCAGGCTGCCAGTGATGCGACTGGGGAAAGGTGCTTGACAAAAGAGAAGTGAGAAAGTCGGTAAGAACGACCCACTCTTCTCGTGGTGTAAATATCTACGAGGCAAGGTATCGAACTGTGAGGCAGTGTTTGTTGCTTTAACAATCTCTTCAACGGATCACGCGCATGAACCAAGTTAGGCCGGAAGTAACCCCATTTCCGCAACTGCATTGGCTAGGGTATGCATTGACAAGCTGCGGTGTCTACGGGTACTTCAAAGTGCTCGAATGGACCAAACCAAACGTGCGATAGCGACGCCTGCACCTCGAAAAGGTAATCTTCGCAAGGGTTCAACAATTGCTGTGGTCACAGTGACGACATGGTGCAGCACAGCGACAGTTCTTCCCTCCCAATGCCCCACCGGTTCCACTTTGCTTCCGCTGCCTGCCGTCACGTGGTTTCGCGACAAGTTCGCAATTGGCGCCGCGGTCGGTTCCCTGACTTCGTCTTCTATGGCTAGATCTGTTGCAATTGCATCCGCTCTCAAGCTGACAGCAAAAACGCCGTGAAATGGAGGATGCAGCATGCGCAAATCCTCAGCTCCTTGCCTGGGTCAAAGAGTGGCTGGATCTGGCCCGAGAACGCAACTCTAAAGGCATAACAACCTACAAGAACGCGTACGACTCCCTCAAGGCCTGCCCCCTCACATTCCAGCATCCCGCAGAGTTGCAGCAACTCAAAGGCTTCGGCCCCAAGCTATGCGGGCGTCTAGAGGACAATCTCAAGAAATATTGCCAGGAAAATGGCGTACCGATGCCAGAGCACCCTCAAACAAGAAAAGCAGCCCACAGAGCTCAGAACAGCGGTGCCTTGGAGGATGATGAAGGTTCGAAACCTGCCAAGAAGACTCGAAGACCCAAAGCATATGTACCCATATTTCGTTCGGGTGCCTATGCTTTGGTGGTTGGGCTCTCTACATTGGCAGAGGATGCACCCACTGGGATGACAAAATCCGAATTGATTGAGGTTGCACAGTCGCATTGCGACTCCTCGTTCACTGCGCCAAGTGACCCTACGAAATTCTACACCGCATGGAACTCGATGAAGACACTTCTACAGAAGGAGCTCGTGTACGAAAGGGGACGACCCCTTCGGAAATACTCCCTCACAGACGAAGGTTGGGAGGTAGCAAAGCGGATCAAGAACACTTGCGAGTGGCAGACTGAGGATAAGGAAAATCGGTCCTCTGGTTCAAAGTCTGGCGGTCGCCTTCCTGATATTCCTTCGTCGGTTCATAGGCAGCAATCCTCTGTAGTAGAGGTTGAACCTCAGGAGGCGCCTCGCTCAGCGTTGCCAAGTTTGATCCCGGAAGGTTCTTCGATTGCTGATGCCTCATCTCTACCAGCATTCGCACCCATCAGGCTACCCCCGGGGTCCTTCTCTGTGCACCTACTGCTTGACGTGCGTGAAGTTAGGGCTAAGACGGATCGCGACTACATGCAGGAGGAACTTACGAAGCAGGGAGTGAAGCCAATCATGAGGAGTTTGGAGTTGGGTGATGCTCAATGGATTGCAAAGCCGCACGATCCCGGCCTTCTTGCCCGACACGGGTCAGAGGGCGACGAGATTGTGCTGGATTGGATTGTTGAGAGAAAGCGCCTGGACGACCTGGTGGGCAGCATCAAAGATGGCCGCTTCCACGAGCAGAAATTCCGATTGAAGAGGTCCGGGGTCAAGAAGGTAATTTACATCATCGAAGATATAGCTATGGATCCGGCCTCGTTCCAACGATATGAAGAATCAGTACAATCAGCAATTGCATCCACGCAGGTTTTCAACAGGTATTTCGTCAAACGAACGAGCAAGATGGACGAAACGATCAAATACCTGGCGAGGATGACCACCATGCTTCGACGAACTTACGAGAAACGCCAACTTAACGTGATCCCGACGACGGTGCTCACGGCACAGAATTATATCCCTCTCTTGGAGCATCTGGCACAGGAAGACGCAGGCCAGTCATATTACATTAGCTACTCTGCGTTTGCGTCCATGGCGTCCAAGTCCGACATGATGACCCTCCGAGACGTATATTTGAAGATGCTGATGGCCACAAAAGGCATCACCGGCGAACGAGCCATCGAGATCCAGAAACGATGGAAGACACCTTGCGAGTTGGTCAAGGCTTTCGAGGCCTGCGGTTCGGGCGAGGCTGGGCAAAAGCGCAAGCAAGAGCTCGTCTTTAACGGGATGGGTCATCTTTTTGGCCGCAAAAAGATTGCCAAGCCCTTATCCCAAAGGATTGCAGAGGTTTGGGGCGATTCTTGATGTTGAATGATGGGACACAAGGATATGACAGATCCCATGTCTCGAGCGGGTAAACACAGTCCTGAATTTATTGGTCCACATCGGGCGCAGGCTTGCCGCCCAAGCCCTGGGCAACTATACGTTCCACAATCTTCTCAACCAGGGGAATGGCAGCTGTGTTGCCATCCGCCCCCAGAATGCCGGCCAAAGACTTCTCAGCATACTTAGCCATCATGTCCACCTCGATGTTGACAGTGTCGCCTTGGGTCTTTTGCGCCAAGACTACCCTCTCTTGGGAGTAGGAGATCAACATAATCTCCCACCAGTTCTCGGCGTCGTTGACCTTGGTGACGGTGAGACTGGTACCATCGATGGCGATGAACCCCTTGTAGATGATATACTGCATCATGGCGCGAGCTTTGGGCTGGAAACGGAACGTCAAGGCGTTGCCGTCTGGGGTGACGGAAAGAATTTCAGCGATGGTATCAACATGGCCTTGCACAAAGTGGCCGCCCATTCGGGTATCGGCACGGACAGCACGTTCGAGATTCACACGGCTGTTTTCGACAAGCTTGCCAAGGTTCGTCACTCTGAGTGTTTCAGGAGCAACACCGATCTTGAAGCTCCGGGATGTAAAGTTGGTAACCGTGAGGCAGACGCCGTTGACGGCAATGGAGTCTCCCTCGTGGCAGTCTGAAAGGAGTGACGAGGTCGACGGGATGGTGATGGTGATGGAGGTGCCTCCGGTTGAGTCATTATTGTCCACGTTGGAGACGACTGTATATACCGTTAGAGCTGTACCTGATGGTTCGCCTCGTTAATAGTACCTCCAACCTCTTCGACTATTCCCGTAAACATTCTGAGCACTCGGATGTCTGAAGTCTCTCGCACTTATATCTCAGATAAGCCCTTGCTTCGATGAGGTGCCCCCTAAGCTGAAAGATGCTGAGACCAACGACGGACTGCGAACTTCGGGTACTTCGAGGAAGAAGGGAGAAGCAGCGAACTCTTACAATTCCACAGAGAATCGGGGCTCGGTGTCAAGGCAGAGGGATGGAGTGGTTCCAAGGCCTGAGTTAAGGCTGACAAATTTCGGATCGGGTTCTGTCATCCGCAAAGGTACTTCATCCATCCCATCCTATCCGACCGACCCATCAAGCCGAGTTGCCCCGCGCCCACAGCTCCCCGCTGCTCTATCGATAACACTGTGCGCCCAAAAATTTCCAGCACTTGGCTGCTGTCGACCGGAGCGAAGCTGCCATACCTCAGTTACTTGCGTGTATATTTTGGATCTTTTGCCCAAACTCTTCCAACTCCGGACGTGCAAGCCAGCTCAGTCACTGGCGGAGCTTTCCAGACACAGCCCATTCTTTTCTTTAATCCATCGGCGTCTCAATTACAGCATCTCAGATATGGCTCCAAGTCGGCCCAACGACAAGAAATCCAAGCAGGACCCGGGACAAACCCCGAGCGCACTGCTCGCCGATGCCGAAACCCTGCTCGCCGTAGGCAACTTCGAGGAAGGAATCCCTATTGCTCAGAAGGCACTCGAAATAACGGGAGAGGGGGGTGACTTCGAGCTGCGAGCACTAAACCTGCTCGGTATGCTCCATATCGAAACTGGCGATGTTGAGGAAGCCTACGAATTCTTCGAACGGGCTGTCAAGCTCGACCCCGAGGGAGAGATAAGCGAAAGTGTTGGCGGTGGACCGGAAAAGTTTCTCTTCTTGGCCCAATTGAGCGAGGAGGGCGGTCAAGATAGTGTCCGGTGGTTTGAACGAGGCGCATCGTCACTGCGGAAACAGATACAGGCTTTGAGCGATTCTGCGAACAAGTCGCCCGAGCAGGAGCTCCTCCTCCAGGAGAAGCAGCAAAGACTTGGCGGCGTCCTGTGTGCCGTGGCGGAGGTTTACATGACCGATCTATCCTGGGAAGATGATGCCGAGACGCAATGCGAAACTCTCATCACCGAAGCTATGATGATAGCTCCCAATTCTCCAGAGACATGGCAAACTGTGGCCAACGTGCGCATCTCACAGGAACGAGTCGATGATGCCAAGCGCGCTCTGGAGCGAAGCCTCGAGATCTGGAAAGACCTCCCGCCAGAGCACCCGTCCGTCCCTGAATTCCCGACACGGATTGCTCTGGCCAGACTACTTCTAGAGGTTGAGATGGAAGACGAAGCCCTCAAGGTGCTAGAGCGACTCACCAGCGATGACGACACCAGCGTTGAGGCGTGGTATCTTGGTGGCTGGTGTTTATACATCATGGGACAGAAGCTGCAGGAGACCAAGCAGCAGCAGAACGGTGATGCTCAGGACGACTGGAAGGCCCTATGGCTGTCTTCCCGCAAATGGCTTGCCCACTGTCTCCGGCTGTACGAATTGCAGGAATATGAAGACGAGAGACTAGGTTCGCACGCTGTCGAACTATACCAGAGCATCAACAAGGAGCTGGGTGAGCCGACGGAAGGCGAGGATGAGGAGTGGGAGGACGCAAGTGACGATGAGGATGATGAGGACCATGACGGAGATCAGGAGATGAAGGGATGAGCGGACCATGAAAAGATCAATGCATAGATTGGCGCTGGGAGGAGTATGTGAAGGTACCGGAAAAGTCGATGGAGGCCATTTGTTTGCTTCTCTTTTTTCTTCCTAGGTTTATATACTGAGGCCATCCGGACAGTTCTCGGCTTAACATGATACCCAAGACCTCTGTCGGCAGCTTTGAAAGGGAATGGATATCAGTTGAATTCTATCTTCATCGCAGCACCTTCCGGCTCGTCTTCCGTGACTGGAGCTGACAGCAGATTGTAAATACCCATGAGGTCTTCAATATCCCAAAGACGCCGTGCAATGTATTCCTCAAGCTTGCAAAGACCTTTACGCCTCCACGCCGAGCTTTTCCATGCCCTCTGTAGGCACGCCCTCGTCATCGTCGTCGCCTTCATCGCCCTTGCCAGCAAGACCCTTCTCCCAGAGCTGTCTACCGGTGAGCTTGACCGGTTCCTTGATCTTGGCCCTCTTCAGCTCCGCGAGCCTCTCCTCCTCCTCCTTGATCCGCAGCTCCTCCATCTCCTTCAAGAAGCCCTCGCGCCACTTCAAGAAGGTCTCGGGGGTGACGGGCGTGCCCTGGAATTTCTTGTTCTCCTCCCTCTCGGCGGCCAGGGCGACTTCTTCCTTTTCTTTTTCGACCACGTCCTTCCGTTCCTGGATGAGCTGCTCGGCTGCCTCTTTTAGAGCTGAGACTATGGTAAAGATCATGGCCATGCCGAGGTTCTCCTGGATGGTCTCTTCAACACTGGATAGCAGGTGATCACGATCCTCTGAGATGCTGAAATGTGGGTGGGATGGTGCGTCAGGGGTTGCGAGAAGGTCTAGATGCGGTGCCTTGTCCGGGTACTCATCTGGGTAGCGGATGTGCAGCAAGAAGGACGGCTGTTCTTCTGCCTCCTCCTCGCCTGGTATGTCTAGCTTTACCTGCAACCGGAATTCTGTGTCCGAGATGTCTATGCGACGTTAGTCTAGAGCTCGAGAATATGCATGCGACATGGTGCGTACCTGTAATCTCCTCTTCTAGGAAGATTGACTGGAGCACCTCGCGCTCTTCCGCCTGGTCATCACGCCCCATAATGTAGGATGTATATGCATGCACTATGAGGATATTGCAGATGTCGTGAACAAGTTACTTGTTATGATCCAATGAGGGGTTTGACAACAATGACAATGGGCTGGACCACCGCATGCTCTGCAGACGTTCGTCAAGGTGCATCAGCAGAACCCATGTGGGGTCCTGGTCCCTCGATGGCGGGGTTCGTTCAATCCGAAGCTGGTTTAGCGCCATCTCACCGCCCGGCAATCGATAAAAAAATTTGGACTTTGCTTGCTGGTTGTCGCAGAAATTCGACAGGCTTTGCCGCAGTTCTCCATAGCATAACCGCCGTCTCAACAAGCACGCAAAAGTTCGGCAATATGGCTACGAAAGGCGCCCCCGCTGGCGTCAAGAGGAAGTCCGTGACAGGGACCAAGGCCAAGTACAATGGCAAGCCTGATGGTAAAGCCAAGAAGGCCCGGTTAGAGAATCCGAAGCCTTCCAAGGTTGGCGAAGAAGACTCCGACGACGCTGCGGAGTCCTCTGATTCCGAGGATGGCGGTGTCAAGCTCGGCGAGAGATCCTCTCACAAAGGGGGCAAGGGATCGGGTAAACCCTCTGACGGAAAGACATTCGAGAAGGGTGAGCATGGCTGTTCCTCATGTAACAGAACCACTACTGACTTCCTCTAGGACAAACCTCACGCGAGACGCACGCCAAGCAGAAGCAATTAGCACAGGAAAGAAAGGCAGCTAAGCCCCTGGCTGACGAGGTTCACCGCACGAAGAAGATTTGGGAAAGGTTGCGAATCAAGTCCCAAGTGCCCAAAGACGAACGACAACAACTCATCGATGAGCTTTACGGCATCATCACGGGCAGGGTCAAGGATTTTGTCCTGAAGCACGACGCAGTCCGGGCAGTGCAGACTGCGATCAAATACTCGACCGCTGAAAAGCGAAAACAGATTGCCAAGGAGCTGCAGGGCACCTATGCGCAGCTCGCCGAGAGCCGATACGCCAAGTTCTTGATTGGCAAGCTTTTGGTTCACGACGATGAGGAGATTAGAGACATTATTATTCCCGAATTCTACGGCAAGGTTCGCAAACTCATCAACCATCCCGAGGCTTCTTGGATTCTGGACGACATCTACCGGACTGTGGCCACCAAAGATCAGAAAGCCACTCTCCTACGAGAGTGGTACGGGCCCGAGTTCAGCCTCCGCGAATTGACCAAGGACCTCAAGACAACATCGGATTTGAAGGAGATCCTCCAGAATGAACCGAGCAAAAGGGGACCCATCATGAAGAGCCTGGTCGATATGATCAACACGCTCGTGCAGAAACAGATGACCGGTTTCACGATGCTCCACGACGCTATGCTTCAGTATTTCCGAAACATTGAGCATGGCACAGAAGAGTTTAACGAATTCGTGGAAATGGTCAAAGGCGACGAAAATGGAGATTTGCTCAAGAACCTTGCCTTTACCCGGTCGGGCGCCACTCTCGTCTGCCTTCTGCTCGCGTATGGTACTTCCAAGGATCGCAAAAACCTCTTGAAGAGTTACAAGGACACTTTCCTGCTCATGTCCGCAGATCAATTTGCACATGTCGTCATTCTTACCGCGTACGATGTGATTGATGATACAAAATTGACATCCAAGTCGATTTTCCCGGAGCTTCTGGGTGAAAAGGAAGAAGAGGTTGCTCAGAACGTCGTCGTTGCGGCGAACAATCTCAACGCCAGAACAACGTTCTTGTATCTCTTCGAGGGACTCGCGAAGTCCGTCTTTCCTCCAAGCCACTCCTTTGATCTTGACATTCTTGGTCAAGCACGCGAAATTCGCAAGACTACCAGTAAGAAGGACGACGGAACCCGGCGAAGCGAGTTGGTAGCTGCATTATCCCCACATCTGATCACGGCCATTGCTGGTGCGTCTACAGAACTGTCATCGACCAACTTCGGCTGCCAGTTCATTTCCTCCGTTTTGCTGAATGCTGCGGGAGACAAGAGCAAGGCCTTGGAGGCAGTTGCTCAGGCTGCGGGCGGCGAACCAGTCGAGAAAAAAGATGAGGCAGGCACAGAAACACAACATGTATCACACAATCCCGCTGGGGGCCGGATGCTGAGGGCGCTGGTCCAGGGAGGCAGGTTCGACAAGGAACAAGCCAAAATCGTCGTTACCGATGAGCAGCTACGGGGATTCTCTAACACGCTATACCCAGTCATCAAAGACTACATTGTGCAGTGGGCGACCGGCCCTAGCTCTTTTGTAGTTGTTGGTCTTGTAGAGTCAAGTGACTTCAAGAGTGTGAAGGAAGTTCTGGCAACCCTGAAGAAAAATAAGAAGGCACTGGAGACGGCAGCTAATGAAGCCACCTCTACCCAGGCAGCAGCCCAAGGCGATGGAGTACAAAAGGGAGGGAAGAAGGACAAGAAGAAGACAGAGAGGTCTGTAGGCAATGCCGGCAGCAAGATTCTGCTGTCCAAGCTGTGACGGTGAGAATCGGAAGAGGGGGGAGGGAGGGTGCATAGGATCTGCTGAATAAAATTATCAAGCGTGTTGTTTTCGTCAGATATAAGAGGATTGTATGATGGACAGAGACAGGGCCACAAACTCAAATACATACACCGAGAGCATGAGCGTAAATGAGGAAGACCAAGCAGGCTATGGAGTACCTGGAGTTCAGCGTGACGTGGGGGAGGCAGTCATGAGATGCTTGCTCGTGCACCGTCATAGATACCATACCCATCGCCCTGTCGTACATACACGATTGCATGCCTGGTGATGGAGAGGCTTCTAGGCAGTAGGCTGTCATATATGCCGTCATGTTTTGCTTGTGCTCGTACAATACCTGGAAAGCCGGGGTCTGAATGGCCCCCGCAAGCCTGCGAGCCTGTGAGCCTGTGAGGGGGAGCTGTTCTCGCAGGTTGGCAGTGATTCAGTGCTTGATACTCTAGTTTCACACTGCCCGCTGCCAGCTTACTCGGGTACCATGTGAATAGATGGGTACATGCGAGGAGACGACGATTGCTTCTCGTGGAGACCTTGAAGGCCCATGTACCCCCTATCCGCTGCCTCACGTTTCGATGGTCGTGAGAGCATAACACTGCGTCTCCTTTTCTTTTCTACCTTTTCTTTTCTACCGTGGTCTTGGTGATCGGGTCAGGCGTCCTTCGATGTAAGCTTCATTTTACAGCATAGGGTTTCTGCCTTCTCGGCCATAGTAAACACCGGACCTTGCCTTAGAAGTAAAGAAGAGGTGAGGGTGCTGGAGTAGCCCCTTGGTAGCTGTTCAACCTCCAGGTACAGCACACATCGTTTCTCTTGAGGGGAAGCGGTCGCAGAATTGCCTCGGTTTCTCTAGGAAACAAAAACAGGGCATCCGCCGCGGGACAATCAAGCGCCTGTGGTCCTTCATTGACCTGCCAGCCCGTGCCAGCTGTCGACTGGCAGCAGCAGGTGGTGTTTGCTCCCCTAGGGCACTCGTCACACCTCCCCAGATTTCGGGTGTTTCTTCAGAGGTACCTCGCCTGCCCGACCTCTCACCTCACTTTCTAAGTTTTCTGCTCTCCACCCGCCCTCGCCTCTGCTCACTTCCTTTGCTGCCACTTCCTTCTCTTCACTACCTTCAAACTCTGCAGCCGCCAACAGTAGCAGTGCGGCTTCGCTGATCACGCTCCTCCAAGCTACCTGATCAATAGAGCAAATGTAATCAAAGCATCGACCGCATCTCTTCCTCCTCCTCTTCTTCTTCCTTTTGTTCTTCTTGTTCTTCTTCTTCTTCCTCTTCTTCTACTTCTTTCTTCAATTCCCGTTGCAATCTTCTCGTTGCTTCGTGGCTCGACTCTAGATACCCCCTCCCTCCTCTCTTTGGTTTTCTCAAGCGGGAGTCCCATCTCCAACGATACCCATTTGTGATTTCGTCAACCAAGTCGGTTCTTCTCACGGCTTCCGAACTTTTGTCCCTAGCCCTAGATCAAAAGACCTTGGAGATCCTCTCTCGCCCGTTCCTGCTCTTCGCCCACTTCCACATTCACCCACCTCGTTCCCCGTCGTCAAGATGGACTCCCTCTTCGCCCGCTCGCTCTGTCCTCTCGGCGAGATCTTTTACGCGTGCCAAACCATCAACTTCAGAGGTTGCTGCGCCGATGATCCTTGTACCTTGGGGCACTGCCCGCAGGACTCTCCCCAGAGGCCAGAAGAGGACGAAGAGGACGACGAAGACGATGAGCAGTCCGACTCCCGAGAGTCGGATTCGGCAGACAGCCAAGTCTTATTGACGACCATGACAGACTCGGGCGTCACCCGCACTATTGCCAACAGCGAGGTCATAACGGTAACCCGCCATACCACCATCGTGACGGATAGGTTTCCCTCTTCCCGGATCACATCGTCGGAAACCCTATCATCGAGCCAGACCACTTCAGCTCAATCGACGACGTTCACATCGTCGTCGACATCTTCTCGGCTCCCCGAAGAAACTGGTGTTGACACAGTCCCCTCTGGAGGCGATCTTGACAATAGCCTCCCCCAAAATGCCATAATTGGAATTGCCACTGGTGGAGGAATCGCCCTGATCCTGCTGATTGTTGCCATGCTCTTCATCTGGCGACACAGCAAGGTATCCCGAGAGCAGAAGCAGTCGAGGGATATGGACCGTGCGGCCCGGGACGACTTGGTCGAGGAGAAGCATTTTCCTACCGTGTCGGCCCAAACTACTGGGACAGGGACTCATGCCGGGAGTGACCCTTTCGCGCCGTTTGGAGGTAAGTAACACTACTTTAATTGTGCCTGTCACAAATACTGACTCCAGTCCAGGTCGTGCGGATACCGCGGAGGACCCATACCGCCCTCGAAGCGGTGTGTTCGAGATGGATGGCACCAGCGCTGCTCCTGTGGAACTACCAGCGGAACCACAACGTTTCGCCCATCCACCACCTGTGATCCAACAACCAGCAGTAGATGGGCCATTTCCAGCCCCGACACAGACGTTGCCTTCAAGCATGAGCCCAAACCTTAACGGGCTTCATAACGGTAACGGGCAGCCTGCCGTAGTCGGTCACTGGAACCACTACGGGAGATTCGATGGGAACCTGAGAGTTGTCAATTAGGGCAACTGGCAATGGGGGATGAAGGAGTCAACGAGATGAGGAAGCATTTGGCTGCATTTGGTCTAGAAGCTCGACTCTGCAGTCTATAACCCAGCCAGGCCACCTCGACGCAATATCTGTCGACAAACCCACCGCATCTCAGGACGATCTCGGCGGAGCTAGGCTGAAATGATCAGTTCATTTGTCAGGTGGAAGGTCGTTAGCAAAAGAATTCGGGTTCCGCGAATGCAATTTCTTCATCTGTTTTTCCAAACTACGGGGTATTCGTGCTCGCAAGCTGGGCAAAGCCATCATCTTTCTTTCCCATTGCAAGATCCTTGTCCTGCCTTGTCTCCATACGCCCAAATGCAATTGTAAAAGCCAAGGACACAGAGCCCGCCCGTATTCTTCCGTCCGATTCCTACGGTGGCAGCCAAACTAGGACGGGTCCCATAGTGCTAGATAAATAAATAAAAGAGAAATAAAACAAGTCCTCAGAGGATGGGGAGGCGAGGGAGATCATCGAATTGCGTGAGCATCATCGGTTCTGTAGTTTCATAATCTCGTCCAGAAGCTCTTGTAGGTCCTCGTCCTTGATCTTGTCCGCCAAGGAGGGAATGAGCGTCTTGGCTTCGTCGGCGTTTTCACAGCACAAAGAGCCTATGCGTCCCCCCAGTCGGGTGTCAGTATACACCATTTCAGACAGGCCTCAAGAGGTTTCCCGTTCAAGACGTGGATTCCCGTACCGAGTTGTGCGCGCTCGAACTTAGCCAGGTCCTTGTGCGCGCTGAGCAACCTTTCCACGGCCTCGACGTTCTCTTTTTGCGTGAACCGCGAGAAATGATCCAGGTAGTTAAGCGTCTGATTGAGCATTCTGCACCACGGGGCACGACCTCGTCAGCAAACCAAAGAAGAAAAACCCCTCGCATCCCCCTTAATTGCCAGGCTTGGGTCGTACTCAGTCTCGTTCACGTTCTTGCGATCGTTGCGGCGCTTTGCCACGAGGGCGTTGAGGACGAGGGCGGCTTCGGACAGCGTCAGGGTGTCGACGTTCTGGAACTCGCCCAGGTTGAGGTTGGCTGAGGCCTCTTCGTTGCCCGCGGGCACGGGCTTTGGTCGGGACATGCGGTTTGACATGGTGGCGGTTTCCTCTTCTCGTTCCTCTTGTTATACCGGGCCTAAAGGAATGTGAGAGGTTGCAGCGCGACAGCAGCAAAGGAAGATGGACCGGCAGCTTTGTTCTGCTCGCCTCGGGTTTGGGCAGGGTACCGTCGAGAACGTATCGTATCCTTGGATTCGGATCCTATGGTTGCGTCGTGAAAGACAATTGGATAAGGCAGAGTCTCCAACACAAAAAAAAACAATATCGGAGAGGTCGCAGGCGATTGCGCTTGGTCGTCCTAGATGAGGCTGCAAGAAAGCAACCTTGCCGACAGACTAAAATCAGTAGAGGTACTTTCGCCTAGCGCCACATCAGCTGCCGAAGCAAAGTACCTCCTGCTCGTCAACCACAAGCCTACCTGCCTAGTACCTACGGACAATGCAATTTAGTGGGGTGCAGCGTGCCCAAACCCCTGGACAAGCTCACGGCGGCAGCAACGAGCACGGTTTCAGCAGCATGTGCTAGGCCGTGAGAATCGCGCGCAGCGACAACGGATTGACACCTTGGACTATTCGGCAAAGGGCGACCACCATGGCCCAGTGATCTAGGTTACGGAAGTCATTACACTCGCCAGCTGCAGGTGAGTTGCAACTGAAGGCGCACCCTGGGGCTCCCTGCACTCGTCGTGGTCATAGCTAACCTCACCGTCAGTCTTGATGAGATTCATGACTGCTCATCCCGCTGAATACACGCCTCCACGGCCAACCTGCGACTGCAAGGGCGCAGGAGATTGGACATCATGTACGCGATCCCTCCAGTGCCAACGCGTGTCGGCACGACTGGGCCCTAACCAGCAGCAGGACCGTCTTCGCACTCATCATCATTAATAAAGCTGGAGGCTTAGTCTACAACAAGACCTTCCATGACACTGGTCTAAACAAGATCAGCACCAACGACTATCTAGTCCTAGCCGGAACCTTTCACGGGTAAACCTCCCCCTCTCCGGCCACACAGCAGCCCGAGTGCCATGGAGATCGCAAGCTCATCGTGAAACAGCATCCACGCCATCGCCGCTCGCCTCAACCCCGTCAAGGCCCCTCCGAGCCGCCCTACCAGCGAAGGGTCTATGCCCAGCAGGCCGGAGCCATCGACGGGTCTCGAGGTGCTGGAGACTGAGAACTTCCGCATGCAATGCTTTAACACCATGACAGGCACAAAGTTCCTGCTCTTCACAGACACCACTCAGACCAACGTTGATGTGACGCTTCGGAGGATATATGACCTCTACGCGGATTACGTTATGAAGAACCCCTTCTACTCACTGGAGATGCCCATCCGGTGCGACATTTTCGATCGCAAACTGTTGTCCTATATTAGGGAAATAAACAACAGGTGATAGGACGCGCCCCAATGGATGCAAGATATCTCAAACAGCATTATTACCGGGATTCAGAGTGGTTCGAATGGAATAGGTAGAAGGAGTTGGCTAGGTATAGCGATAGCTTATTACGCTTCTATAACCTTTCCGAAAGTCTATTTTACAATCCTCGTCTGTGAGAAAGGCAAGGGGTGGCAATGCTCATGAGGTGTCCATCTTATCGCCGCCATCTTTCTTGTCCCCAGATCCGCTTCCGCCGGCCTCGTCCTCCTCCTTGACATCCTCGAGCGATGCCTTTTTGGCAGCTTCTTCCTCTTCTTTTGCCTTCTTCTCCTGACGGGCCTTCTCCTCCTCCATGCTCATGCGTAGCGCGAGGGCCAGCTCCGGCTCCATGGCCGGGTCGAAGCCGAACTCAAACTCGTCGTTGCCGCCGCCGGATCCATCGGCGGCGCCGGCTCCGGACGCACCTTCGCCGAGGAGGATCGGGGACGAGACCAGCTGGTCGCTAAGGAGCTTGCTGCTGGGTGGAATGACAACGAGATGTGAGCCTTCGCTACGCTTGACGGCGTCGTTGAAGGCTTGTAGCTTCTTCTGCGTGCTATCATCCTCGAGGTCGCCGAAAAGAATGAAATCCACAGAGATGTTCTCCTTCTTCATCTTCTTGGCTAGCTGCACAAGCTCCTTCTCTTGTTCCTTAATCGGGGAGCAGATGAAGACTATTATTCGCTGGCGTTGAGATCGGTTCTGTCGGTGCTTGAGAGCGAGCTAGCAGGACGCATTAGTTCTGTCGTGGCCGAACCTGGTGATGGGTGCTCTCTTACAGTGGCGACCTGTATGCCGGTCTTGAGATGCGACGACCCCCCAATCTTCTTCTTCGTCCGGTGCAGACCCTCGAGGATTTTGCCTTGCTCTGTGGTGAGGGTGACCAGGACCTCGGGTCCCTTGCCGCCCATGCTCATCAGCCCGACGGAAGACTCTGGGTTCCCTTGGGTGATTGTCTGGAAGAGCACGTTGACGGCATCCACTTGTGAGTCGAATCGGGTGGGCTGGTAGTCGCCATTCCTGCTGCTCTCGCTGTTGTCCACAACGACCATTACGGCTTCTAGAACCATTGTGGCGGATTGAGATATTGCTCGTCTGCGTGTTTTGTGCTTAAGTTCTCGATTATCGATGTAGTCCTGCTCACAAGTCGAACTGGTGCGTCGGGTGTTGGGCGCTGGGGGTGGTGTCGTCGTCAGAATAGGCAAGCTTCGGTGTCGTCAGGCGGTTCAGCCTGGTGCAGGACGTCAAAGCTCCAGCTCTTCCAGATTTAAAGCAGGGAGTGCGTAGCGCTACATGGATTCCGGCTATTACATTGGGAGCAACAGCCAGCGAGAGGTACCTCTACCCCGACCTCGATCCGCCACTCACCCCTGCATCTAGCGCGGATTACCTAATGTTAGTATAGTCATTTGTTTACTTTCGAATGCAGCCGACTCGCGCGCTGTCGACCTTCTCCCATGATTCATCCCATATAACACCATCGTTTCCCCAACGCAAAGTCGATTGACACAAGAGGACCTCATTTCTGTATTGAACAACATGGCTCCTGTGAGGTCAAAGCGGCGCATTTCCGCCGGGTCGTCCAGCCCAACAGCAGAGCACATCGGAGGTAGCCCATCAACACCACACACAAGAAGCCCTATCAAGAAGAGAAGGATGGGTCTCAACCCGCAGCAGAAGCAGGTTCTGATTGATAATCTGCAACTTGAGAGTACGATGATATTCGACAACATAATCGGGCTGGTGGCTGACATTATTTCCTCAGTAACCGAACGCGCTCGGAGGTTACGTGCACAGTATCATCTACAGGCGCAGGGCCTACGGTCGCGCATCCAGATCCGCATTAACAGAATACCAACCTCGTTGCGCAAGGTCAAAATGGGAGATCTACTTCTAAAGTACTTGGAGCAAGAGAAGCGGAAAGCCATCAGAGCGCCTCCGCCAGTGCCAAGCAAGGATCGACCCGCGCAATCACCACAACACAGACTACCACATAAGGCTGCAAGCCCACAGCGGCCGGGACGTCCAGAAAAGCACTCGAGGTGGGTGGCACAACTTGAGATATTTTGGGACGAATGGCTTACCCCTCATAGTGACGAGTTGATACGCGACAAAGAGAACAATATTGAAAATGCAGAGCAGCCTAAGAAGAGGATTCGCGGAAATCCAGCAACTGAGGGCACGGCTATCCGCGCAGGACAGGTTCTATCTCCTACATCATCTAATACGCGTCTAGCCGCTCGCGATAGGCCTACATCCCCAACCAAATCCCAAATCGCAAGACCCGGATCACCTTTGAAGGGAACCGGAAACGGACGCACTGCGGCAGCAACAAATGTCCTCACCAACATGGTGCAGAAAGCAAGGGCGACAAGAGATGGCGCGGCACGAAAACTGACCACTGCATCAAATACTAGCTCAAGCTCCAGCGGCACAACAGCTGCTGCGCGCACGCGACGCGCAGCAGCCCCTGTTGCCCCCAAACCACCCACATCCCGACCTGGAACACGCATGGCCCGCAGAGTTAGCGGCAATAGCGAGACAAGCGAAAACAGCACGGGAACTGTGATTAGGAAGACTGCGTCGGCGAAGCCAGCTGCAGCAGCTCCTAGACGGACTGTGATGAGCACCATCAAAAAGGGCGTCACGGGTGGAGGTGCCAAGAAAGCAGCACCGAAGTCGACTACTACTACGGCGACAACGACAACTCGCAGCGGTCGGGTGCTGCGCGGACGAGGTTGACGTATGGAATTTCACGAATTGCATTTATCAGGGCGGGCGCTCGAATGAACATTCTCAGGCTGGGAGTACGGAATTGGATATGGACGATGGAAACCATAGGGATTTGAAGTTTCACGGGCTAATGAATTTCATGCCAAAGCCCAACTCGATGGAACGGAATTGATTTTTCGCGCTTGTACAATTCTATGCTGCCGCTGCCTTCTTCTTCTTTTTGTCATCGACAAGCTCAATGTTGTCTTCGGGAACCTGCTTGTACTTTTCCAAGATGAATTCCTCCACCTCGTCGCTGACGTCGCCTTGGAGCACAATTTCCTCACCGCCGCTCGGCACTTTCGTAACTGCACAACCAGTCGCGAACTTTTTGGCAAGATCCTTGGACACCTGTGCAGTGTCAGCGTCGGTGTCAAGGTAGGACGAGGCCCAGTAACATCATGGGGGAGGCGGGCTGTTGCGATTGGTACCTTTTTCAGCTCCAAATCAAATGCCTCTAGCCCGATGATGGCTGTGACAAACTTCTTCTTGTTGCGCTCGATACGCTTGATGGTGACGACGCTCGTGGCAATCTTGTCGGCGTGCTTCTGCTCGGCGGCTTCAGCCTTGGCCGTCTTCTTCTGGGCGTCCTTGGCTGCTCGTTTCTGCGCCTCGACGGAGAGCGAGGCGGTCGCGGCTTCCAGGGCCTCTGTAGCGGGGTCGAAGGTCAGCGGTCTTGGTCGCATGAAGGCGAGAAACCAGGTTGGTTTAGGGACGGGGGAGGGGAGCAAGGTGGACGGACCTGCAGACCAGATGCGGCTATACAGCTCTGGATGCTTCTTCTCCAGCCATTCCTGGCACTTTTTCACAGTCCCGCCATACTCGCAGTACTACTTGCCGAAGATTAGTCTCATGAGAAGTAAAGCCGCGTTATGCGAGCTCCCGTCCTTGCAGAGAACCACGCGGGGACCAGGGGGCAATGCGAACCTCGGGAGGGAGAGTACAAACTGTCACGAGGCATCGGGTTAGCGGACGTTAAGCTTTTATACCAGCCGAAAATAGTGGTTGCAAGCATGGGAAAGGGGTTGGGTTCAGGCCCGATCAACGTACCACCGCAGTATACTACATGCCGTGCCTGCGGCTCTGTGGAAACCTCGGGTTGTTCAGTGTCTGCCATACCTGCAGACTTGTGTGGTGAAGCTATACAGAGGGAGACGCGTGCGGTGTCCCCCAGCTCATGGCGGGGTAAACCCAGTGCATGGAGGGGCAGCCCATCGGCGACGGACGTCAGAACGGCCCGGCCAGGACCAGCTGGCAGGAATGAATACCCTAGAGCGCATCGACGAAGTGTTCGTACTGCACAGTACCAAGGCCCGCTAGCCTGAGGCAGAAATAGCGTCCCACGCCCAAGGCCATGGCATCAACAGTCATCACATGTGCCACAGGTGCAAACGCTCAGCTTAACCGCTGCACACCCGCCAAGGAGCCCTCGCTTGTTTCCTGGCACGGCCATCGACGCCCAAATATGCCCGAGACGGGCAACCCCATCATATCCTGCACACAGTCGAATTAAGCCAACGGCAAGGAAACCACGAACCCCCCGCTTCTATCCGGGGCGGCCTTGGCTATTCGAGCACAACATGTCGTGAAACCCAAAACACATGGCCGTCGTTGACGGCCGGGCATCTTGCACTTCTTGTATCAGTCGTTCACTGCCGGCTCCCAATGGCTTTGGGGGCCGGGAAGGCCTGTGTTCATGCGACCGCGGCCTGGGGCGGCCATGCGAACTGGTGTCTGCCCATCACGATTTCGCGAAGAAGCCCCGTCACCAATGGTGGCAGGTTGGGTTGATGCGATGATGCAAGTAGCCGCCCGCTCGACCTGTCGACCCGACCATTGGCTACGCTCCATAGGGCCCGGGTCCAATCAGCGGCGGCCGAGGCGGAGGAACAGATGGATTCGCGCGCGCCAGCCAGTCACCGACTAGCTCAGCCGCCCCTGGTCCGCGGTATGCCAATTATAGAAGCGCGGGCGGCAGCTGGTGATTGGATCACGGCGCTGCTAGGTGGCTGGCCATGGAAGTTGTCGACGACGCAGCCTCTCAATATTCCCTCTCCCAGCTGCAGCATGCACACACTGGGCACAGCACCTCCACCGTTCCCGGCCAGTCACCCCGCGGCGGACGCGCCGCCGCCGCCTTGGTTGTGTGCCTCCTCGACAGTCCTGCCGCTGCCACTCCCAATATTCCTCGATTCGGGACCCAGTCATGCATGGCAGCAGCTCAGTAGAGGGGCGGCCAAGACGTAGCCGCTCTTATCCCAACCCTCTGCCATCACGTCCTTTAAGTCGAAGGGACCCGCGCACCCGGGCCAACCGTCCGGCCTCTTCTTCCCCATTCCCTTCTCTTGCCCTTTTTGCCCGGTGCTGTTCTGTCGCAAGTGTTTTGTAGGCTTCGTTGACCGAAGCATCCTATCGTTACCAGTCCACGTTTCCCTTTCACGACATTCAGACGCCGGTCGTCTTCTATTACGCTACTAATATTAGTTTTTGGGATCCTTCCGGTGCTACCTTGGGGCCGTTGGCTACTGAAGTCCTTTTGGACCGCACGCGCAAGATGGCTGGTACTCTAAGGCTTGCGCCGCAGCGATACCAATCCCAAGAGTCTTCGCTGGCTCGAAGACAGAAGAACCTACTTAATCCCATAATCGAGGAGGACAGCGAGGATGGAAGGATTCATCGCAGTGCGATGGGTCGGCAGGGAATGCGCGCTGATACTTCGCACCTGAAGATCCAGGCCTGGCTTTCGCCCGTCAGCGACCATTTCCCAACACCAAGAGGGAACAACTTTCTCTCAGCCCCGATTCTCCCCTCGTCGCCGTCCACGGAATCGGCTCCTGATAGCTCTCCTACAACCTCTTCCAATCGCTGGAATAGGGCCAGTACCGCCACGGACAACACCGAATTTGAAGATCTGTATGATGTTTCCGATCCAGAAGATGACATTCAGCACACCAAACGACAGTCTGTGTCCGGTTTGAAGATTGCGACCTCCAATCCATCACACTCGTCAAGGCAGCCAACTCCCCTGGTAATTCCCAAGAGCAGGGAAACTGGCAATGAGACTTGGTCAGCCGTTGATGAGTTCAAGAAGCTCACCTCGCCTGTGCAGCTGACGCCTTCTGTCAATATCCCAATGTCCCCGGCGCAACTCGACTTCATGGGCCAGCATCAGTACCTGGAAGTCCCTACAATCTCAGCACCCCCTTCCCTTGACGGCAGCTTGAACTCGGACCAACTAGCTGCCATGAGCGCGCCCGCAACGCCAGTCATTGGAAATGACGAGATCACCACTGATGAAGCATGGGGCGGTGTCCAGTTACAGCCTGGTGCGCTGGCCACCCTACATGCTCTGTCCAACAACGAGGATCTTCAAGAGCAACCCGTCCAGGTTCTCGAGGTCCATCCCGAGCCTCCGCAGCCAGTCTCTGAGATGCGCCAGCAGCCGGCTCGGCTGATCACCCAGTTCACCAGGTCTTTGACTCAGGGCCAGGCGTTCTCTCCCAACCCGAATCGACAATCCCTTGCCGATTTGACCAAGCTCGACATCCCGTCACCGGGCGGCTTCTTCTCTGGTCTTTCGCCAAGAAGCCGTATGACCTGGCATCTTCCCGCAAAGTCGCCCGAGGACATTGCTCCGCCCACCTCTACGACGGCTGAGCAATTTTACCGCTGTCCTTGGAACATGGATGCCTCCGTTCCTCCTATCCCTGCTGTCCCTGTGATGCCCAAGCAGTCTGACCCCGCAGAGTGGTTTTACAGAAGCATCGATGAGGCATCTGCGCCTGTTGAGCAGGTCATCGAGGTGCAAGACGACGATGATTTGGAAGACGACATGCCCACAGCCAGGCCTGTCTTCGAACACAGCATTGCCCGACCGTCCGTCGAGACAGTCATGTCGCCCGCAAGCCCTACTGCCGAAGAGGCCGCGACCGAGATTGTTGTTGACTATGACCCTGGATACGCGCGGAAGCAACAAGAAGAGGCTTTGTCTCATATGGATCGTACTGGCTTGTGGCTTGTGGCTCAGCGAGCGTATCTTAAAGGCGTTGACATTGAGGGTGACGATGACGCTGTCTTGCAGACAATTGCCGAAGACCCCGAGGAGGAGGAGGAGCCTCAGGAGGTGAACCCCGAGCCTGCGCAAGATATAACTGTCAAGAAGAAGACAGTCCGCTTCTCTAACATCATTGTGACAACAACCCCCCCGCGACGTCTTCCGTCCAAGTTCATGCGACAGGAGTCGGCCTACTACAGAGCATTCCAGGACTACATTGTCAAAACCCAAGCCGGCGATGTCTTCATCCACCAGCTGGCCCGCTTCGAGGCTCTCCAAGCTCAAAGAGTCTCTTTGCGCGAATCTCACCGTAACCAGCTCCTTGGCAAGTACCAGCTGAGCGTGGTCCCGCAATCTGCAAAGAAGAGACTCAGTGCCAATGTGGCTCGTGGTGATGAGGTTGTTCTCGATGATCCCGAGCAGCTGCGCCACGAGAAGGAATTCGAGGCCATGAATCAGATGGCTATTTCCACCTGGCACGTGGCTGCCACCAAGTTCCTCAACGGCGGTCGCCTCATCACTGCACCTGTGACAAAGCGACTTGCCCGGCTATCCCGCGTTACAATGAAGGACGGCGTGACACGCGACCGTGCGAGAATCCTAGATCTCGGCGGACAAGCCACTTGCGACTGGGCGTGGCACTGCGCGCTTCAGTACCCAAATGCCAAGATCTACACGGTTACCACCAAGGCTATCCGTCAACTGTCAAACTCGAACATTCGAGGTCCTTCGAATCATCGACAGGTGGCCATTGAGCGGTTCACGCGCCTTCCGTTCCCCGATAACCACTTCGATCTCGTGTCTGCCCGAGAACTCCACAGCATTCTCAAGTTCATCGGAGAGAACGGCGAAGATGAGTGGGAGGGCTGTCTCGAAGAGTGCATGCGTGTTCTCAAGCCCGGTGGTTACCTCGACTTTTCTCTGCTCGACTCGGACATTATGAATGCCGGACCCTTGGGACTTGCAAAGAGTGTCGAATTCGGCTTCACACTCAAGACTCTGGGCTACGACCCTAGTCCCACCAAGCTGTGGCTGCGACGCCTTGCACGCGCGGGGTTCCAGGACACCCGTCGCATGTGGATGTGCCTCCCCATGGGAGCCAGAAGAGCTACCCAACTGCCTCCAACCCCACCCCTCAAGGATAGTCCCACGGGTGAGGGGGTCAAGACCTGTCAGATGGATGCTCTGTTCATGGGCAGTACCGATGCCATTGCCAATGCCTGCAGCATCGTTGGCGGATGGAGCTGGGAGCGGTGGCTCCTACGGTGCGAGATGGAGAAGGTGGCGGGCGAGCTGAGGCTCGCGGATACCGTGACGACGGGAGCGGCCATGCGGGAGGCGGGCAAGTGCTTGGATGGATTCCACGCTGTGATTGAAGAAGGGCGGAACTCTAGATCCGGATTCCGGATGCTGAACGGCTATGCCAGGAAGCCAGACCCCGACACCGAGGTTATCCAAATTGCCTTGGGGGAGTCATGGTGAAGGGGAGCGCTGACATCCTTCTTTTGTAATCTTCTCCTATGTTCTCGAGGGCCATGTATGAGGTTTCTCAATACTCACTTGACCCCGTTTGTATGTATGTATGTAGACGTCGGGGCGGGTTGGCATGGCACGGAGTTGTGAGTGGGAAGATAATGGGAAGAACACACAGACAGATACCCTAAGCACTCCCAAGTATCCATCGTGACCGCTGTGATGCATTCATGAAAAGCCTTACCTAATCCATCTTGAAGCCTGAAACATGTAGTAATCGTACTGATATTATTTTGATTCCATTGCTGATAGATGAATATAGGTTTTACGTGTCTATGAATGAAGATAAAAAGCCAATTTGCTATGAAGTGGATGGTTTGAAATAGAGGACATCATTGCTGACATGGCAGATCTAGGGTAGCGCAATAATGGTCATTCGTGCCAGCTTTGATGCCTGGGATGGCAAGTGCTGGGCAAGAAAAATTGGACCCACAAGCTGATCCAGCAGCTCTGCTACCTGAGCTCTCAGAGCATCATCATCATCCAACCTACCCCGACGAAGGAAAAAAATCCCCCCCRCCCCCCCCCCAAAGACGTCAACCCAGCCGACACCCCTTCGTCTCGACCCTTCGGCAGCCTCGGACCAGCCGCGAGTCCCATCGAAACCAGAAGTCAACATGTCACAGGACTGGCAGAGCGAGGCGATGCGACGCCTTCGCCAGATGCAGGCCCGCGGAGGCGGCAGAGGCGGCGGCGGCCCCCAGATGCCCCGGGGCTCCCCGACGGCCATCGTCGGCGCGCTGCTGCTGACCGGCGGGGCGTACGCCCTGTCCAACTCGCTGTTCAACGTCGACGGTGGCCACCGCGCCATCAAGTACAAGAGGATAAGCGGCGTGAGCAAGGAGATCTACAACGAAGGTGAGCAACGGCACGCGCGCGAGCACGGGAACAATGGCTGACCTCGTCCTTGCTAGGCACGCACTTCAACATCCCCTGGTTCGAGACGCCCATCGTGTACGACGTGCGTGCGAAGCCGCGCAACGTGGCGTCCCTGACGGGCACCAAGGACCTGCAGATGGTCAACATCACCTGCCGTGTGCTGTCGCGGCCTAGCATCGAGGCCCTGCCCCAGATCTACCGCACGCTCGGCGTCGACTACGACGAGCGCGTCCTGCCCTCCATCGTCAACGAGGTCCTCAAGAGCGTCGTCGCTCAGTTCAACGCCAGCCAGCTCATCACCCAGCGAGAAATGGTCGCCAGGCTGGTCCGTGAGAACCTGTCCCGCCGTGCCGCCCGGTTCAACATTGTGCTTGATGATGTGTCACTGACGGTGAGTCCGATCATCCAAGCAGTTCCTCGCTTTTCAACCCCCCCGCCTTGCTAACTGATTCGTCGCAGCACTTGGCTTTCTCGCCCGAATTCACCGCCGCCGTAGAGGCCAAGCAGGTGGCCCAGCAGGAGGCCCAGCGCGCCGCCTTCGTCGTCGACAAGGCTCGCCAGGAGAAGCAGGCCATGGTCGTCAAGGCCCAGGGTGAGGCCCGCTCAGCGGAGCTCATCGGCGAGGCCATCAAGAAGAGCAAGTCGTACGTGGAGCTCAAGAAGATTGAGAACGCTCGCTTCATTGCCCAGCAGCTGCAGGAGGCCGGTTCCAAGAACAGGCTACTGCTCGACTCCGAGGGCCTGGGCTTGAATGTGTTTGAGGGCGACAAGAACTGAGATTTGTGCGCAAAGGCACAGAGAACACCACGATGGGTGATGGGAAGTTGGCAGCGGTCAAGGGAAGTGGTGTAATTCTAACTTATCTCCACTGTATGTTATAATCACTTCGGAATGTACAATAGGAAACTCGAATCAAAACTGCTCCATGAATATGTTGATTCCAACCCCAAGGATTCTGCTACCGGGTCAGGTAGGAATGTGTAATGGATGACAGGGTACAAGTTCACGATCAAGCGATGATGTCTAACGGTGTGCGAAGAAGCGTGGTAACCACTAAGCCAGGTTTGAGATCGTATACTGAGTGCGTGTTACGTCGGGATATCTTATAATACATGTACAAACAATTAAGCAATACTACTCTATATATGTCATCTGCCTTTACGCCGCTGTTGTGATTCCGCATCCAACCACCTAAAGAATGACGCCGACCCATGAACCATCATGTAAAGAGAGGAATAAGAGAGAGTGTGTGTGTGTGAGAGAGGGAGAACACTAAAAAATAAAACCCTAGTTCGCCTTGCTAGTGCTGTGCTCCGGATCGGTAACCTCGAATCGAGGCGTTTCTGATACGACAATAGCCGGAGCATTGTCCATCAAAACAGGATTAGGCTGCTCCTCGTCGTATCTCGTGATTTCCTTTTCCTGTTCTCCTTGTCGCTCTACCGACTCTCGGTCCACAACGTCATCATCCTCACTGTCCTCCTGCTTCTTGTTCCTCTTGAATAATCTGCCAAAGAAGCGGCTGATGGGAGAGAAGACGAATCTGGAGAGCATGCGGTATAAGACAACAACGGGGTAGCCGACAATGCGGGCAACCTTGCCAAACTGCTCGTCGGGGACCAAGCGCACAACGACAGCCCATGGCAAGCACAAAATGGCAGCGACAATGGAGATAGCCCATTGATCGCCATTGATACCGCCGTCGCTGATCTCGAAAGCGCGGGAGCCGACAAAGATGATGCCAACCTGGAGCCCTACCATGAGACAGTTGATAGCGATAAAGAACTGGTTGCGATGGATGCCCTCGAAGATGTTGAACTTGTTATCCAAACGACGATTGTTGAACTGGTTGAAGATTTGCATCCAGACGAAGGTGTTGAAGATGATAGTGTCAAGGTCAAGCATCTGTGCCTCACTATTCCTGTCGTAACCCAAAATCTCAGGACCGGCAAAGTAGAGGACCAAGGTGACGGTCAGTTGATAGATGGCTTGACCAATGATCATTTTCCACATCTGCAAGCAAGAGTCAGCATGGGAGGCACAAGTACTGCGTATGAGAGCTTACGTTGGTGGTAATCAGAGGAGCCTTTTTGCCCTGAGGCAGACGATCCAAGATCTTCTCAGTGGGCGGATCAGTGGCAAGAGCCAAAGCCGCGAAGGTGTCCATAATCAAATTGACCCAAAGAAGCTGGACGGCCCTCAATACTGGCTCCATGTCATCGTCGTAGACGGCGGTGATGAAGGCCAACAAGACGGCAGTGATGTTAACAGTAATTTGAAACTGTGGAAGCGATTAGCGGACGCCTCGTCTTCAAGGCGGTCTTGTGAAATGGTGTGCCCACTTACCTGCAAGAACTTCTGAACAGCATCGTTGACGGCTCTGCCCCACTTGAGGGCAGTAATGATAGAGGCGAAGTTGTCGTCCATCAACACTATTGCTGAAGCTTCCTTGGCAACTTCTGTACCAGATATACCCATGGAGAAGCCGACGTCGGCTGCCTTGAGAGCAGGTGCATCATTGGTACCGTCGCCAGTAACAGCAACCGTCTCGCCCAGCGCCTTAAGTCTTGTTACGAGGATTCTCTTGTCCTCTGGTGACGAGCGCGCTAGAACCTGAAGCTTAGGAAGGATCTCGTCCATTTCCCGTGGGCTCAGCTTGCGGAACTTTGGTCCTTCCATAACGATACCGCCTTCAGTGTAAATTCCGCACTCTGTGGCGATGGCTTTGCCAGTGGTGAGGTTGTCACCGGTCACCATGCGGACTGTGACACCAGCATGCTGAGCCTTGCGGACGGCCTCAGGCACACCGGGCCGCACAGGATCTTGGATGCCAACAACACCGAGAAACCTCAAGTCGCGGAGAACAGAGGCAAAATCCACGTGACCATCCTCGACGCTAGCATGGGCAGGAGGCCATTGCTCGAAGTCTTGATATACGAGACCGATGGTACGGAGGGATTTCCGGGCATACGCCTCGATGGTCGCCTGCAAAGCCTCCCGGTTATCACTGGTAAGAGGTTCCTTATTCAGCGTTCCCAAATCCGCCTTGCTGTTGCAGTGACGGAGGAGGATCTCGGAAGCTCCCTTGACGAGGAGACGGTAACCAGTTGGAACTTTGATGACGGCGCCCATACACTTCCTTTTGGAATCGAAGGGGAACATTTGCTCGACGTGTTCATTGTGGCGCGCGACGGAAAGACTTTCCATTCCGAGATGGTCTCGAGCTAGCTGCAGCAGGGCGGTTTCTGTCTTGGATCCTATGAAGACCAACTTGCCCTCCTCTTCACCCTCAAAGGCTGTCGAGTTGATGGCAATGGACTGCACAATAGCAGTTTTGGCAACGTCGGAAAGCTCCGATGCCCACTGTGATGGTGTCGATTCGGTAGTCTTTTCCGATCCTGACATGGCGAAACTGGTGGCCCCAAACGTGCCAGCAACCACCGTCATCTTGTTGGTAGTAAGAGTACCCGTCTTGTCGGAGCAGATGGTGGTTGCGTTGCCCATGGTTTCGCAGGCACGGAGAACACGGACTAGGTTGTTTTCTTTGAGCAGCCTTGTGGTAGCAAAAGCAAGAGCCAAGGTGACGGCCAGAGGAAGACCCTCTGGGACGGCGACGACAATGATGGTAATGGCGACGATGAGGATATCCATGAAAGACGAAGCCCTCTCAGTGGGAGTGCGGTTGTCGCCGGACAGACTAGCGAGGAAGCGAAACAACAGAACGAAGAACAAAAGACCAGCCGCAGAGCTACCCAGCTTGGCAATAGCTAGAGCCAGACCTTCGAGCTTCTTCTGGAGGGGAGTTGCCTCGACCTCTGTTCGAACAGACATCATAATCTTTCCGAAGCTGCTGTTAACACCAACGGATGTGGCAACGAAGGTGCCCATGCCTTCCAAAACCTTGGCGCCCGAGATGATGAAGGGGTCCAGGGTCTTGGTGCTGTGGCCGACTTCCAAGGCCTGCATAGCGAGGTGACCAGGAGTTTTCAGCAGAGCGTCCGACTCTCCAGTGGCCGACGACTCGTCGCACTTCAAGTCGTGACCATCGATATAGATGCCGTCAACGGGAACAAGATCGCCGGGCTCGAGGTGAAGTACGTCGCCGACCAAGATGTCGTGCACGTTGATCATGAAGGATTTGCCGGATCGAATGACTTTGATCTCGCGATCTTCTTTCTTGGCGTTGAGCTTGACGAAGGCGCGCTCTTTCTGCCAGTCGTTGAAACCGCCCACGAGGGTGACAATAATGATAGCAACGCAAATAGCAACACCTTCGACCCAGTCCACGGGAGTTGGGGCGCCGGGTTCGTGCTCTACGCCAAAGGTTTCGTAAAGTCCCAGAGCTAGAGAGATGCCGGCGGCGACGGTAAGAAGAATCAGGACTTTGTCATTGTAGGCATTCCACATCAACTTCCACAGGGGAGTGGCCTTTTTGGCAGGCAGTACGTTGCGATTGAAGACTCGTATTCGGTCGGCGAAGGCCTCCGAGCTGGTGGCAGAGATGGGCGTCGTTTTCGGTGTGTCGTTTCCAGATTGTATTGTCTTGATTGCCTCTTCGAATGAGACATGAGTTGGCACCGAAGTCTCCTCGAGACTTAGACCCGAATTGATGTCTGTTTGCAATCCGCGGACGATTCCTCGCAGGCCGCCGAGAGCTCGAAAAGCCGACAAAGACTTGGGGTTCAGAAGTTTGTTGAGTTGCCCCGGAGAGAAGGCAAATGGATTGTTGTCGACACGAAAATCGTCCTCGGTGCCGGGGTCGGGTTTGAGGGCGTGCTCCGGATCTTCGAGGATGCTCGACGCTGCGCTCGTACCAATGCTGCCCGCCGTACTGGTGGCCGCAGGCGTCAAGAACGGGTTGGAGCTGGCAGAAGCTATTGTGTCCGCGGTGCTGTTGGCACGATGGCGCGTGTCCACCTGCGCCGAGGAGGGCGCAAGAGTGTCGCCGGCCATGGTGGAGAAATAAGAATAAGCTCTTCTAGGGGGCAGAACTCATTCGACGTTGTACCCTTGGCGTGGGGAGGGTAAATAGGTGGTGGTGGTGGTGGTGGTTACGGGCGACCGGAGGGTTGAGGGAAAAGAGAATGCTTGGAGGGCAGTGGGAGGTCTGGAGGAGCCCGATTGTTTGTATTAGAGGAAAGATAACATTCAGGGGAGAAAATCTCATACCCCTAGCTCCTGCCTAGGGATGAGTGAAATTCATATATCGATCCGGGCAAAGGCCATTGAGGCAGTGCAAACCGGACCTCCAAGGCTTTCCGTGCGAAATGCGGGTCATGGCCACACGTCCCCATGCCTTGGCATGTCTGCGACAGGGGCCCAAAGCGCCTGCCCATATGAGTCTGTTCCCCTCGTGGCAACCGCTCATTGCAGTGTGCTCCGGTACAAGGTACGCCCAACAAGGGCTTGCCATGTACCTCCGCAGTAGGCGCTGCTGCTCCGTCCACCTTGGGCTGCCACGGGTACACACCGCACGCAATGCCCCCGAGGTCCTGTGCACACGGCCATCCCCAGTGGGGCAGGCCATACTACATGGGGAAGCGCGGTGGACGATCGGGGTCCATATTTTTATGCTTGATTTTGTCAAGCACTCTCAAGCAGGCCTACTCCTGCCGCCACCAATCCTTAAGCCAATCACGGTGGCTCTTGGTGCTCGATTAATGGATGCCCAGGCGGCCGGCCCACACTGCTAATTGCTCATTCAACAAGCAGCTTCGGTATCTACGCATTACCCTGAGCCAAGCGTGCTGGTCATTTTCTCTCATCCACAGCTTCTATTGCATCATATTGAAAATACCAGTGATCCTTGTCGAAAGGATGCATGTGTTTCCCTTTTCCCTACACCTTCACACTTTGTACACTTGTCGTGCTCGCGCCCAGTCGCCTCAAGAATGCCTTGTAGCAAGTTTGCTGCTCCTGCCTAGTGTCCACCAGCCACTAAACTAAGCTTGTGGCTCAGCTCACTTCCAGAACTCCTAACCAGACCAGTTTGTGGCAAAGCGACGACGACTGTGGCTCCCACGCGCCCGACCGACACTCAGCCACGTCTACGAATACGCGAGCCTTCTCAAAGATCTTCCAACTTGCGCCGCGATCGCGAAGTTCGGACTCGCCCCTTGTTCAGGCATACCCGTTGTTTGGAATCAAACTTGTACGCTACTCGGTAGCTTGTGGTGACGCCTGATGCATTTGAACACGAAGGGGCAGCAATTGGTAAGTGCGATTTCTGCCTACCAGACTATACCTTGGGCTTCAGCCAGCATGCAGTGGCTTGGCTTGGCTCGACGTCACATCCACCGGTCAACGGGGAGAATGTCTCAGCTGCTGTTGGTAGCCGAGGGGCTGTGTCGATGCTAGTACACCAGCAGGCGCCCGTCCAGACCAGGCTGCTCCCAACGGGCGACATTGAAATTCGTCATCCACACTTCACTTCTACTTTGCACTTTGCGCGAGCCGTCTCCGTGACGGGACGAATGTTCGTCTTCGAGGCGAACAAGCGAACCTAATGATGAGGGAGTGGTCTAGGTGCTTCCAAGAAGGCCGGAGTGAGGCGGAGCGAGAGGGGCGTTTCCAAATTCGACTTCTGATTCGATGCAGCGATCCGAAAGCATCCACACCTCCACCACTAGAAGGCTACAAACGCTGACTGAGGAACTCAAAAGGACTCTTGTACAGTTGGGGAGGGAGCCGACGAGAATTCGGGAGAGGCAAGCTCCTAGAGGATGTGCTGCGGAGCGCGAGGATCAGTGCCAAGCCATCGTCCGTTTGGCTTGACGCAAGTCGCTGTGATACTCCAGAGAAACAAACTCTTTAGGTGATGTCGGGGCGTTTCAATCTCTTGAGAGCCGAAGCCGACCGGAATGTCACCGGCGCTAGGCTGGGGTTGTTGCATGTTGGTGGCGCGCCAACGTGTTTCGATAGGTGGCACCCTCATTGTTCTCTGTAGATGCTACAACCAAGCTTTCTTCGACCCTTGCCGCCTAAAATCCTGATCAGTGATTTTGGCCCGCGGCCAATGAACAGGCAGCATGCATCACGAGTTGGCGCTCTGACATCATCTCGAAATGCCTGTCGTCCTTCCATTATTTCTCGGACATTGGTCCAAGCACCGGATCGTATGTCAATTGAAGCCTTCCTGGCCATTTCCGGTAAGTCTAACACATTAAGGTTAAACATGGGCCGGGAATGTCGCGCCTCTACGGATCGCCATTATTACGAAACTAGAATCTTGGGCGGAAGAAGAATATCCCATAGTTCCCGCAGCGGCACAGTCGATGCATGCGTCATCCTTTGCCCAATATTTCCAGCAACATCCGAGATTAAGAAAAGCCATGAAGGAGCTGTCTTATTCTCGAAGGGAGCTGCTCACCAGGTCGCACCCATGATTGCTTACTGTCATTCCAATAGTCGACCAACCGCACTGACCTAAACGAGTTGTTAATCAAGGCCAAGTTACCCTGAGAACTGTTGGTGTGGACCGGCTGAAGCACCTTTCAAAATGATAGACTTACCCCATTGAGGATTCCAGTAAGGAGCACTTACTAACTATCGGGACATGGTATTGCCATCGACTACCAATATACCTTTCCGTCGATAACATAAATCACTAGATCCGCACAGAGCACGCTCGACATGGGGACAGCGCACGTCGCTAACCAGCTCGTAGAGTTTTGCGGAGCAACCAACTGTAAACTGGACAAGCTTTGATTACCAAATTGCGCATGCAGGGGGACAACTCCATGAGTGTAATCACCTCTCTTGGCCGACCGCCCCGCATTGTGGCAGTGCCAGCAAGGGTATCTTGATGCAGAAGTCCGGTTCTTGACAGGGGAGTAATGATGTGACGCCTGACTTTTCAAGGCGGCAATGGTTCAACCTGTACAGTACTCGTACCTGGTCCTTCGCTGCAATCATTTTCCGGCGACACGTGGACACATGCTGGACGTAGTTACTTTTATGTGATGCGAGACTTGAATTCGGAGAGGTTTGAATACCGTGATTTGGCGAGTTTCGAAGTAGCCTTTTAGGGTGCTATAGCAGCATAGCCATGATCCCACAGTTCCTGTATATCTCCGCATCATCAACATGGAATATCACCCAAGTCACGAACATACCAAGCCTCGACTGCCGGCGTAACGCCTCAGCCTCCCTAAGTCTGGACCCAGGCATCGGGTTCAGGAGATGCCGACCTCACACCGCACAATGGAGACGCTCAGTAAGTCCAGCAATGCCTCAATTTCAGTGGGCCAAAACCCACCATTCTGGTCGTGTACAGTAAGCCGTGTCTAGGATCGGCCTCTTGCCGCCCATTACGACTGTGTCGAGGCTGGCGTGATCAATCTTTGCAAATTGCAACGCCACGGTCTTTCTTGTGCTTTGTTCCAGGCTGTGAGCACGTTGCCATTCCGAATCAATTGTTGAGAGCTCGTAGCTCTTTGGGGAAAAAAAAACCAAAAAACCACTTCAATATGACTCTTTTATAGGCCCGTCAAGAGATTCACATACTTGAATCTCTCTGTCGAACTTGTACAACGAATTTCAAAGACGCGACAGGCACAACCCTACTTCGGCTCCGGCATCACCCAGATGGAGCAAATGGTCAGATTGGAAAATCGCCATCTCCATATGACTTCTCATGCCTCAAGGCTCTGCATCTTCAAGAGCCCTGATAATTCATCATGATCATTTTGTGGTATGTATTTCTTGAACCTGCTCATAAACATGAAAATTGTACAGAGCTGTTATCGGTGCCTATGTGGAGACCAACACTTGTAATGAGCAATCGACAACCTAGTTTTGCAAGCCATGAAAACGCACCCGGGGCTTCTCTACCATACTCCGGCAAGATTGTCGCTCCCATATCTCACGTATCTTAGAAAGCCCCTTAAGAACGAACTTGAAAATAGATCAAAGGTTCATGTTTTAACTCCATGCTTGTCCAGAGGTGGAAGAATCCAATAATTGAAGATGTGTTCTTCAGACAAAACCACTGGCAGAAAAGGCAGCTATTGGAAAAGTTTCTCAAAAACCACATCTCCCTAATATGTACAGCGGATATGTTCCAAGACTTAGAATGCTTTCGTGATAACTTGGCGCTTAGTCACAGCCCGGAGGTTCAGAGTGGAGCCAGACTACTTTACCTTCTACTCCACCAACTCCCTTATCCCCCTCTATCGATAACCAGCAAGCATCTTGCGATTGCCATCCTCACGGAACCTCCCCGCACAGCAAAAGCCTCGACACATTCATCAAGAAACGAGTAGCACCAAGACGGAACCCTGCGGCAAGCTTACGAAGAGATCTCTCAAGACATAACCATAAAATCAAGTCAAAATGTTGATCAAGTAAGCCCGGCTCCTAGTGTGGCGTGGTTCGTGCATAGTGTCTATGCTAATCTTGGTTTATTGTGGTAGAGTTCGGACGTTGACGGGGAAGGAGATCGAGCTCGATATTGAGATGGATTACAAGGTACGGTCGATCATCTCAAGCCTCTACACCGCCTTGCACTGCGCGAAAACGCCCCGAACTAACAATATGGCCAGGTCTCCCAGATCAAAGAGAAGGTTGAGGAGAAGGAAGGCATCCCCCCCATGCAGCAGCGTCTTATCCACGGTGGAAAACAAATGTAAGCGTTCGGGATTCCGCACTTGATCTGTTCTATATCTCCATGTTCGTTACTAATTATGCGCGCGCGCTCGACCTGTAGGACCGACGACAAAACCGCTTCCGAATACAACCTAGTTGCTGGAGACACACTACATCTCGTCCTTGCCCTTCGAGGCGGCTATTTTGCCAGCACCTGCTGAGTGATGAGGCGATCGAGGAAGACAATCGACTTGGGTATAGCGGTGTAGGAGGCAATCTGGAATGATCCGCGATCATGGCGTCTTCAATCGATTCAGCGATAACCAAGTACAGGCAGAGTCATTGGTTCATCAAGATTTATCCTCAACGGCTTACTAATGGATCAAGTTACGGCGTCGATCAAGGGGCCGGAGCGTCATGTACAGTCAGAGAATGAGAAGGGAATTATGCGTCTGCCCTACAAGGAGTGATAGCCTGCGGGCCAGTCCCCATGAAAGCACGTTGCGAAGACTTGCAAAGTACCCTGGTTTCAGCTATAAATACAAATGTCATCAATCAGACAATCATGAAACGCTTGTCCCCTTCACCAAATATACGAAAGAAAGTCCATTGTATTATGTATAGCCTGCATATTGTATAAGACAATTCCGTAGAGATAGTCCAAGCTTGCAGACACAATGACTGTTCCTTTTTGTCTAATGTCGACTCCTGGTTACTGTTGCGTGTGAGAAATGGATCCCCAAGTCTCCCTAGGACCAGGCTGTGCAAGAATACCGTGCCCTATGCAGGTCTCTTCCGCTTCACGAACACGTTTGCCGGCTTTCGTTTGCGATTCGGTGCTTCAGAAACGCTTAATGAGCTGGGCTGAGGGGTGGGGAGTGATGAGCCCGCACTCGAAGCGGGAGGAGAACTTTGAACTTTGGGTAATTGATGAGCAGGTCTTCTGGGGGGCTCTTCGATCGGGGCGGGTTTCGGTTTGTTGTTTATATTTGACGAGGATGCTGGTGTGGACTTGAGGACGGATCCCTCGACCTTAGGCTTGGGGACCGAGGGCTTGTAGCTATTTGAAAGAAGGCCCGATCCTTTTCTGAGGCCACCTCCAAGTATCTTATGAGGGCTCGAGCTTGTACCAGTGTGTGCTGGTGGCCTTGCATGACCGGAGTACGCAGGCGCTGCTTTTCTGATTCGAGGGTCTTGGTCCTTGGCGACTCTTGCAGTTTTCTTTGGGCGCTGGTCAGAGAGTTCTTCGTCCTCATCAAATTGCTCATTGGGCTCGTCGTCGTTATTATTGTCGTCGTCGTCGTCTTCAGAATCTGATATGAACGTTGCCCGTTCCTCGTGCTTGGCAACCGCGACAGATGGCTCTGAGATCTTGGGCAACGGTCTGTATACCGGCTGCGCCACTCTACGATGGTCATTAACCATCGCAGGCGGTGCCGACCTCAGTTGAGTCCGTTGCGCCGGCCCTTTGATGGACCTTGCCAAGACACCGTGGATGGTAGCAATCTCTTTGACCTCTCGTCGCACCTTGCGCATAACGCTGGCGCCATTTGACAGCTTGGTTCGGCTGCCGCTGTTGAAATTGAGGGTGCTTGTGTTGGGGTCACGACCCCAGCCGCGTTTCTTTCCGCTCTCTCTGGGGAGATACTTTTTGTTGTGGACGATTTTGCTCGTGTTCTTCTCCTTGTCCTCCCGAAGCCCGGCCAGCGCGTTCTTGAGCTTCCTTTCGCTCTCCTCCAAGGCGGCATCATGATCGTGCTTGTATTTTTCCCAAACTTTGTACCACTTTTTAGGATTTGAAGGTTTGTAGTAGTTGGCCTTGAGCTCCATGGGAAAGTCTCGTTCAATTATCTTCAGCCATATTTCCCCCGTCTCGCCCTCGATTTGCGGAGAGTTGATTTCGATCTGCCGTAGCTGAGGGGCATTGTCGACCTTGAGTAGAATGTCCTTGACTGTCTGGTAAGGGAGGTAGTCGCCAACGCTTTCGAGTTCGCGGATGTTTTTGATGCATGTGGCAACAGCCAGCTCGAGGAGTGACTTGACAGGCATGTTGATGCTAGTGAAGCCTTTGCGATTGGGGGTTTCGTCGAGGTTCGTCGAGGTTCAGGTCGGACTGACAATGCGAGGGAGATCGCGGACTGGATAAAGCGCCGCGAGTAGGAGGTTCATGGTCTAGGGTGTTGGATCGAGGGAGTGAGGAGCCAACAGTGTCAGTGGCTTACTCGTACAATGACCACGATTGCCGTAATGGAGACGGAGCAGACTGATTCAGCTTATAATACATTCAACACAACTGAACTTGCAATCCTCCTGATCGGCCACGTCAGCTGCAGAAGATTGATGTTTCAAGAAGATGTGTCCGTCGTGCTGGCGGCGAGGAAAGCCTAGACCCGGAATATTTGGATGCTTTTATAGGAGGTGTCAGTAACTTTGCCAACAGATTGGCGGGAAAGTTTGACTCGCTGAGTCTGACGTACTAGCCGAGAAGCACTGGAAGGCGGCATGGCCCCCCAAATAACCTCTTATCAGGGGACAGCTCCAGGCCTCTATCGCTGGGTTGGAACTCAAAGAGTGGTTCGTGCGAGAATTTGTGGTCCGGATGGAATCCCCACTCTGCTACCTTAGTACTGTGCCGTCCTAGGCATTCACTGTTATCAGCCTATTTCGTCACAGAGTTCACAGTGCTAGGCTGCCATTGATTTCTTTGTTTGCCATCTCCTCTTCGACGTCGACCCATCACCGGCACCCATTCGGCACACTGTATCGAAATCCTGTCGACATGGCTGACCCGGCACTTATCAAAACCGAGCCTACAGCTTCGCCCGCGCCTATCGACGAGGAGGATCTTTTCGAGGATGCCGGCGACCTGGAGTTCTACGACAAAAACGCACCCAACAACTGCTTCGAAACCCTGTACCTTGCGCGCATACCTAAGTACATGTGGGATGCGTGGCAGAAACTTACCGAAAGACTGGGGGACGACGACGAGATCCAGATTGGCACCCTGAGAACGTGGAACGAATCAGTGCAGGATGCGAGCGCGGAAGGAGGCGCGCGCGAGGTGACAAAGCTGCGCATGCTCCTCCAGCCCAACTGCCCGGAACACCAGAGCCTACCGCGAGAGTATGATCTAGATGTATTGGATAGGAATGTCAACAATCACTTCATCTTTAGCGAGGAGGACTTACCCGGCTTCAAGGCGCGGAACAAGGCGCGCGCAGACGCGGCCAAGGCCGGTATACCGACCTCGCTGCTCAACAAACCGAGAGGCGGAGGTGTAGAAAAACCCTCTTACGATCGTCGAAGCCGGTATCAGCCCTACTACAGAAAGGCTATACCAAGTAAGGCCCATTGCTTCTTAGGCTGGCACTGGAACAGAAAACGGATGCTGACATCCGGTTACAGAGAAGACCAAAGTCTTTGGAAAGGTCCATTATGACGTTCGCGTTGAACCCAGAAACCAGCAGGAAGAAGAGCGGCTGCTGGCCCGCCGAATCTTCGAGGCCGAAAACAACAAGGCTAAACTAAAAATCATCAGCAGAAACAAGGCGACAACGATTGCCAATGCTGGAAACATTGGAAGCGTTAATTGGGGCACAAATTTTGGCGTCAGTCCTTCCTTACCACAATACCTTGGGATGATCATGTTACTGACTGCGGTGCAGAAAAATGCTCAAACAGTCAAGCCGAAGAAGGGAGAAGTTCTCAAAGCTGCTCGTATTCCCAAGGATCAGCTTCTGGATCTCATCTTCGACTGCTTCCGCCAGTATCAGTACTGGTCTATGAAGGCGCTTCGGCAGAGAACGCAGCAGCCAGACTCATATCTACGTTCAGTGCTGGAAGAGGTTGCTGTGTTAAACAAGAGCGGTTCATTTGCGAACCACTACTGTCTGAACGAGGCCTACCGGGAACAGGCTGGCAACGAATCCAAGGAGGCGGCAGCAGAGGCAGTGGATGATGGTGCAGACGATGAGGGAGAAGAGATGGAGGATGTTCTCCCAGCTCCTTGAGCATGTCCTGGTTCGGGATAGGATGGAAGACCGTGGGACTATACTGGGAGTGGTCAATAGGGAAGGGCTTTTTTCCAGGCGTACTTTAGAGGGGGGTTACATGAACGATACCATCCAACCACCTTAGCAATGACATGGACGGGATATGCCGTCTTATCTGGTAGAAAGCGTGGGATTATGAACTGAGCCAGCACGCGATAACCATGCCCCTGGCGTTAGAGCCAAGAAGCCCCGCCCTACGTAATGGCCCATCCTCCAGCATTCCACGATGGATCCGAAGATCAAGGAACGTTGTTCTATTCTATACAAACCCTACAGCCATTACCTCCATTGAACAAGATGAGGTTGTTGTTTGATTTCGACGGCACAATCACCGAGAAGGACACCATTGGTGAGCTGGGCGAGGCAGCCATCAGGTTCCACAAGGCCAAGAGCGGGCACGACTTACAACCGACGTGGGACAGCGTGGTCCAGCATTACATTGACGACTTCCAGCTGTACAAGAATGGTTATCACATCCCCGAAAACAGCAGGATATCCCTGGAAGAGGAACTGGAGTTTCAGGCGAAGCAGAAAGACTTGGAGGAAAGGTCACTTGTCCGCATTGAGCAGTCGAGGGTCTTTGAGGGGTTGCGGACGGATGACCTATTCCAGATGGGAACCGAGGCCGTGGAGTCGGGCAGAGTTGTTCTGAGAAAAGGGTTTAAAGATGTCATGGCCCTGGTCGAGCAGAGGAAATGGGATGTGGCCATTGTGTCGGTGAACTGGTCCCGGGCCTTCATCCGGGGGGTCCTACACCAGTACGAGCTCAATGTCATTGCCAACGAAATATCCCCGCGCGGAATAGTCCAGGGCCCGGACATTCTAGGGGAGACAATGACCAACTCGGCAGACAAGAAGGCTGCTTTGTGCCGACTGCTCCAGGACGCCAACCGCGAAACCGCGACGCTGTACTTTGGCGACTCCAACACGGACATAGAATGTCTCCTCAAAGGTGGAGTCGTCGTTTCTGCAGACGAAAGCTCCGCGTTGATGAAGACGTTACGCCGCGTTGGCGTCCCGGTTCCCCACGTCAGCAGCGCCCAGGGCGATGCGACGATATCCTGGGCGAGAGACTTTGACGAGGTTCTACGAAGCGGGCTTCTTGAGCCTGCCTCGAGAGACCGCGGGCTATGACGTTGATGCTGTGGGCTTGTCGTTGGTCTCTTGTTCGTTTGAGAAGCACTGGGTCCTTCCAAGTGGCTTCGTTCCGTGAACGCTGATGCGGGCTTTGTTGGGTTTCTTGTCGGCCTGCGATGTTTATATAGCTGTTCGAGCAACGAGCACACTGCAAGATGCCATTCAAAAAGACGGTCTCAGGTTTATATACCTGTAGCTACGAGCCGTGTCTACGACCCCTCGCCTCGCCACACTCCCTCAATTCAGCAGCCAAAACCCGCCAACATGTGCACATACCCACGCACCGTGTTCGTTTGTCACCATGAGGTCTGGGGAAAGCGACTCATAGTTTGCCCCGTCGGCGAGGCGTACAACCGCGGGGCTCTGTCGCAGGGCTGCCGGCTAAGGCGGCCGCACGGCCTGCAGACCAGGAAGCTCATTCGCAAGTGCGACAGGTGCATCGAGGTGGACGAGGCGCTTGCGGCGGCCAAAGTCAAGATTCAAGAATGTCACGAGGCGTTGGCGATGAAAAGGGCAGAGAAGGCGGCGCAGAATATGCCAGAGACCTGCGATGGTTCCGGGAAGGGTTGCGATGTGGTTGCGATACGCGCTTGGATGGAGAAGGTCCAAGTAGAGACGGCGTAGCAGCAGATCATCGTCCCGAATATATGATGGAATGCCAGACCGAATGATCTAGGGTCACGGCCATATTGCATAGTTGCATGGTGGCCTGTCATGGGCTGACGGCCGTGATGAAATACAACACGCAGTAGATGCAGCAATCTCATGTAATTCCGATCATCAAATACTCTTATAAAGTAGTACTGCACAGGTTCAAGCAGGAACCATCCTATCTAGAATCCCCCTCACCCTTGGAAACACGATCCAGGTTGAAGGCGGCGCTGATCAGGGCCAGGTGGCTGAATGCCTGGGGCGTGTTGCCCAACTGCTCGCCGGTGCGCGCAATCTCCTCGGAAAACATGCACAGATGGTTCGAGAAGCCGAGCATGTTTTCGAACAGATTCACAGCGCGCACGAGGTACTTGGGCTCATAGACGCTGGCGCGAGTCATGGCTTCGACAAGCCAGAACGTGCACATGCTGAATGCACCCTCACGGCCACCGACGCCTGCTGTACGTCAGACTTTGCATCACGGCGGGGTTCACGAGTCATTCTTTACCATCGTGTGATACTTCAGTGTCGTAGCGGTAGACGAGGCCCGTGCTTGTCAGTCCACCCTTGTCGGGGAGGAGAAGGATGCGATCCAGAGTATTGGTGAATCGGGGGTCGCAGGGTGAGATGAAGAAAACCAAGGGGGCGATTAGGATGGAGGAGTCGAGAACAGTCCTGTTCTCGTAGCTTTGCACGAAGCATTGCATGTCACTGTTGTAACCTAAGGAATGAGGGATCAGTCATCAAGTAGGCAAGTGAATTTGGAAAGGATACCAACCCTTCTCCATAATCTGTTCATAGAGCTCGTCCCTTGCCTGCATCCACTTGTCTCGGCTGGGACACGGGAAGCACCTCTTGTCAGCAAGTCGCAGACCCCTATCGAATGCCACCCAGAGCATGATCTTTGAGTATGTGAAGTGCTGCTTATTGTTGCGGACTTCCCAGATCGACATGTCGGGTTCTATTCAGTGTTAGGAGGGAGGGCAATGCCGCCGTTTGTGGGATAGATATATTTCTTACCATGCATGATGGTCAAGACATAGTCTGGAATTGGTTAGCGAACATGAATTGTCAACCAAGGAGCAAATATCTGACCTAGCATTTTCCTCACGGCCACCCAAGTATCCCAAGGGACTGGTTTTCCGTACTTGTTGTACAGGTATATGCCATCCATGAGTTCGCCGTAGATGTCAAACTGTTTGTGAAAAGCCGCGCCGTTGCCGATTCGAACAGGGCTGCTGCCCCGGTAACCCTCCAGATGATCAAGCGTCACCTCTGGTATATCGGTCTCCCCACGAATGGTGAACATGATGGGCAAACCGCCGTCTGGTGCGCGAGAGTTTTCCAGCCGATCCATGATGAAATCCATGTAGGCGTCTGCTTCAGCCTTGAAGCCCATCCGCAGCAGGATGTAGATTGTGAAGCTGGAATCACGGACCCAGGAGTATCGGTAGTCCCAGTTGCGTACACCGCCGATTTCTTCGGGGATGGAGAAGGTAGGTGCAGCAATGATCGCACCCGTTGGCTCTGTTGACGGATTAGTTTGCCAGCATAATCTAGAGGTTCTCATTGTTGGCTCACCATAGGTCATCATCTTCAATATCATTAAGCTTCGTGACACAACCTCCCTCCAACGGCCTTCGTATTTGGACTGCGATATGAAGTTGTGCCAAAAAACCTGCGTGGAATGCTGCTGTGCATCCACATCATCAATGGTAATATTCTTTGTGATGTGATCCTCGATATCGTTTCGAAGGACGAACGATATTGCTTGTCCTTCGAATATCTTGATTTGGCCAACGATGCCGTCTCCCTGCATGCCTGGCCTCTTCTCCCGCTTGAAGCAGATAGCAGGACGCTTGGCGTCACCTTCGACCTCACCGACGTCGACGGCAACGTCGAGCTGAAGCTTGGTATCCCTGCTATGAAAACTGGCAACTTTACTCTCATCCTGCTCGGGGGTATGAGTTCCTCGATAGATGTGGGTGACGTGTTCGTCCTTACCATAGCCAAAGGCAGGGAATATCTCAATATCTCAAGCGGCTGTCAGCTGAGATGGATCATAATGGCTTGATTGAACCCGTACCCAGAGTCATAGAGCCGCGAATACATTCCACCCTCCTGACCAGCCATCTCTTCAGCTCTCGCTGAACGCGGACAGATTCTCGAAAGGCGCTGTGCTTGTAGCCTTTGGTCAGGACCTGGGCACTTTCTGGCCGCGGGAAGAAGTCGACGAGGTCGACGACGCCATCCTCGTGGATGTAGCGTGTATGCAAGATGCAGGAGGACGGAAGGTACTGCTGCTTAGTGGTGCAGACAAAGTTGGCTGGGGGGGCGATGCTGAAGTGGCCTCCTTTCTGCTTGTCCAACAGACGACCAAAAACACTGGGTGAATCAAAGTCGGGCCTGGCAAGAAAACGTCCCATAAGCAACACAGTCCACAGGGGAACGAGAAGGACTGCCTCAGCGGCTCACCAGCACATGAAATCTACGCTTCCGTCGATGCCGATGAGGGCGCAGGTGTGCATGTTTCCCACCATGCCATAGTCCTCGATGGGGAGGTAGCCTCCGGTCTGGGCCCGGCGGGACCGGCCCGGATGCGACGTCGATCCTTGCGATTCCATGGCTGAAGAATGATCGATCAGTTGATCGACGGGAAGTAAGTTGCAGGTGCGCTGTGCGTTGAATTGTTGGTCAAGTAGCAACGGTTCTGGGATTCGGGCACGATGACGTAACTGCTCAGGTGGTCCCAGCGGGCCGTCGTAGTAGGGCTATCCAATTCAATCCTTGATCGCGAAGCCGTTGGCTTTGATGTATCCAGGCAAAACTCGTCCATCGTCTTGGTCAGCCTGGCCGTATGTGGAGAGAGCGCCCTTACGATACCAAGAAGCCCCATTGTCTGTATGGAAGCGCTTGTCTACTGTGTACGCCAGCCAAGGTAACTTCGCCGGGCCAAGCCGAGATGAAGGAGGAGAAGCAGCGCCTCGAACTACATTTGGACGAATATGGCAAGATACTACTTCTCTGTGCAGGATCACAACGAGTCTTATACCAACCTTCAGCTTGAAGAGCTTGTCGTGTTGTTGGTGCAGGTTGCTGCTGCGGATCGCCAATTTCGTTCCCCAAGAGAGCAGAGCCAGGACGGCATCTGCCCCGCCGCCCCCTCCAGCAACCCCGGAATCATGGATCTGCCGCAGCGACTTACCGCCTATGGATGCGATTGTCAAGTTTCCCATGTGGCACATGGCAGACAGCCGCTCTTCCCGTTTCCAGAGTGGGCTCGCCCAGCTTATCAGTAGCAGAAGAGGTATAGTGTTCGCGATCAGAGCAACGCTTTGGCATGTCGCGTGCTCACATCGTCCTAGGTCCGAGACGGCTCATAGTCAGGTCATCTGAACAAGTGATACCATGACGTCCAGCTTCTCTTCGCTGCCCAGTCCACCTAGCCGGCAGATCCGAGACAGTTAGAGCAGAGAAAAACAGCTTGGAAAGGCCAAGACTGGTGATGCGAAACAAGGCGAGTCTTTTCATGGCTAACAACAGCCGGCTGGGCATGATGTAGTGGATGTCACAATACAGACTCTTTGCCCGCCTATCCCAGCTGCATCGTGAGATGCGTATCGACTCATGCCGAAAAGGGGTTTGGTTGCGTGCTGGGTGTGATAAATCACCTGCGAAGACGGAGCCGGCAAAAAACTGCCACTCAAAGGGGCTTGCACGCTCAATCCAACATTGACGATGGCTTCAGTTTGCACATCATTTTACCAGTACGGATAAATCTGTCTTGTAAGATTCCCAGCCGAATGCGATGCCCTTTCCGGAAAGACCACTTTCGCCTCACCCAACCTCCGTGTCTCTGAGAAGAGCAAGGCGGTAAGGAAAGGCCAAGAGCCGGGCTGGCAATGAACCAATCTGTGTTTAGTGCCAACCAGAAACACAATCGATTCAAATTCAGGCACGCGACAGGCCGGCAAACCTCTAGGGGTTTACCCAGTCCCCTGCCGGCGACGGGGGTCAGGATCCCCCTGATAATTTTATGCAGTGCACAATTGCCACACTGTCAGCCGAGGACCCAGGGCCATCATCTTGCGATGCCTGATGCGTTGGCAAAACACCCCCAGGATACAGATCCGGGATGATCGAGGCACGAGGCGCACTATCGCAGGACGATGGCGTCACATTATGCGCATCTGCTGTACGCCGCAACTACAACGTCCACTGGAGTCGAGGAGGAAGAAGAAGCAAAATGAAAAGAATAAACAAATCATGCGTCATGCAGAGATGGCATACATGTCGTCACGCGGTCCTGGACCTCGGCCTTGGGCAAGACAGACCTAGTCTCTTGATGAGCGAACTGCTGCGTCGAGAATGACACCGGCAACACTTAGCCTCGCCATGGTCTGGAAATCCCCATCTACTACCACGATCAAACTAGTGAGCGTTGAGGTCATCCGGCGTCAGCTGAGCCCTTCCCACCGCCTGGTTAGGTCCATCGATGACAGGCCGTTGGGTGCTGGGGCCACCGCGGTTGCTGCGAGTGATGCAAAAGAAAGCCAGAAGCCAACGCAACGCCAACTATCCCGAGTGGCCCGGCTGGATCTAACGGGGTCATGCACAGCTGCTCAAGCTCGTCGATCCGAACGAGGTTGCGCTGGAGCTGGTGCAAATCCGAGGCTGCAGCTCGCCGGCCAAGCAAATGCGACTGTTGCATCGCAGCTTCAAGCGTGATTGGGTGGTTTCGGCCAAGACGCAAGCAGATACATGGTAGACAGAATGGGGGACTCCTCGGCCGTGGGGCTGGCCGAGGTGGCGGCGGCAGCAATGCATCTGATCTCTCTGCAAGCTCCCCCTCGCCATCACCAGCAGCCAGCCCGGCCTTCCTCTTCAGTGCCGTGTCGGTATGAGGCTGGGCGCCTTACATAAAATCACCCCCTCATCCTTCCGGGAATTGTGCAAGACACCGCCAAGAGGGAATCCAGCGTCCAAGCTTTGGGTCTAAGATCCCGTTGCCCGCACAGCCAGCGAATGAGACCCCCTAGCCTTGGCTCCCCTAAGCTTTTTCCAGGTAGACTCAAGGCTTCCCACAAGCGCGCGACCCCCAGTATTGGCCCCGGTTCCTAGCTTGACCTGGGCCCAGGAGAAGCCGTCCAGCGTCGACCAACCCATCCATTCAGGTTCCCACCACCCCAGAAACCGTTGTCGTGCCGTTTGTGAAATACCCATGATGCCCTCCATCCATTCGCTTCCCGCTCATCCGTCCTCCCCATCCTCTTCCTCTTCCTCTTCCACTTCCTCCTCCTCTCCATCTTCAACCATACCTGCCCCGTCGCTACCGATCCAACACGCCACGATTGTATCCCCCGTCCTACCCGACTTCGATCCGTCCTCCCGAACCACAGCAGCGCCCGCAGCGGCAGCAGCCTCCTCTTCCCGAGCCGCCGGTCCTCCGGCCAGCCAAGACATTGAGATGGAGCCCATCATTGGGCACCGCAGGCGGAAAAGCAGCTTGATGAACCCCGTGGGCGGGCCTCTGGGCAACACTGCTGCTCCCTCTAGACCTAGGGGATTGAGCCTGAGAACCCCCCAATTTCAATCCAGCGCCCCGACAGAAGAAGAGAAGTTGTTCGAAGAACCTTCTGGCATGAAAGAATCAGGTCACGATGATGCCTGGCAAAGCCGTGACAGCTTTAGCGACAACGATTTGCAGGACGACGAGGAGACTGGTTTGACCGACAAGGAGAAACGCCGCCGTCAGAAGAAGCGAAGAAGAAACACACTGTTGGACCAGCGGATCTCGCGGGACAAGGGTTCCACAACAGTTGATGAACGCAAGGAGGCGGACAAGGACGTCGTGAGAAAGCTCGTCGTCAACGTTATGCTGATTCTGCTCTGGTACCTGTTCTCCTTGTCCATATCACTCGTACGTACCGCAATGGCTCCCATGGATGTTCACGTTACGCTTTGCTAACACTCCTCCTCTGCCAGTATAACAAATGGATGTTTGACGAGCAAAAACTCAACTTTGCCTTTCCTCTTTTTACCACATCCATGCACATGCTTGTGCAATTTCTCCTTGCCGCCCTTGTCCTCTACTTCGTGCCATCATTACGTCCACAGCAGATGCACAGTTCAGACTCTGGTCGATCGAGGCACGAGACGGAGCCCAACAGCTCGGGCATGTCCAAACTTTTCTACCTGACGCGAATTGGCCCCTGTGGTGCTGCGACAGGCTTGGATATCGGGCTCGGCAACACATCGCTCAAGTTTGTTAGCCTTACTTTTTATAGTGAGTTGCTCTGCCTTCAATTATGTCAAGCGTTAGACTAATGCTGGTGTGCAGCCATGTGCAAATCCTCGTCGCTTGCCTTCGTCCTGCTTTTTGCGTTTTTCTTTCGCCTTGAGACCCCGACCTGGCGACTGGTAGCCATCATCGCGACCATGACTCTCGGCGTCATTCTTATGGTCTTTGGCGAAGTCGAGTTCAAGCTTGGAGGTTTCGTCCTCGTCATCTCAGCAGCCTTCTTTTCCGGTTTCCGTTGGGGTCTTACCCAGATCCTTCTGCTTCGCAACCCAGCAACCTCGAATCCGTTCTCCAGCATATTCTATTTGACGCCTGTCATGTTCGCAACGCTCTTCGGTCTTGCCATCCCTGTCGAGGGCTTCGGTCCGCTGGTGGAAGGGCTCAAGACGTTGACCGCGGAATGGGGTGTTGTCATGACGCCCTTGTTCCTTCTTTTCCCCGGTTGCATTGCCTTTTTAATGACGGCATCCGAGTTTGCTCTGCTGAAGCGGACTTCTGTCGTGACACTTTCGATCGCCGGCATTTTCAAGGAGGTATTAACCATCTCCGCCGCTTCCGTCGTCTTCAATGACAAGCTCACTCTCATCAACTTGATCGGTCTCGTCACCACTCTCGCCGCTATTGTCGCATACAACTACGTCAAAATCTCGAAAATGCGACAGGAGGCTCAGGCTACTGCCCATGACCGATATGACCCTACAGAACCTTCGTCACCAAGCACTTCTGCTAGTGACATGGAGACAGATGACGCCGAAGAGGCAGGCCTACTTCGAAAGAGCTACGAACAACCAGATGCGCTTGTTACGTCGGATGGCGATATTCAACCCAATTTGCTTGCACAACCCGATCGCAGGTGATCTGCCGTCATATACACCCATACACCCATACACCCATACACAAGACCCCGAAGGAAGAGTAAAACGCTCGTTTGCATGCTTTGGTTCAGCGTGGCAATCTGATTTTCTTTGTTTTGAGCACATACAGTTCACCCCATCATGTCGATTTTCTTGCATATTACTGGGCGGGTACAAGGTCACACATTGGCAACGTAGTCATAGTGCATCACTGGGGGATTGAGACTCGAGGAAAAGGAGTACCGGGTTTTTTTTTCTTTTTTTTTTTTGTTCCATTTTGCACAATGCATAGCGGCGACAAGAGGTTGTCGTTGCCAAGATTGCATTGTCAAGAAGTGCGCGGCTGGTGTTGCCGAGGGATGTTGCACACTCAAAAGACGAGCTGGCCGAGGGAAGATTCATTCCGCGACAGCATCAATACCCTCGCCACATGGTTAGGTCTGAGATACCCCAACTATATAGTACATCAAATCAAGATTCACATGAAAAAGGCTAGCTGGTTATATAGATTCAGCCGTTAGATTGTTTGAATAATCTCAATTGCTTCTCGTGTAGGTCAGTAGTGACCGGGTATGCCCATAACTCCTACAATAAAACCAAGCTCTCAAACGAAAACGCCGTTGGAAAGTGCATATCCTGGCCTGAAAAGCCTAGTCATGTCCGAGCAACGATATCCTTCCAATGCCATGCAGAACCCAGCCCATATGCCAATCAACCGAGAAGACGCAGTCCGTTCTTTGTCTTCTGTCCTGGCTTGACCACACCCTGTCCCGGCATCGGCCCCAGCTTGGGCTCGTATCCGCCGGCACCTTTCTCGCCCTTGTCGCCCTTGTTTTTATTCTTGTTTTTGTTGTTCTTCCAGTTGCCCTTGTTTTCCTTGACGGTCGTGGCCTTGATTTCGGTGGTGGCTTTCTTGACGATGACGGGATGGCTCTGGATATACTTGCCGTTCATCTCCTTTGCGGCCTGGAAGAAGTCGTCGGCGTCGCTGAAGCTGACGAAGCCGAAGCCCTTGGACTTGGTGGTGCGCTTGTCGCGGATCACGCGGGCCTTTTGGACTGACTTCCAGCGCGAGAAGGCTTTCAGGAGGGAGTCGTCGGTCGTCTCTCCGGCGAGGTTGCCGACGAAAAGTCGCAGATGCGAGTCGTCCCATTCGAGGAGGGTGTCGTCAGTCCACTTCTTGCCGCCGCCCTCGCGTACCACCGTCTTCTTCTTTTCCGGCTTGTGCGCCGCCGGCACTTCGGGTTTCGGCATGTCGGCCACGGTGGCAACGGGCTTGCCATCTCTCGTAGTCGACGTCGTCGGGGCAGCGCTGTACGCGCTCTGCCATTGCGCTAGCTGGGCGGTCATGTTCGAATCATACTCGCTCGCGGTGGGCCCCGTCCCCGGTATTGGAAAGGGGTTCTTTATCTGCGGTGCTGCATACGACTGCGGCGCGGTGCTCTGCGGTCCATACGACTGCAGCCCGTAGCTCTGAGTGCCATAGCTCTGTGCGCCGTAACTCTGACCCGGGGCACCATAGCTCTGCTGTCCGTACCCCTGCTGCGGTGGCTGCTGCGGATACGAGTACGCGGGCGTGGAGTTTGCGCCGGTCGCGGGGGCACCAACGTAGGACGACGATGCTCCGTACTGGCTCGCGGGCGCGGCCGAGTATGGCGTCGGGTAGGAGGATGGCGCGGGGGGTTGCGGCGAGGCGCTGAAGGCAGGTCTGAAGCCGGCGCGGGCAGCGGGCGGCTTTGCAGGGAGGTTGCTGGTGCCTGGAGGAGGCGGGTAGGCCATGATGTGCAAAAGAAAACGGGGAAGCTTTTTTGTTCTCCGGTGGGAGGACGTACCTTTGAGACGGAATCCCGGCCCAAAGTGGTGACTGCGCGCAACGGTTGATCTGAGGCTCGGATTGAGGCTGGTGATGTGACGTCTCACGGTCACTGTATTGTTGCGGTTGATATTGCTGGCTAGGGTCTTGATGGAGGTTTGTTTCCTCGATCTTCTAGAAATTCCGTAATGCCAAGGCCCAACTGAAGATCATGTCGTATCACGTGATCGGAACAGCACCTTCAGTTACCCTGCATCGATATTGAAGCACCATCACGAAGGATGTGCTGAAACTCGTGATGGTGGTTGTTGCATTGTATGCTGCTTAAGGCAAGGCACTTCTTTGCAGGTCAGTCGTCTTTGTTGTATGTTAGAAAGTGGTTGAGGAACGACGGCTTGATGGTGCAATTCCGTTTACCCACTGTGCACAGAATGCGAGGCATGTTGTTGAAATTATTACCAAGAGGACTGGTGTTGGATCAGTCAGATGTTTGAACTGACATAGCCCTGGGTCTCCTGCGATCAGCTTAACCAGCAACCTTCTCGGATGACATCCGCAAGCACAACATGCATCCCGGCGTCGTTACCCAAAACGTCGCGCTACAGGCCACCACGTGAGGAAATCCTTCTGATATACTACATGGCAACAGAGCTGCGTCTCGGCGAAGTCGGGATGCCACCCGAAAATGAAAGATGCAAACTCGGCGACTTCGCCGTGGATGAATCGAGCTGTCTCGCCGGACTGTAACCCGACAAAACCCCAGGGTCTGGCTGATCATCGTCAACCGGCCCGCCCAACGGTCTGGGCTACCCGGATATAACCTAGTTGAGAGATTTTCTACTTTCTGGTTCATTGATATCCGCGGATCGGGACCAAATCCACGGGTGTAATTTTCCCGCAGCAGGTCAAGTTCATGACGCCCAGGGTCGGATCCTCGTCGCAAATTCCCGCGGCTGAACAAGTGAAATCAGGTGGGAAAGCCGCCCTTAATAATGCGAGAATAATAAAGGAACGAAGCAAGTTGAACGTCATTGATACATCCGCGGAGTGAAGATTCATCGGCCAAAGTGGGTAGGTTGTGTCAGAGTGAGGGACTTAGACCAGAGGGCTGCCCCCCACCAATTACACGAGGTCCTCGAAGGAGGGGCATTGATCAATGGCTTGGCGATGTCCGAGAGCTCCGACAACTGGATGCCCCTCGTTGGCGCCGCAACGTCCCATGTGTGAGATGCCTGCTCAGTTCAGTGTCAGACCTGCGGCAAACGTGTTCAGGCAAGAGCGTGAAATCCTGCCACGGGGGCAGTTTGGCCGAAAGGTGGGGGGCTTGTAAATGCATCCAGGCATGTTCATCAGCATGTTCCTGTACAGCATCGTGATGAGGCCTCAACTGTAGTAGCCGCGGGAAGCCGTCAACATCGACCTGAACGCGCTGGGCGGATTTCAGGTTGACATAGAGGGAGAACAAGACACCAACAACCCAAAGCCAAAGGCCCAACACAACTGGTGATCCGTCCTCCTGATCTCATGCAAAGCATGACAACGGGCTGTAAGTTGTACCGCAAGACAAGGGGCATGAACCGGGGCAGCCGTTTGGGCCATCGCGGCGTCCCAACCCGCACCATCCGGGCGTCTGGAATCCAGCATGGCAATAGGTCTTGCCTGATGCTCAGGTAAGGGTAAGTGGCCGCTAGGAACATGGCACAAAGGCCGGAGACAGAGAATATGGATGCCTGCCCCACCAACCACTGCTGCCCCTCCGCAGTCCTGAAGCCGCATTTGCTGGCTGTGTTGCGCCATGCAAAAGTCATAACGCGGCGACGACAGGATATGTAATAAGGGAAGCCGCGGTACCTGTGACGACAAGAGCTCCTCCTCCCCTCCTTCCACTTCTCCTCTCTCTTTCCCTCCTCCACATTCTTCCTCCTTAAATTATCTCACACAGTCTTCCTTTTGCTGGCAACGACAGAACTTGTTCTTCTGTCTTCTGCACGAACCCAAGTCTTCTCAACCTTCAATTCCTTCACCATGTCTGGCCCCGTGTAAGTCATCTCTCCCCTCCGTGCCCCTCGCGCTCTCACTCTGAATTACCCCACCACCCCGCCCCCTCCGAAGTCTGCCTTTCCGATGACCTCAATTTCCCGCACCAGCGCACTCCCATCACCAGATCCTGCTGGTGTTGAGCTGGCGAGTGCGTGGGCGTGGCATTGACGGTGGAGGGAACGGCGTCGGTGGTGCTTTGCTTGTGCGGACCATGGCGTGTCTTGCCTTCCGATTGTTGATCATCGTTCTCGAGGCAGCGCTCGCCTGGCAAACATCAAGCTTGGCGGCGCCGACGCCTCCCAATCTCTCCTCTCTCCAATTCCTTCTGCAAGCGGATCCTCGGGAAATGCTGGAAATGCTGACACTGTTCCAAGTGCGGATCTGGGCCTCATTGGCCTGGCTGTCATGTAAGTCCTTCCTGTCCCTCGGGCGCTCGCACGCCTCTGCCTCCCCTTGGGCTACGCTGACGTTCTGCCGATAGGGGTCAGAACCTGATTCTGAACATGGCCGACCACGGCTTCACCATCGCCGCCTTCAACCGAACCGTATCCAAGGTCGACCGATTCTTGGAGAACGAGGCCAAGGGCAAGTCCATCGTCGGTGCCAAGGACACCAAGGACTTTGTTAGCAAGCTCAAGTCTCCCCGCCGTATCATGCTGCTCGTCCAGGCCGGCAAGGCTGTCGACGACTGGATCGAGAGCCTTCTGCCCCTGCTCGAGAAGGGCGACATCATCATCGACGGTGGCAACTCTCACTTCCCCGACTCCAACCGCCGCACCAAGTACCTGGCCGAGAAGGGCATCAGCTTCGTCGGCTCTGGTGTCTCTGGTGGTGAGGAGGGTGCCCGATATGGCCCTTCCATCATGCCCGGTGGTAACGAGGCTGCCTGGCCTCACATTAAGGACATCTTCCAGGCCATCTCTGCCAAGAGCGACGGCGAGGCCTGCTGCGAGTGGGTTGGTGACGAAGGTGCTGGTCACTACGTCAAGATGGTCCACAACGGCATCGAGTATGGTGATATGCAGCTCATCTGCGAGGTGAGAATCTATTCGTTTGCTCTTCGCAAGCGGCACCGCTTGCTAATCAATCCTCCACTAGGCGTACGACATCCTGAAGCGTGGTCTTGGTCTCTCCTCCAAGGAGATTGGCGACATCTTTGCCCAGTGGAACAAGGGTGTCCTGGACTCTTTCCTGATTGAGATCACCCGCGACATCATGTACTTCAACGATGATGATGGCAAGCCTCTCGTCGACAAGATCCTGGACAAGGCTGGCCAGAAGGGTACCGGCAAGTGGACCGCCGTCAATGCCCTTGACCTTGGCATGCCCGTCACCCTGATTGCCGAGGCCGTCCTTGCTCGATGCCTGTCCAGCATCAAGGACGAGCGTACTGAGGCCTCCACCAAGCTTCAATTCGTCAGCCGTACCCCCAAGTTCGAGGGCGACAAGCAGCAGTTCCTCGAGGATCTTGAGCAGGCCCTGTATGCCTCCAAGATCATCTCTTACGCCCAGGGCTTCATGCTGATGCAGGAGGTAAGGCGCAACACTTTGCCGTAGACAAGTATGGAACGTGGGCTAACGTGTCATGTCTAGGCCGCCAAGGAGTTTGGCTGGAAGCTAAACAAGCCCTCCATTGCCCTCATGTGGCGTGGTGGCTGCATCATCCGATCCGTCTTCCTCAAGGACATCACCTCGGCCTACCGTAAGGAGCCCGACCTGAAGAACCTGCTCTTCGACGACTTCTTCAACAAGGCCATCCACAAGGCCCAGCCCGGCTGGAGAGACGTTGTTGCCAAGGCTGCCCTGCTTGGTATCCCAACTCCTGCCTTCTCCACCGCTCTGTCTTGGTTTGACGGCTACCGAACCAAGGATCTGCCTGCCAACCTCCTCCAGGCCCAGCGTGACTACTTCGGTGCTCACACCTTCAGAATCAAGCCCGAGGCTGCCAACGAAAAGTACCCTGTCGACACCGACATTCACGTTAACTGGACCGGTCGCGGCGGTAACGTTTCTGCCTCTACCTACCAGGCATAAGACGCTGCCGGCGAGGTGTCACACGGTACGTTTGGATTGCAGAGGTGGTTGCTCGGGCGTGCTCGTGTATCAGGAATTTTGAAATGAATCCCATACGAAGCATAGGGCAGCAGTACACCCTGAGACGGGGCAAAGAAGAAAAAAACTGGCAGGCTACGCTTAGAATGCTACGCGGAGGACTCATGATAGCCTCTACTGCCAAGTAGTTAATCATACGAAGTAGGAATGAATACCAATAAAGAAATGGATACGAATAGACCAAAGCCTGATTCTGCATCAGGTTCACAAACGCACAAGACGCATGTTGGAAATGTTTGTTGGACTCCATCCAAATTTGAGAGTGAGCGTCTCCGTGCAAGAAGCTCCCTGCACAGTGGAATGCGCCAGTGAGCCCAGCCTTGAGCCATCGTAGCTCACTCGTAATCCCCGCTGATTGGTTGGAGTGTGCTAAGACCACGATGCGCCGTGTTTCTATTGCACACGATCACGTGCAGGCTCAAATACTGTGACCACTTTCGAGCCCACTCCATTCAACTTTCTATAGCTCGGGACGAACCCATGTATCTATCCAATATGAACAACTGAGCACTGGCAGTTGGTATGCAGCTTATGGCCGAGATAGAGAACACTTGTAAACCTTGCGACGATTGCAGGCCGATGGGGTCTGCATTCAATGTCTTGCTTAGTAACCGCAATTGGCTCCCCCCTGTGGCTTAACTGTACAGGATGCCGTGCGTTTAGCGCTCTTTGATTGGTTGACAGGCCCCAGCCTCGTCGCGACGAAATTTGGGGTCAGCGCGCCGCGCATCGCCCACTGATTCAACCCCAATCATCAATCGCTCGAAAACCATCAATCATCCACCTACGACGGCCCTCACTCGATCGTCCACTCGACTCAGCTGGCACGACCCACAAGTTATCGTGGGAGGGAGGAGTTGTGATTGCAATTGCCCTTGGCGCGAGCTCGAGGACCACACACTCGACCCGGAACACGTCGCTTCACCCGCTCGCAACACCATCGGCGCAGCTCAAGATGGCGCAACCGGACCCCAGTAACAGCGTTCCTCAGGACTTGGTACGGGCACCTTGACCTGGAGATGTTGCACGAATCGGTTGCTAAACAATTATAGATGCCTCATGTCCACCTCATTTCATCATTTCGTTACCCGGCAATGCCTCATCCCAACGTCAATGAAATTGCCAAGTGGCTCATGAATGCCCCTCAAGTCGCAAGAGACAGAGCCCCCTTCTTCTGGACCTACCTTGACAAGCCGGCCGATGGAACCATCTTCCTGACGTGGCAGCCGTTGCAGAGACTTGGTACGAGCTTCGCGACGGATGGCTTTGTGTGGGCGCCCCAGGAACACCTGTACAAGCATGATCTGGGGAACGGCCTGGTATGTTTATCGTCCGGAACCTTCTGGTGTTGCGCTGCTGACTCAGGTTGCGGTAGATGCTGGAAATATACTATCAAAAGGCCGGCTATATCCATGGCGAACAGTATGCCCTTCATGCGCGACGACGTTTCCGACTGGTGCCCGTCCCTGGGCATCCCAACCCGCCGCAGCCCGACATCAGCCTGTTCATCGTTCATTATGGTCCCTCAGAGCCCAACGATCGCGTACCCGTTAACGCGATCCCCTATGACGAGCGAACCAACGCCTCGATGCAACAGCGACATTTCCTCATGAGGGCTGGGCAGATCCGTCGCAAAGAATTCATGCTTTCGGACCGTGTCAATTGGCCATCGCTGCCCGAACTTACGCGCCAGCAGATGGGCCCCCAAGTCACCCCTCGAGGTGTGCCTCAGCAGATGGCCTACCCTCCGCAGGCCGCGCCAGGTCCGCCTGCGAAGCGACCCCGACACACACAAAACCAGGCCCAACAGGCTGCCATACCTGGCATGCCGCCCCTGGAAGCTGCCTTTGACGACGACGAGGACACGTCCAGAGGTGACATGTTTGACCATCTGACGCCCCGTGAGATCTCGTTGAGCCGATATCAGCAGAATCACGAATGGATGGAGGAGATTCTGTCATCTCCGTATAGGATAAATCAGATCACCCCCCCAGATCTGGGTCTTGGACTCAAAGGAGAACTAGCATCACTGACCGAGGGCATCTTCATAGCCCAAGGAGGAGACGCTTTCAAGCAGCTCCTCGATTCCGAAAAGGGCTATGTGGGACGTCTAGATGCTGGAAAAGCCGATGAGTTCCGTAAGCGTGTCGACAAGCATATCGAGTCTACCAAGGCCGAGATAGAAAAGATGCAGGCCGAGCACGCAGAGGCACTCGCGCAGTTTAAGAAATCGTCCCTTGTCGCGACCAAGGAGAAGCTCCTTCGAAGTCTTCCCGAAGATACAGGGCTGGGCGCTGTTAAGATCGAGGGCCGCTCAGAACCATCGGATGAGGACACCAGTAGCCGACCTCCTCCCAAAGAGACGGCCGAAGATATTGCAAAGCAGGTCGAGTCGGTCACCGGGTTGAAAATTACTAGCGCACCAAGCGTCAGACGTGTTCAAGAGGGAGGATATCAGGCGCCGGCTCCCGAACCAGTCGCGCCCGCTGCGACTGGCTCCAACGGCCCCATGTCTCGGCAGCCCTCCAATGCCGGGTCTCAGAACAGCGGCATCATGATTGGCGAGTCCGATATCGACATGGGTGGCACAGCCGCCGGCCTGCTGGACCAGATGCACACAGGATTCTCAACTACGTCGACACCCATCAACAACTTCCCGACGCCGCAGCCTCAGATGTCCGCTCTGCAATCCAACGCGGCCACGCCCTCACAGGTCCACACACAATCCCCAGCTCCGACACAGCCACCGTCACACAGCGTGGCGGGGGATGTGTCCATGGGCGGAACAGAGGCGGCACCAGCTGGCCCAGCAGCCACGGTATCTGACCAGGGATCAGGTAGCGGAGACTGGGTGGTCGTGCCTAAGGGAGGCGAGGCCCAGGACTCCAGCACTTCCGCGGCTCAGGGAACGTCAACAACACCCAACCAAGCGCAAGCGCCGAGTGCTCCCGACAGCGGAGCGGCCAAGGCCCACCCGGCTGCCGCAAAGCCCATGTCCGCCGCAGGCACCCCCGCGGTCACCGACGGCGGCTCGGTCACCTTTGATCAAAACGACTTCAGCTCGCTTGGCGATCTAGACACGGCCGGAGACGCTCTGTCCGGGTACGACGCCCCGGCGCTGGACGGCGGCGCCGAGGAGCTGGGCGACGGGCTGGATCTGAACATGGACATGGAGGACTCGGCGTTCGGCGACGCTTTCCACGGTGTCGAGTCTTCTGGTACTCCGGGCGATGGGCATGGTCATGATATGTAGTGGGAGTGATCTGCCGCTGCGAAGGAGGACCAGGGATCTTCAAAAGCGGAGACAGGGAGGAGGGTATTGACTCTGGGAGCATGAGGTAAAACAGCTCGTGGAATCAAGGGATGTTCTTCATAGAGGAGAGTAGGTCATGGCCACGAGGGGACATGATTCGTGGTCACAGTAGGAGAATGGCGTGGGTATTCGGCTGGCTGGCCCCCCTAGAGGCTGTTGCCGTGGCTTGGGTAGGGAGTTTGCTTTTACAAGATTTCCATCAATTGTATTCCTATCAGTGAAAACAACAGGCTTGATTGTTCCCAGCATTTTCAAGACCAGCCTAACATCTCATCTAGTCCACTCCATTACACAATCTCCAAAATCGATCCAGTCTGTTCAGCAAGTCTCCATCCTTGACCGTCCATGCATTGTCTCAGTTCAATGTATACCCGACTATCATCGCTGCGCCTCGCTCATAAAGGCATGGAACGCATCCAGCAGTTGCTTCTCAACATTGATAGCCCACTGCTCCTGAAACGCCGCCTCGCCGCCCACCCTCGCCACGACGTCCTGCAACCGGGCCTGGACAAAGCCGACGCAGTGGACCGAATGCACAGGGTCCTTGACGGTGACGTGGCGCTCCGCTATTATCTTGGGCGTATCGTAGTCCGTTGCCTCCATCTCGGTCCACATCAGGGAGTCGGTGCCGTTGGCGACGCCGCCCTGCAGCTCCGTCATGACGTTGGTCCACATGGTGAAGTAGTCCTGGAGCCTGCCCAGGACGAGCTCCTGCATCGGCGACGGCAGCTCGAGGAGGCGCGTGAGGCCGAGGAGGTAGAGCTTTTGCCGTTCCGGGTTGTCAATGTTGTTTAGGCAGGAGAACCACTCCGAGGAGAGCCAGTCCCAGACGCTGTCGAGATTGCCAAACGTGGTGAGCATCTGCACGAAGACGGTGGGCTCGGCGAGTGCCAGGCGGGCGAGGATGGCAAAGTAGTCGCCCTCGGTGACGATGTTGAGCTTGCTGATTTTTCTGTTTGGCCCCGTAGTCTGGTGAGCTTCCCACGCATCATGAAGGTTCTCCATGATTTTCTTCATGAAGCCTGTATCTACCATGTCGCGGATTATGACGGAAACACCCTCGGGGCCACCAAGCTCAACGGCAGACCGAATGAGGTACTCAATGCATACGGTGCCCAATCGTACTTGTTCCCTGCCTCTTGAGTCGAGAGTCCCCGATAGTGCTGCCAACAGCGGTCGCCTCAACCTATCCTCAAGCATGGCTGATGGGGCGAGGAGGACGTAGGACTCGACTGCAATGAGAGCCTGGGTAGCAGTCTCGCTTGAATGTTCCAGGAGAGGCAGTGCCGCCTCGGCCAGATTCACTATATCCGGCGCCAAAGGCGGGTTGCTCTGCATTAGTATGGCATTCCACAGCTCCAACGACTCTTCGATAAGATGAACATGCAGATCCGAGCCAGGCCGGGTGGCTTCTGACAGAAGAGGCAGCATAAAATGCTGGTACCGCTGCGAGCTATCTCCCATGCTCATGACGAGGGCGGCGAATATCGCTATTACGGCTTGCTTGATCATATACTCTTCTGTGCCAGAATTTTCCCATACCTGTGGAAGTGAGGACATGAGGAGATCACCAAACTGAGATACTTGGTCCTCCATGCGAGTCACCAAGATCCTGATTGACTCGAGAATAGCCAATTTCGTGTCGTCTATTTCGACACTGTGGACTAGCTGGATCAGTTGGGTGAGTACGTCGGAAGTGTGAGGCAGGAAAGCCTCAACACTGAAGTCGAGCTCATCCGCAATCCACCTCAGCTGTCTTGCCGCTGTGATCCTGACTACAAGATCATTGGTTGCATCTCCAGGATTGAGGAAATGGCGGAATATCTGGTACACCAAGGGCCTGCTTGTATCGGCAAGCTTGACTGGCGCCCATTGGCTGATCAGGATGGCAATGCGCCGCCTTAGTACTTTGTGCAACTCGCCCTGTTGCTGTGCGTCATTGACGATGCTTGAGGCCAGGACACCGTCAAAATCGAAATGGCCAACGACATGGGCTGCGGACAGGCCCATGGCTGTGTACACAGCCTCTTTGCCTGCCATATCCGTCGTTGGGGAACTCGCCGTCTCAAAGTAGGCGAGCAAAGGCGATACAAGAAGCTGCTTATAGTATGTGAGGAGATCTAGAAACAGCTTCTCGGCACATGGTCGTACCGCCCATTCGTAAGCGCTTCCCTCGTTCTGCTCTTGCTTTTCCCACTCCTCGGGGTCGTCCTCCCAAGCATCCAGATCTGACTTGCGGAACATGAAGAGGCGTGTGATTATTGTCTCCGCGATCTCCAAAACGAGTTTATCCTCGAAAAGCTCCGTCTTGATAATTGTGATGGCCCGCTCCTGCTCGACCTTCATCTCCGGGCTACGGTACTTGTACGTCTGAGCTGGCTGAAAGGCCATTTTGAGGCAAGAACGTATCAACAAAAGGCCCTTCAAAGCAAGTCTTTCCAAGATGGGACCCTCAACCTTGGGTTTTGCAGCGCCAGAAGTGTTTGAGGCCTGGCGGATACCGCCGGACTGGCTGAAGACCTCGGCGAACTTGGATACAAGATTCCAGTAGGCATGTATCAGCGGGATCGTGTTGGGGAGATGTGCAAAGCTCGCAGCATGGTGGTCTGCCACGTCGTTGTGCAGTTTTGAGAACTGAAGAAGATGGTTGCCAATGACTGTTTGGTAGGCGGGGGGAACTGCGGAATCACCACTAACAAAGCGAAGGAGGTGGCCGAACTGATCCTGCGAAAGGGTCCAGAACGCCTGTACCGTCTTGTCCTCGTGGGGGCGCTCGTAGCCGTTAATGACGAGACGACGTAGGATCTTCAAGGCAAAAAGGCTATTCCGCATGGCAAGATCTGCATCGTGATCCATATTTCGTCCTTGACCAAGAACAGACAGCCAGGCATCTGATCGGGCTGAGTAGACCTCGACCAGGACGTAGACAAGTTCGGGCGTGATGTGTTGCAGAGCTGTTTGGGATTTCCTCAACCGCGCCGTGCTCAGCTCCTTAACCACAAGTAACAAGATCTGCAGGACTCCGTGCAGGTGGTTCTGATTGCCGTCTTTATATGACCGAAGCAAGTCAATCAAGGTGGACATGGCGTCAGGCCATTCCGCTGGATAGTCTATCCGGATGGCCTTGGAAATGACCACGGCATTGAGCATAGCAAACGGCTTCTCATTCTCGTCAATGGTACCTTGGAGGAGCCTCGAGCGAATCAAGGCTTTCTCCTCTCGCGAAATGCCATTCTTAACATGGGTATAGAGTCTCCAGTGCTTTTCGATACCGTTCTTCAATTGAATAATGGCTTGGTATCGGATGTCGTTGGGCAAGGACTTGTCCAAATATGCAGTCTATAGCATGTTAGCTGGAATTACCAACGGAGAGGGCCAACGTACTTGCAACGACGAGTAGTAACCTGGCTGGAGTTCCCACGAAGATAGTTGCTGGCCCGCGCTTTGGCGCTGAGCATAGTCTGAGGTTATGGCGGACTGTAGGGCGTGGCAGAGAGATTGAAGGGTCAGAGGGTTGGCATCCCCTGGCACCTCGATGGCGAAGCTCATGATGGTAGCTTGGATCCTATGTGCAGCCTTGAGAGAAGAAGAAACGCCTGTAGTAGTACAGGATTCAAGGGTTCGACACCTTCTGCAGCGGTTGAATGAGGGCCCTGGGCTCGGTGCTCCGAGTTCAGTAGGTCGTCAGTGCCTGTGGTGGGGTTGAAGAATAGATGGAGGGGCAACTTTGCGATGCCCTGCTTGCCGTCTTGTTATGACTCTCTCTCTATACGAGGATCTCGTATTGCTGACGAGACGGACCATGGATCTGAGCCCCTGATGGCTAGAAGGGATGCTCTATCGCCGCTTCTGCACTATTGTCTTTCATACAGTCAGTCGAAACGCCACCATATGCTCGTTCGTCTAGAGGGGACATTTACCTGGTTCTCCAAAGGCAAAGCTCCTACGCGGGCTCTAACTCGAGAGTCTTGACAAAGATCATCGAAAAGAGAAGATGAAATACAGAAAAACGAGAAGAGAGACCGGCAAGCCCTAGAACCGCTTGACGTGTTGAGGCATAGGCGAGTAGCAAATTATCTTCAAGGACGGAAAGTCGGTTTTGAGCTTTGAGGAACTGAGGCAGCCTGTAAAGTCAACTCGTCCCCGCCGTGGGACAGCGCAGGGAGTACCCTGAAGCCCGAAGATGATGGAAGACTGCCCGCGCTAGCCTGATATGGCAGTGACCTTAGCTCCACCAAAAGATCATCTCACGATAGTGGAAGTAGGAACGCGCTCCATCACTCACTGGGAACCCAACCCGATCATGATTTCCTCGCGATTGGCCAGGCACACACTCATCAACGCATCTCGGAGGCCATGGAAGCAGCGCAAATGCCTCCAGAATCGTCCCTACTCGCAGCAACAAGCGCCCCAGGCTCGCGAACCTCCCGATCACCGCAAGCTGGGCCACCAGCAGAGCCTCTTCCTCACGTCTGAATACAGCCCCGGGTCGCCAATCTTCCTGCCCCATGGCACCCGAATATTCAACCGACTAGTCGAGTTTATGCGCAAGCAGTATGTACGATACGGGTTCGAAGAGGTCATTACCCCGACCATGTACAAGAAGTCGTTATGGGCCAAGTCAGGACACTTAGACAACTACGCCGACGACATGTACTCGGTCACGGGCAACACAAAACCTACCCCGGATCAGCCACACAGTTGTTGCGGGCAGGAAGATGCACAAAAGACTCCCGAGGAGGCAGAGGACGACTACGGCTTGAAACCCATGAACTGCCCAGGCCACTGCTTGATCTTTGCTTCCAAGGTACGGAGCTACCGTGATCTTCCGATCCGCTATGCCGACTTTAGCCCGCTCCATCGCAACGAGATATCAGGCGCCCTCTCCGGGCTGACCCGAGTGAGACGATTCCACCAGGATGATGGCCACATATTCTGCCGGCCTAGTCAAGTGGAGGAAGAGATAAAGAAGACGCTGGATTTTGTTGCCGTCGTGTACAACGTGCTGCGTCTTGGTGTCAGCTATAGACTGGCCTTGTCTACAAGACCAAAGGACCATTACATCGGGACGGAGGAGGAGTGGAACCGCGCAGAAGATGCTCTCAAAAGAGCACTCGACGCTTCCGGCAAGGAATGGAGCGTCAACGAAGGCGACGGCGCCTTCTACGGACCCAAAATAGACATAATCCTGAAAGACTCGGACGGCAAGGAGCATCAGACGGCCACTGTGCAGCTCGATTTCCAGCTGCCCAAGCGCTTCGAGCTGCAGTACCAAGCTCCCGCCCCTGAATACGAGATGCGAGGTGAAATCACAAAAGACCCTGCCTTGTTGGCACATCAGGGCATGGTAACGCCCGTCATGATTCACCGCGCCGTGCTGGGGTCGGTCGAGCGGCTGATGGCGCTCCTGATCGAGACCTACAACGGCAAATGGCCCTTTTGGTTAAATCCCCGTCAGGTCATCATCATCTCTCTCAACGATACCGAACCCGTCGTCGAGTGGGTTTCGACTGTGCGCAAGGTGCTGCTTGGAACCGAAGAGCAGGTTCCTTCCCAGGTGACCGAGGCGTCTGTGCCGACCCAAGGCCTTGTCCTCAACCACCCAACGGGGCTGACCGTGGACGTGGACCTCTCGGCGAGGCCAGTCGGCGGCAAGTTAAAGGAGGCACGGAAGAACGGTTACGGCCATGTGCTGTTCGTAGGAGAAGCTGAAGTGAGAGACAAGCAAGTGAGCCTGGGCAAAGAGAGGTTGTCGCCCACCGAGGTGCGTGACCGGATGAAGGCGCTGGTAGACACGTTCCAATAGGGAGCATTGCCGTCTCGCCATATCTTCCAGCGCGGACATGCAGGCGCAGTACCTTTGAGACCGAAGCTGCATAGCTGACGGACACACCCCGCTCCAGGAAGACCCACGGAGGTTCTGGGCGGCCGTGCACCATATTGACTGTTTACATGTACGATTAACGAAGCTCTTGACTTCCTGTAAAATAAGTAGAGTATTGTAGACGGGTTGGATACCCTGGGTATTAGGGGCAGACTTTGAGTCATCTCCATTGAAGTACAAGACCAACATTGCATATCGGGATAGTAGCGCAGATGGTCGTGAAGATGTATATTGAATAGAAAGTAACCCTGGGCATCAAGTCTGCAGACTCTCTCAAGAGTGTGTTGCAGTTATCGATATCTTCCGCAGAAGGGAAATTTGAGACGATGTAAAACACCATCATCACAATCCAAACTTGCCCGCATCGTGAAACCAGTCAATGCAGCAAATGCCCATCATTGCAACTCAAACTTCCTCCACATATCGTTATACAGCCTCCCTTCGCGTGCTGTTCCTTTAAACTTCCAGTAGATATTGACAAGTACGTTTTCAAGTGTATTGTCATAAGTTGCTGTGAGTCTCAGGATGCCCTAGACTCTCATGGTGACAACGGTGGCTTCCTCATTCTTCATCTCCTTCATTTCCGCAATAATCGACGCTCTGTACCAAGCGACACCGCCAGCAATGAGTGCTTGAAGGTGCAGCATCTCACCGCTCTGACCGCACAGTCGTGGGGTGACCATCTCCAGCTCGTAGCCCAACTCCTCCACAAGCTGAAGGTACCCCGTCCAGCAGCTGTGACCAAGCCCGGCCTCCTCGTCCTGTGGTTGCTTTGCTGACTGCTCGACGTAATCTTCGATCCACTGCGGCAGCTCGGGGTCGTCCCGCTGGTGGACTATCGATGCGAGCTGGTGGCAGGTTGGCATCAGGGCGTTGGTGAGATCCGGCTCGGGGGCCATTATGAGGCCAAGGCTGTCGATGTACCTTTCCCTCATGTCCCTGTCTCGTTCAACTTCTTCGAGTAGTTTGCGGAAGAAGGCCTGGGTTATTTCCTCGTTGAGCCCAAGCTTCTGCTCGTGGCACTGAAAAGCATCCCGAAATGCTCTTGCAATATTGTTGTCAAAGAAACTGCGGTACTTATGAATGTAGCGCAGGGCGTACATGCGATCAAGGAGGATGTCTAAAGTCTCCTGGTCGTCTAGCAGCTGTTTGAAAGTCTCGTAGTCCATGCTGAGTGACGGTTTTGGAACAACTCCTTTGGGTCGTGCCTCGAGGGGCGTGGTAGAAACGATTGCTTTAAAGGAAGCCATTGTTCTTTTGGAGAGATGCTTGGGTGAAGTTGTATAAGTGACTCTTTGACTTGTAGTTGAGCAACTCGTTTGATTGAAGTCGCAAAGATAGTAGCGTAGGAGAGTAGTCTTTTGTTTTGATCGTTTTAGGAAGCAAGGCAATCGCAGTACACAGAGTACTAGGTGTTTCCAAAGGGACTCCTTGAGACGTTTGCTTGCGTGTTTAAAGGCTGATAGTTAGGCAGTGTGCAGAGGACCGGTAGCTCGAAAGGAGACCTTGAGACGTGGGTTTGTATCCGAGAAGACGATCTTTTGGGTGTAGATGAGACAGTAGTCCGGTAGTGTGCAGAGTACTAATAGCGCGAAAGGAGTCTTTGAGACGATATTTTGTACGCGGAGGAGACGGTCGTCCGGCAGTGTAGAGTGCCCAACAGCCGGAGAGGAGTCTTGGAGAAGGATTTTGTATGTGGATGAGACGACCTGCTGTATGTACAAGAAAAGGGTAGTCTGGCAGTGCAGCGAACCAAGAGCGGAAGACGAGATATGTAGGAGGAAGTGTTTCCAGGAGGAAAAGTCGGGAGAGGCCAACACTTTATAGCTGAGACGACAACGGGCTTTGCTCGCAGAAGCCTCCGTGGTATGAACAGAGAGTAAACTTTCCGGCCGGCGAGTCTCTGTGGTGGGAAAGCTAACAGGAAACCCAGTACAGTCCAGAAGACGCTTGTACGCAGGAGAGCTACGAGAAGAGTCAGCTGGGGGCGAAGGCCCCAACTTCATAGCGGGAGGTGACGGCAGCTCTGGGCTGCGAGAGAGGACCATGGTAGGTTCCATCGTGGCGAGAATAGGTTCGGAGGCGTAGCAGAGTTTCTTTGTTGGCAAGGCTCTGCAGTCTCAATGTTCGCAGAGAGAGATATAGTTTGAACTTAGGGCATAGCTGACGAAGTGACTGTTGGAAATTACAACAAGGTCATTTATTCATAGCACCATCCCTAAAGAATATGTTGCCTGCCTATTCCCTAACCGTTGCCTGTCTGTTCGACCAGCCAACACGACCCCTCCCTCTCCCCGAGACCATGGTTGAGTAGTGCCACTATCCGTAGCCGTAGTTGCTCTTCGAACAGTTAAACAGAAAGATGCATCTCGCGTCGATACTCTCGCTGAGCGAAAGACGTGATTGGACACGAGTTAGCCGCTCCCTCTTCAAGCATCTTCGCATTGACATGATGCTTCATCGCAAACGCAAAAGTGTCTCCTTGGCAATAATATGTGCCTGATAGTCCGCGTCTCCATGCGTGGTCTAAGGTTGACCACTTCCACCCCGACAAATCCGGCCAAAGCTTACAGATTCGAGTGGTCCATCGCATTGGTCGATCATGTGTCGGAGCAAGGCGAAACCATATCGAAGTCATCTGTTTCAGGCACCCGATTGGCACCCAACAAAATCCAAGCCACCCGAAGGGACATCCCACTCAGCTCCTCATCACGTTCACGAACACTGTGAAAATCTCGAGCTCCACTTCAGGCCCGCCAGGCAACCGCTCACTGCGCGGTATGGCAGCAATCAGATGCGTCTCAACCACATTGAGTCCCGGATGAAGCATGACGTCGAAAACTCGCTCGTGCGGCAGTTGCCTGGGGATGGGTTGCTGAGAGGCCTTGAGCGGCTGCTTATCCACCATGGCCCACAGACTGTACTGGCGGTCGGACAAGAACTCGGGGATCATTGGGACGATATATACACGCGTGTGCGTCGCCGGGACATTGATGGTGGCAGACTGCTGCATCTCTTTAGGATGAGGCAGTGTGGAGATGAGTGACTTGGCCTCGCCCTGGACGCTCGGGTGTAGTTGGATGCGTAGTCTGGAAATGAGCGCATCTCGAAGCCCTGTAGAGGTTAGCCAATGAGTCACCAGATATAACGTGCTGCTGACGTACCTTTTCCTTCGCGTCGCAAGCGCTTCTGCTCGAACAAATTATGCACAGGAGGCTGTGTTTGCTGTGGCGGCAATGGAGAGGGTTGAGCAGATGGTCGTGCAGCAGGAGTTGCTTGCTCAAGAGCCGTGCTCGGCGGAGGCTGTGCGCTTCCCGAAGGTGATAAATTCGGGGCATCCTCGACCTTGAGACCTGTTTGCATAGAGGGCCTAGGCGACGGTACGGCTGCCGCGACGCTTTGTACCTTGTCGAGCTGAGTAACGGGTTGTATGTGGCTAGTGATAGAGGAGCGTGCCGTGCCGTTCGTGTCTTGACCACGTGCTGGTAATTCCGCGGCTCGGGCTGGGGTTTGAGCAGCTTGAGCAGCCTGAGGGGTAGGTGTATCTGCTGATCCTCCCCGGCCACCGACGTGAATAGTGATCTTCTTGGACGTGGTAGGAGTATCCACTGGGGCTTGACCAACCCTCAGCTTGATTTTGGACTGTGTTGGCTCTGGTACAACCGCCTTCGCAGACTTGATCTGGCCGGTAAAGAATCTCTGATCGGATGGTTAGCACAAGCAGCCAGCGTTGGAACAGTGGACGTACCTCCAGCTCTTTGGCTAACGCGTAAATATCACTGTCTTCCTCGTTGTAGAAGTACGCGTTCGTCCAGAGGAGCTTGGCCTTGTCCTCAAATGCAGCCCACGTCTTGAACTCGCTAACCCCTGACACGTCATTTCGCCCTTGGATGCCATGCACCATCTTCTGTAACTTTCTGAGCGCCAATGGTTCAGTGACGATGCGGTAGTAATCCTTGAGAGCGCGGGGAGGGAGGTTGATGAAGGGCTCGTAGTAAGCATCATCATAACTGTACAGGTCAGTAGCCATTTACCTAGGAAATGGGGCGGTGCCACATACTCTGGTGGTTGGTACCGTATAGCTTCCTCCACAATTTTCTCCTGGGCCTGCTGGAAGTTGAGGCCCTTGTAAGGGACGCCTTCGTATTTATGATCTGGACGCGTCGGAGGGGCGGATGCTCGTGGGCTTTCTTGAACTTGTGAGGTCGAGGTGCGAGACCCACGCGCAGGTCGGCTACGCTTCAAGATGATTGATCGCCCTCTTCGGGCTGGTTCTTCTTCCTCTTCTGGTTCAGGCTCTGGTTCGGGCCTGGGCTCGTCCTTATGGTGCTCTTCTGCCTCAGCGTCCTTGTCCTCCTCCTCGTCACCATCTTCATCATCCTCATCTGCATCAGCATCGCCATTTCGTCCCTGGTTCTGCTCTTCCTCTGCCTCCTGCCCAGCTTCCCCAGCCTCCTCTGCTGGTATCGGAGCAGGCAACGCCTGGTATTTCCGATTGTTGTATGCGGGATTTGTTTTCGTCATGTAGTTGCTGGTCGCCTTCCGGATGCGCTCTGCATCGTCGAATACGGGAGAACCACGAGGATAGAACTCCTTGGCATTGCTGATCATCCTCTTGAAATAACTCTCCAGCTCGGCAAGGTTGCGGAAGCCGCCTTTGTTGAGTTTGGCTTCGATGATTTCCAGCGACAGGGGCATACGTGTCTGCTTGTAGTACTCGGCATTGCCCTGACGTGGGATCAGCTTCTCGAAGTAGCTTGCGACGGGCCGTCCACTGCGCGAGTTAGTACTGATATGCGTTGTACAGAAAGATCCCGGTCGTAGACTCACTTCTTGTCAGCCGTTCGTCGAATTTGCTCTAGGAAAGCCAGGCCATACGCCGTGGTCGACTCTGGCGTTTCGCCCTTGGACAAGTCAAAGTCCTAGATGGGTCGTACCGTTAGCGCATCGTTCGCGACAGGTAGGCCCGATGTGACAAGCAGCAGCATAGTCAATTGACCCAGCGCGGAGGCATAACGGGGGATGGAAGGGAGCTGGTATTCGACTTACCGCGACCTTGCGGCGCTTTGATGAACGATCCTCCGACTCCGAAGCCGCAGCTCCATTGGCCTTGCGCTTGCTGTCCATCGGCAGGCCTTCTGGGACGATGCCAAGCACAAAGCCTGCTTCCTCCGTCCGACCAAAGAAATGACACAAGGCGACAGCAGAAGGGCGGCGCGCAATGGCCTTGCGACGAAGGTGCGTGGACGGTGCGATAGGAAAGCGGAAGTGGGTTCAAGCGCGTTGCTTGGCTAGCTGTCGCGTCTGGGGGAGGGGGGGGCGCAAAAGCAGCTGGGGGCGGATGCGGTTGTGGTTGAAGCCGAAAGCAAGCTGCAGATGGAACCTGAGGACGCGAGCAGCACCCTAGCCTTCACTGGCAACACCTGGAATGGGGGTACTTGCGCGTCGGCAGATGCTATTAGAGGGGTACCTTGGCTAGGCATAAGGAGCAGGCTTCCCTGAAGTTGCGCATTATCAGACCGGCAGCTGACGTACGTACCGAACCTGAGGGCAGTTGAGAGACAAACAACACGAATGCCTTCTCAATTCGAGCTATCAATAGTGCGGGATTTCGTCACGAAAGGTAGCCGTAGAGCTAGCTACAATACCGCTCTACATGCGAGGCACTGCTGATTGGTAAAGCACGAGACTTGATGCCTTTTCCTTGCCCTGTGAAGATCAAGGGTTGCGAGTTGGACACCTCAGCTTGAACAACACTGGATTCAACGGCTAGACTGTATCATTGTCCGATCAGTGCAGCCATCAGTTGAATTTGCAAGTACTAGCTGGGTTTAAAACCCAACTTTGAGATCAATAGCAAGTACTGATCGAGGATCTCATCGTGGTAGCCTCAGTAGGTTCCATACCTTGCGTGTGCTAAAGCGTTTCGTTGGCTTGCGCACCAACAACCCCACCAACAGCTTACCTACTTACTTAGGTACTCAGATGGCTAGACCATGGGACTATCCAGCGCAACCGAATTGGATTCAATTCCGCATGCTCCTCGAGAATCTATATTTTGTAAGCAGGAACAAGCTCAATGGCCATCCTAGCGCATTGATTCTGTAACTTGCAATACCGACGTCTTTACCACTCAACCATGGCAGATGAGAAAACACCACTCGAACCTCCTCCGGGGTACGATGCAGTCGGCGCCGAACAGAATACTGCGGCTCGCCGGCAGAGCCTACCGCTCCGCAGGGGGCCGATGACTCTCGATATTCCCATAATAAAGTATCTCAACTCGAAGCGGGTGATACTGGCATCTGCTTCCCCACGACGGAAGGCGTTGCTACAACAGGTACACCGCCCTAAGGCGCGAATCGGATCTGGAACTGACCGTATATCACCAGATTGGCCTCCATAACCTGGAGATTACCCCCTCGACCAAGCCCGAAAACATCGATAAAGTTGCCTACGGACCTTGGGAGTATGTACATGCGACAGCCCGCCAGAAATGCCTGGATGTTTACACCACTGCGCTGGAAACCCACCTCGCCTCCATTCCCGACCCCGACGTGGTGATTGCTGCCGACACAATCATCATGACCCGGGACGGGCGCATTCTAGAGAAGCCCCGGAGCGAAGCGGACCACATCAGGATGCTAAAACACATGCGCGACACAAGAGTGCACAGCGTGCTGACTGCCGTTGTCGTCTTGGCCCCACGAGAGGACGCAAGACAGCCTGGTTACGTCATCGAGACACACACCGAAGAGACCAAAGTCTACTTCCGTAGCGAGGAGGACGGTCTGCCCGACGACGTGATCCAGGCATACGTCAAGACCCGCGAGGGAGTTGACAAGGCCGGCGGCTACGCGGTGCAAGGGATCGGAGGCATGCTGCTGGTGGAGAAGATTGAGGGCAGCGTAGACAACGTAGTAGGCCTGCCGGTTATGAAGTGCCTGTCGTTGACGGAGACGGCAGTGTTCAGACAGAGCCAAGAGGGCGACTTTGAAGAGGAGCAAGAAGAGTAATGATCTGGTAGAGGTGTATGCTGGTAGGTATTGATCTCGCTTGCTCTCGCACATGGGACGAAACGGGAGGGCGACTTGGGATATAGAATGGCGTTTGATCGGTTGCCGGGCAAAATTTAGATGGAGAGTTTCCCAACAACTTTCCTCGAGTCGTAACCGTGCATTGTCTCGGTGGTCTTTCACCTGCCATCAGGTGGAGGACTGGACAGTGAGGCACGTGTATGGACTTGCTTGAGGAGACGTACAGGTACTCAGGCATCGCATCATTCCATCGCGTACTGCCGGTACCTCAGTTGCGTGCATGATACCTACCTACTAGTAGGTAATTACCTCTTATTTTAAGGTGCTAATCAACCCAGGTCTACAAGGTTGGTGCTAAGTATTAATTGATGGCAAGGAATTGAAGTCCCCCNCATCAGGAGCTATTTTGGCCTCGGTATTGGGTAAGCTTGGGTAAGTTGTCAGGTGCGGACCCCAACGCCAAGACGGTCCCAAACTCGCTCTCTCTTACTTCGCCCATCTCATTTAACACGGAGGTGACAATGAATCAACACAAGAACTGGAAGCTGCCGCCTTAAAGTCCTGCCCAACAAGGCTCGGTCTGTTGCCAAAGTATCGTAGGATGGTCAGTTTAAGTTTGGGGCCCCCTCTCTCAACAAGACGTGGCAGAACAAGGCCTTTTCTACTTGGCTCACAAATTTCCATGCGCCCCTTCCGCCGTTCTTGAACTCTCACGGGCATTTATATCGCGACTATACCCCGGATTCTTCTTCTCCTTTTGCAAATTCCTCTTTTATCTTCATTCACTTGGAGTATTTTTGCTATCAAAGAGCATCATCACAATATTCAGCCACTCTACATCACCACACGGCGAACAACAGCTTCGCGTCGAGTCGACACAATGTCTCAGCAACAACAGGGCAAGATGCCTCGGCAAGACCAAAGCCAACACGAACAAGGTGGCTACGGCGCTTCCAGCCATACTCCGGACGAATTACTAGAAGGCGGCCTTCAAGCGAAGCCCCCTCGCTTAACCGAGGAAGAGAAGAAGATGAACCACATTGCTTCAGGTAAAAATTTATGCTCGCTTCGTCCAGCGCTACCCTCGCTGGAGCAGCATTCGAGACTTACACGGTAACGCAGAACGAAAACGTCGTGACAACATTCGAGCCCAGTTCGATCGCCTCGCGGCAATTATCCCTGGATGCGAGGGCCAAGCACGCTCCGAAGGATTGATACTCAGCAAGGCTGTTGATTTCTCCCAGTATCTAATTGACAGGCGATATGAGCTCGTCAGTCAAATCGAGGCACTTGGTGGGACTGTGAGAGAAGATCTGAGAGAGTAAGGAGACCTTTACAATGCCCCGTCCCTCTTCATCCCTCCCGCAGCTAACCATTCGCCTCTCCAAGTCCACTGCGACCTTTTCCGCCAAAAGAGTGCAATCTTCGAGCCAGCCGTGCTCGCAGACCCAGCACCGAGGGTCAAAGTCAGTCTCGCAGGGGCAGCCGCTCCAGTCGTGCAGATCACGCTCCAGTAGCCAGTGGTTCTGGAGGCCCAGGGTATGCATATACTGCGGAATCTATTGTGAGCGCTTGTTACTCGAGGCTGACTTAGGATTGTTTCTTAGGGGTCCCAGTCCAGCTGATATGTTTGCGGCGTCGCCAAGTGAACCAATGGATCCAGGCCAGGAGAGCAGCACTGGCTCAGACCGGACGGGATAGAGGTAATAACGGAAGCTGTAGTTCGCCACACATAACTAATTCGATTCTTCAAAGTCTCTCCGATGCGCGGTTGTCTAATGGACAGCAAAGTCATACCCTTGATACCAGGCCTGGATCATCAAGCCAGCAGTAAGCTGCGCTGCTCCCGTGTGCCTGTCCACCTTGGCTAACTCGGCATTCTCAGAATGTCCAGTGTGTCACCAATACAGAAATTATGTCCCCAGAGACGTCTTTAAGTTCATCAGCGCCGTCCTCAGTTTCCCCAGCGCCATCTTCAAGTGCACCTTCGCCGCCTAGCCTAACCTTTCCATTCCGGCCATCTGAAGCTTCCACCACTATGCAAAGCAGCGAGACCCCTGGCCCTGATGATCAAGATGTACCAATGGATCTCAATCCCCGGGCGTCTCCTGAGATCCCCAATCCAATCCTCTCAATCCATTGAATCGCGAGTCCACGAGCCCTGAGCCATCTTCCATGAACTACGAAGGAAGCCAGAACGACAAAACCGGTGATAATAGGACCCAACCCCGTGACACGTTCGGAGGTGGTTCTGAGTAGCCGTCAAACTAACAAAATTCAGAGACCATGGCCAGGATATGGGTGGCTGTGGGCTGTATGTGCATAAGTTAACGCTGCTGAATTGGAGATAAGCGCAATGGATTGTAACAACAATTAGCACAAAGTTATTGAAGCAGCATGATACAGAAGCAAAGTCGAGGATGGTTGGTTTGCCTGGCGAGGCTTCGACATGCGGTAAAACTTAGGTACACTTTGAAAGCGACACAAGGAATCACAATCATAATACCACGATATCATGCTTGGAAGGAATGCAGTGCCACGTTGATGGGTGTAGCAGTATTCATTCTCCGATAACTCTGGATGCGTGGTATCATGCAAGAAACTCCTATCTAAGCGCCTAGCAATCCTAACTCCATTCTATTGAAATCTCAACTGGCCTCTGGCTGTAGACCCCTTTGCTGCCGTCGTCACTACCCCTTAGCCTCGGGCCGGCCTTTGTGCGAGTGGCAGTATGTGGCGGACCTGGACGTCTATGGTCACGAACTTGCGAATTTGCGGATCATACCAAGCCGTGGTGTGGATCTTCATGATGGCCTTTTTGCCCTGAATCTCCACGAACCCGTCGAGCTGGAAGCAGCCTCTAGCGGGGACTGCCTGGTTCTTCCAATTCTTGGCAAACGTCGAGACCGCTGCTCGGAGGGCCCCGTCCATTCGATCGCTAATCTCCAAACGGTCACCCGTGAACGGGTTGCTGACGGCGTGGCTGTTGGGCGTCTGCTCGCGCGGATTCGGCAGCTTCATCATGGGCGGCGGCACCTGGGTCTTGACCTCGGCGCCAGGGGCGGGCAGGTCGCCTCTTTCCTTCATTTTGTTTATGGCGACGGACTGCCAGGTGACGTCGGGGGTCTCTGCGCCCTTGGTCTTGAAGGCGTCTGTGACCTGCTGCGCTGTTGATGAGGCGATGCTGGTGAGGAATGCCCATGCGCCCAGGACTGCTGCTTTCGGATATACGGCGTCTTTAAGTTGCCTCGCGACCATGGTGTCCACTGGTACGCTTGTCCATGATATGCCTTCGTCGAAGCGGATGCTTAGACTAATCGCGATGATTGTTAGCCGAAGGAGGATTGCTTGTGGGATTTGCAAAATGGGAGACTTGCCCTGGCAGCTGGTAGGTTGGCGGCGGGAAAGGGGGATAGATAATGTCCAGCCAGACCTTCTTGAGCTCCGTCTGAGGGCCTCCGAGGTGTTTAGATATTGGCGACCGCTCTACGCTGGTCTTGATAGTGTTTGCGAGTTCGGCTAAACGTGAAAACCTGAATTAGCACGGCCATGCTGGCCAGACATTGTGGCATGAGAGCGTACATCGGATGGCCTTTTGCAGCTTCTTGTCCCGGTTTATCGCGACGAACTGCTCCCACTCCGGATCCGAGCCCTTGTACGGAGGCTCCTTGACCTCTTTGATCTTCCATGGGAACGGGAGGAAGTACCCAACGAATTCGTACTCGGGCTGTGCGTCCTTCAGTTCCGCTTCGTCTTCGGGGAGTTCCTCGTCGAGCCAGTCGAAGAGCGGGTCGATGACGATGGCGAGGAAGATGTTGGCGCATAGATAGATGGCGACGACGGAGAAGGTCCAGTAACTACAACTTCTGCGTCAGAGCATGTGTCTTGGGGCGGAGGGGAGTGCAAGAACGCACAGGAGCTTCCGTCGGACGTCATCCCTCGTGGGCAGCCACCGGCGCCTAGGGAAGTAGACGGGGAGGCTAACGGGCGTCGTGGATTTTCGCCATGGTAGGAAGGACTTTGACCGTTGGATCGCGGCGATTTGGCGGCTCGGGTGTCTGGGGGAAGAAAGAGCGGCGATCAAAGTCCGTCTCGCAGCCACACTCTGTCGCAACATGCCGCGTTGCTCCGGTCGCACCCTGCCTTGTTCGGTTAACGGGTGCTGGAACAAGACCAAGAGAAGGACAAGAGGAAGGAAAACGCACTGGTTCACCTGAGGTTGAAGCGGGTTATGACTTATGGCACTTCTGGCCGCATGAACGCTTGGGTTGGGGCGCCACCGGGATAGTGCCCTAAAGAGCTGAGGAACTACGTCGCCGGTTGCCTTCTTATCACATGGGTTCAGACAGTGTAACAGTGCCGTTACGGCCATACTGTGCTGATGGTCAGAGCTTGGTGGGACATACAGTGAGAACACGTGAACAGCCACTTCACACTGTGTGGCGGATTATCCAAAATCCGCCTGGCGCTACTGCAGGAGGCTTTGCGCGTACCTGGACGGAGTTCCCTGGTGGTGACGTTCTAAAGCTGCCAGGCTGCCAGCAACCACAGCTTCAACCATCAGCGAACCCGCCATGAAGCTCTCTCTCGGAATCACAGCAACGCTGCTCAGCTGCGGAGCAGCAGCAGCACAACCCTCCGGACGAGCGTACTTGTTCCCCGGCCCCGAATCCTCGACCGCAGAAGCCCTCTCCCCTGGCCTCGCCAACCTCATCCTCCTACAGCGCCTGGCTCCTTTCGGCAAGGGCCTTTCCGTCAACGACCTGCCCAGCGGCGGTGATCTTGAGGATGTGGTCGATGCGATGAACCAGTATGGAAAGGCGCAGCCGGCGCTATTCGCGGATGCTGAGGCCAGCGTGCCGAACCAACTCGTTGTTATGCTTACGGGCATGACGGAGGAACAGATAACAGAGGTGGGCGATGCGCTGAAGGTGTCGCCGGCCTTTACGATTGCGGACATGTCGTCTCTGTCCTCCAATGAAATCTTCCCAACCCACGGCTTATCCAGCATCGGAGTCACGAACCAGCATGGATGTTCCATCAGCCAGGTGGTTAACCCACGCCAGGAGCAATGCTGGAGCGGGAAGTCCACGGCCGCGACATACCATGTGCCGGAGGTAGGTTACCTGATCATGCAATAGTCTGAGGAAGATTCCAACTAACGATAATTTTGTAGGATGCACAAGTTGTCGATGATTTGATTGCCCAAGTCCAGAAACTCATCCACTTCGCCCAGGTTGGCGAGATGGAAACAGCCGTCCTCCTCCTCCCTTCCGCTGCCCAGCAGCCCGACGATCTACGTCGTCGCCAGGCTGAACAGCCCATCACTCCGCATATCGCTGACGAAGAACCTCCTGTCGAGACATCGTCTAGCCACCCCGTGTTCTTTGCCTCAAGCGGAGCTATCCCGGCCTGCTTCAGCTCGGCCGACAGCTGTTCCACCGAGACCAGGAACTGCTCTGGCCACGGTGTCTGCCAGAACAAGTATGCGAAGCCGGATGGCTCCGATGCTGCCCAGGTCTGCTTCACCTGCCACTGCCTGAGCACCAAGAGCGACAGCGGCAGTGTCACTCACTGGGCCGGACCGTCCTGCACGAAGAAGGACGTGAGCGTAGCTTTCTGGCTCTTTGCTGGGTTCACCATCGCCATGGTTGGCATTTTGTCGCTGGCGATCGGCATGCTGTTCAGCGTTGGGGAGGAAAAGCTACCCGGCGTGATTGGAGCCGGAGTGTCTAGGTCGAAGTAGGTGGAGGATTGACGTCAACATGATTACATTGGCTTTGACGCGAGGTCGATTACGCAGAAGATTGAGCTGTTGGAAGGTTCTTTACAGGGGCTCAAGTTCACGATGGAACATGGCACAAGGAGGCAAGGATGTGTATCATATGGTGTACCGATTAATGGGCGTCATCGAGGCTTGGGAGCTTGCGTAGACGTTTCTGTAGATTGAAAGCGCATTCATTGGTTCTTGGTTGACGATGCGCTTGTGCCAGACAATCTGGGGTAGCATGGAAGGATCCGCATCAACGTGAACCTGTTAAATCAAATGCGTAGGATTGGTCGATGGTGACGTGGACTTGACTGTCGTTTGAAGGGGCTGATGTCCGTGGATGTCTGTTCTGAGGCTCTCAGCCACGATCCGCGCAAGACGTGCCATTTATCACCGGGCGCTACGTAAGAGGCCTCATCAAAGCTGTCAGACAAACCGTGTTCAACATGGATCAATGCATGATTAACAGCGTTAACCAAGAGGCCGCAGCAGCATCAGCAGGCCGGGGATGGCATAGCACGTCCTAAAGAACCCGGCTCCTAGCACATTGACTAATCATGGAATAGGGCGAAGAAGGCCAAACTGGGGCAGCGCGGAACGGCGTTTTGGATAAACGCCGGTTGACATGCGAAATCAATGAGAAGGCCGACTCCTTATTAGAATGGCGGGCAGGCAGCAATGATTTCAGGTATATCTCCCTGTGTGGAAGAACGGCAACGGGTGATTCGAAGCTGAACAGTCCGTCGGTAACTGCTGTGCTGTGCATCTGCCAAACAACCATCCCTCCCCCCTGGCCTCGGAGCGAGCGGCATGCACCGTCTGACACCCTGCCGCCACTAATAACTGTGTGTCTAGGAGGGAAGCATGGCGTCGCACATGAACACGGCCGAGAGGCCCAAGGTGCAGACGGCCAAATGGGGCGCTGCCTGCGGTACATGTTCCACGGCTAAGGCCAAGTGCCTCCGGTCCAACACGGCGCCCGGGTCCAAATGCGACAGGTAAAAAAGACTGCAGCATCCGATGCGCGACCAAGGCTGACGGGCCTGCTGCTAGGTGTGAGAGGCTGTTCAAAGAATGTACGGAACAGGTCCATCGGCCGAGAAAGAAGAGGACCGTGAAGCAGTCGTATGTACTTCCTTCCCCTTGTGTTCGTGCGAGTGCTTTTTTGTCTCTCCGGCTGCGGCTCCGGAGGCCTCCCGGGCCGGCCCACTTACACGGCGTCGTGGTCCCGGACCAGCCCACTCACGACGTTGAAAGGAAAAAAAGCTGATGACGTGGCGACAGACGGACAGCGCAGATTGAGCGAAAGCTCAACGGTCTCGTCAACCTGCTCAAGGCGTCGGGCGGGCTATCAGCCGCCGACCTCGACGCGGAGACGCTCTCCCTGACGCGGGAGCTCGAGTCCGCGTCCGCGTCCCAGCAGTCGACGCCGGGCTCCCCGTCATCCACCTACTCGGGCTCCAGCCCCAACCCCTGGGCCATTCCCGAGACGTACAACTCGTGCGCGCCGGCGTCGTGCATCTGCCGGCCGGAGAGCGGCGACGCGCCGCCGCCGCCCGACTCGGACGAGACGCTGCTCGGCGTGTACCGCAACGAGCTGCAGCGCATCCACCCCTTCGTCGTCGTGCCGCCCTCGGTGACGGCCGCCGAGCTCAACGCGACGCGGCCGTTCCTCATGGCGTCCATACGGATGGTGGCGTCGTTCCGCAGCCTGCGGTCCATGCGCGCCCAGATGTACTACCTGATGAAGCACATCTCCGACCACATGCTCATCCGCTCCGACAGGTCCCTCGACCTGCTGCTGGGTATCCTGGTCATCGTGGGCTGGTACCAGTACCACTGCTTCATGCACGCCCAGATGAGCAACCTCATCGCCCTGGCCGTCAGCCTCGTCGTGCAGCTCAACCTCGACAGGCCCACGAGCTTCCGCCACTACCAGAACCGCTTCCTGCGGCCGTCCGAGCTCAAGACGCGGACAAACGAGGAGAGGAGGGCGTACGCCGGCGCGTGGTTCATGGCTTCAGCGTAAGAAAGGCAACGGCAGTCCCCGGCGGAGGGGAGGGGAGAGCGTTCTTCTGAGCACTGACGGGTTTTGCAGTTCGTTGATCGGGTCGTGGAAGGTCGAGCCCATGCGATACACCGAGTACCTCAAACAGTGCATCAGCGAGCTGGAACTCGGCGCCGAGTACGAGAGCGACGCGAAGCTCGTCTACCTCGTGCGGATACAGCATCTGACCGAGCGCATCACGCACCTGCACTGCCCCGATACCGCCGCCGAGGAGACCTTCAGCCTTCCCCGGCCGCCTCGCGCAGTCTATGTGCCCGCCATGCAAAGCGAATGGGACCGGATAAACAACGCCCTGCCGGAGTCATTGAGATCAGACAGCGAGTGCCCTACCTAGCCCTGAGATATTCCTGCTAACTCGTGACGCCAGGCACCATACAGTTACACCTAAATACAGCGACCCTCCGGCTCCACGAGCTCCCCATCCTCGATAGCAGGAGTATTGCATCCATCACTGAATCTATCCATACCGCCTCGCCCGGCGAACCGTCGGCCATCGACCAGCTATACATGTCCCGCAGCGCCATCGTCAACTGGTTCGACTATTGGCAGACCATCCCCGTCTGCTCGTACTACACGCAGACCACCACCGTGGCCGCGCAGCTCATCTACGCCATCGGCACGCTCGGCCGCTGGGCTAGGCTGACGAGCTCGCCGACCGTGCTCCAGGCGAAGTCATCCCTCCAGGCGAGCCTCCATCCACGGGGCATGTATCCCGCGCCCGCCAGCGCAATCACAAGCCCCTCGCCCGCCCAGGACTTGCCCGTGACGCCGGCGTCGAATCCAAGCCAGGACAAGGAACCGTGCGAGATGGCCAGCTCCACTTTCCGAATGGACGACGATCCCGCGCTGCCGAGCGTCGTGGCGGTCCTGCAGAGCCAGCTGCACGCCCTGCCGGACCTGGCGCTCGACATACCGGGCATGATGTCCGGGATTTGCACGCGCCTCGACGCAGCCAACACGACCCTAGAGGCGGCGTCCACGGACGACGGCGGCGTGGTGCATAATGTGTGGAGTATGGGCGCTGTGCGGCTTCGCCTTGCGCGTGCCAAGCTCGAGCGGTGGACGGAGCTGGTGTCGGAGCGGATGAGCACTTTCAGTCTCGACGAACCTGGGCATACCTTCTTGGACACCGCTGGAGATGCGGGGCAGAGAGGAGGCGGCATGATTCCGGATGACCTGGGAGGGTTTTGGAGCGCCGAGATGTCCGGGGACGACGGCCTCATGCAGAATCCTAATGGTGGCATGGTGTGGACGGGGGACTTGCTGCAGGGCATGGATCCTTCCATGCTATTTGATCCGTACTGGGACTGGGAGTCGGTTGATGCGAATTCAGTAGAAACAACGGAACAGTGAAATATATATAGAGGCTTATAGCCAAGACGAAACTCGTGTATTATATATTGTTGATTGTCTAACATCCGTAATAATCGCATATACAGCGGATTCTACAGACTGAGGGCATTTACTGCAAGAGAATCAGTAATTGTAGATTCATTCAATCTCAGGAAGGACTTACCACATCGATCCATCTAGCCATCCACTTCCGCACTGCCTCCTGGGCCTCGTCAACCAGCCCAAGTTCTTAGAAGAGTCAGCCTGTATTACTGTTCTCCAAGTGTTAACAAACATACCAAGCATGAGCTGAACAGCACCGCGGATGCCAGAGTCCAACGCGGACGAAATCCAGCTCTGGGTAACGGAGGTATGTTCACCGACAAAGATCAGCTGCTGGGGTCAGTTGATTTCAATAATATTGGGAAGTGTAGCCTCACGTTGCTATGTGTCTTGAAGTACTCTGGCATGTACAGCTCGTGCTGGCCCACCGACGGGCCGCCGAAAGCCATGGCTGCATAGGGATCCTCGCTCCAGCACACACGGCTGTACTTGCCCGTGTACAGGGCGCGGGTGAATTCACCATGAATGTCCACCATGGCATCGAGAATAAGCTGAACGTGGTCCTCCTCCGAAAGACTGGCGAAGCTGATGGCCGTGTCGCCAAAAATGTAGCTGGCGAGAAGGGTGGCCGGACCGGTTCCGTTGATGTTGTACGAGGGGTAACAGACGCTGCCGACGCCGGGAATGTCCGTCTGGGTGCCGCAGCCGCCGATGATTGGGTTGTCGTAGTGCTCCCAAAACCTCTCCGAGAACTCCAGAGCAACCTTGCAAGCCTGCTCGAAGCGGTACCTGCCAATTGCATTCGCCATGGTGGCCGGCAGACGCGGCAGACGCCACTGTCGAAGAATCGAAAAAGGCACGGCGATGACGGCGTAATCGTGCGTGGAGCCCTCGTACTCGTCGCCCTCGCGCCATTGCAAGGTGACCCTCTTGTCGGCATAGCGCACGCGCTCAATCTTGCGGCCCAGGGTCAAGTCTTCCTCCACGAACGGGTAGAAGGCGCTGGGCAGGCGGCTGAGACCACCGTCAATGGTCCTCCAGGTAGCTGAGGAAAAGAAGAAGCCCTCGTAAAGCCGGCCCCAGAAGCTGGATGACGCTCCGCCAATCATGTCGGTGCTGTTAAGGCTTCCCTGGAGGTAGTTCACCATGAAGGCGAACTCGGACCACTGGTCACCCGGGAGACCACCTGCGCCGCTGTCGATGAACTCCCTGTGGGCGCGGAACATGTTTTGCGCCATGTCAACGAAGAAGTCCGGACCGGGCAGATTGGCGAGGAGCTCGTCGTTCAGTGCCAAGGTCTCCGGGTCGAGGACGTTGGGATTGGCAAGGGAGCTGTTCGCTTGAACCTGCCCAACCGTAGGTGGAAGACCGGTGGATAGTCTCTGCTCGTTAAAATAGTATAAACCGTTCGGGTTTCTCTGGACCCAGTTGATGAAGTCAACGCTATAGTTGGCATCATTGTCGTTGATGCGGTTCAGCTCGTCCGCCAGGTCGAAAACCAGTCTGTGGTCGTTGACAGGGAAGGTCCTGTTGGTCAGGGGGTCGTTGTAGGTATAAGGGAAGCGCATAGGGCCCATTTCCTGGTAAGAGTAGTCGAAGGGGCCACCAGTCAGATACACTGTTCGCACGCGGCCGCCCAGTCGCTCCGAAGCCTCGATGAGGGACAGGTTGGTGAAGCCGGCTTGGGAGAGGACAAGGTAAGTCATGAGACCGGACATGCCAGCTCCAACAATGGCAATATCCCTGCGCTTGGCTGCGTCGACGTGAACAGGGCCAGGCTGCTGGTTTGTGAGGAGCTCGACGCCGTCGAACCAAGCCCCAAGAGTATCGATTCCGGTCTCGTTGGTCATGGGAATGCAGGCTATCAAGGTGTTAGGGCAGCAATCACTTCACAATTTCATACTGATAGACTCACTGCTGCTTCGCTTTTGGGGGGCTCGGCGCTTGACCCTGTGAAGCTTCTGGGGCTCACTCCGTCCGACCAGTAGCCCGTCGTTTCTCCATGCCGAGATGCAGCCGTCGTTGTCGGCGCCTCTGGGAATAATCCAAACGAGACGAGAGGCGCCTTCGACGGGGAAGTAGGCAATGGTATGGTCGATGTCGTCCTCAGAGGTAGACTGACAGGAACCATAGGTGAAATGGATGTCGCCCTCGACCACCTCTCTGTGTGTGAGGTGGATGTTGGCGAGGTGGGAGGTCAAATCACCACGCGTCTCAAGATGAATTGGCATTGGGCCTGCAGCAGCAAGAGCTGAGCCGGCCCAGAAGGCTAGGGCGAGAATAGACTTGGCCATTGGGAGACTGAACGATGGACTCCCTTTCAACTTGGAACGAACCACTGCTCCAGCAGAGGTTGCCCACACGCGGCTGGGATGGGCGGAGAGAATGACATTTATACCCGTCCCTCGGCACAAGGCGCAATCGAGCTAGGTAGTTAATAGCAAGTCGTCAACGAATGGCTGGATGATAGAGACCGATTATGCAAAGATCGGCCGAAGAATCCCTGCAGCGGTGGCTACGGATCCTGGCTTCTGCATCCGTGGACAGCCGCCGTGCATATGACTGCTTTTCTCTGACAGGTCTGGACTCGAGCCAGCTAGGACTATCGTACCATCACGTCAAAACGCCATTGTCGCCATTGAGTGGTGTCGTGTATGAGAAGCTTGACCATGGTTATGACAGAGTCGATTTGCGACGTGAAAGAAGACGGGGCCCTGGTGGACGATGTGACAGCGAGCCAAGAATGAAGCGGCACCGAACATGGCCATCATGCTGACACGTTCAGCCACAGCGGTACCTGGTTCCCAGCCTCCAGATCGTCAACCCCGTTCGCTCTTCCGACCTTTGACCAAGGAGCCCCATTGCGCATTCGTTCGATCGGACCGTTAGGATGCCCCTGGCAGCCGCGTGGCTTCGTGAAGCACTGGGAATCAACCACTCGTACTGTCGGGGCCCAGAAGAGCAAAGACGAGAAAGTATCTCAATCTCATCCCAGCTGTTCCCCGCCGCAGCATGACATATGAAAATCGACCCCTGAGCAAAAGTTCCCGGTCGTGTTGGGAATAAGTCCCCGTAGGTTGTGGTTTGGCTGAGGAACCAAGCCACTGTCTTCCCCGCTGGCGTGGTGGGGAAAGCGGCACCTTCCCGTCGGCTACCGATGCTCTAGCACGAACACTCTAATTGATACCTTGTCTATCACGCGTCCTCCCACAGAGGAGGCATTATCCTCTGCAGACGCTACAAGGCTTTGGCTGACAATTGTAACTCCTGGCTCCCCTCTCGGCTCCCTCTATTTCTCTCTCTTCTCCATCTCGTGACAGTTGGGCTTATTCCCTCGATATTTGTCATCTGGACGTGTGCCCCAGTGGCGAGATAAGGCTTCTGCAGAACATGGCATCTGAACCCCCACCACAACAACCTTCTGAGCCCCCGCCATGGTGGGCGGCCTTGCCTGAACCCCAGTCATCGAGCCCGCACGTCGAGGCTTCACAAGTTCTGCAGCTTCTACAAGCGGACGAATCTGCCCATCGAACCCAGCAGTTTCTGCTCATTGACGTCCGCAGAACCGACTGGGAAGGCGGCACCATCTCAACCTCGCTCAACCTCCCTGCCCAGTCCTTCTATCACACCAGGCCTGTGTTGTATCGTCTGGCCCATCAGGCAGGCATCAACCAACTCATCTTCTACTGCGGTAAAATCCCATCTTTTCCCTCACAATGCTTTCAACATGTGTGGTCTGGCCACATCATATATTTCTGAGCTGACACCCGTCAGGTAGCTCCAACGGCCGCGGCCCCCGGTGTGCTGGCTGGATGCAGGACTATCTCAATGAGGTAGGTGAAAAGAACATCACGGCGCTCGTCCTCAAGGGTGGTATCAAAGGCTGGCAGAGGACTTATGGTGGCAAGTTTATGGACAACTACGATGAGAAGGCCTGGGCCGAAGTGAGCAAGTGACAGCTTGGCCCACACCAAAATATCGTTGGGTATATCCTTTCATGATGCCCTATATGCCAGATGCCTGAACCTTCACCCTCAAAACAAAGGGTTTCTTAATCATCCGTCAACGCCAAGCCGTATCATGTTTTTTTGAGTCACCATCCGCGCCCTTGACTGGCCAGTTTATCTTTGATGTCGGTCGTCGCCGATCCTCTCCAGTGCTTCGAGCATTACCACCGAGTTGCCACGGATGACCTATATTTCGTGAGCCTCTTGTTGGTTTGATGCACCATAAGGGAAATAACTTACGACCATGCCCAAGCGGACCTTCTCGCCGCCGTCCTTTTCCTCGACAGCTTCATCCAGCACGATGTTCAAGAAAACCTGGCTCTATTAGTCGCTGATGAGAATCGATACGTCTTGGGGGTTGCCCACATCGTAGCCTCGTAGAACGCCAATCACTCTGCGGCTTCCGTTCAGCTGCACGTACAGCCGCTTGTCGAGGTACTGTCGCACAAAGTCAGACTAGGTCTCAAAGAAAGCAGATTTGCGACATCGCCAGCGAATATAAACAGCTCGTCGGACGAGCGAGATGTCATGTCGCGCTCTGCCAACTCACCTTCTTGAGTTCGGGCTGTGCTGGTCCAGGCATAGTGATTGTCTTGGCTTCGTGCTGAAGCTAGATCCGGCGGAAATTGGCGCGAGATTAGCTGCTAAAACGTGTCGGGAGAGCGAGAAGACGAAGAATCCGAGATTGACCCAGCGGAAAACGTATTGCCCGTTCGTTAAAGGTGTACAAAGATTTCGCAAGGTTGCCTTGTACCGAAGGAGCTTGCAGGTTGCTTGGGCCCAACCTTCTCGATTATCATGGGTCACGTGGAGATAAGATTGTTCCATCGCATTACATTCAGCGACATGCTGGTCGACTCCGACATACAAAGCAACAATATTTCGAAGCATGCAGTACCTTACACGATGAGCTCGTTTGGAGCAAAGCGCAAGGCGCGCATCATCAAAGTTGTCGACGATGATGAGTCAATTAGCGACCGGCCCACGGTCGCAGAGGCAGAGACTTCCACACAAGGTGAGTACACAACCCATATCTTCAGAGCGTTACTGATACGAATCAAGGCTGACTGTGGTTACGACAGAAGCCTCGCTGCCATCCTTCGGGTCTAAATCGGGGAAGAAAGCTCTCAAGCAGTCCGGCTTGAGGAGAAGCGTCAACGTCAGCGGACGTAATGATGATGAACCCGAAGCCGATGCACCGCTCGACATAGACGACGGCCCAGTCGTGGTCAGACCAAACGTCAGTCGGAGCTCTTCTCTCAAGAAGAAACGCCCGCAAAAATCAACTCGCCTCTCCTTCGGTGGAGATGGCGGCGACTCGGGCGACATCGACAACGAGGCGAGCACACCTAAACGGGTTCCGCTCGGGCAACGGGTACTAGAAAACAGTGCGCTGAAGCGAGGCTTTACGAACGGAGGGTTACCGCTCCGTTCATTCCAGGAGGATGACGATCGGCCAAAGTATAGCAAGGAGTACTTGGAAGAGCTGCAGTCGTCCACCCCCAACACGCCGCAGAATGTGTCTTCCGTCCCATCGGAAATGGGTGACGAGATGGACCTTGACCCTTCCGAGCTCGAAGGAGCGCTTGTGGTCGAAACTTCAGATGCAGCCTCGCCACCGAAGCCTCGTTCATCAATTCTCACCGACGCTGAAATCCGGGTGAAGAAAGAGCGCCGAGCTCGTCTGGCGAAAGAACAGGACTTTCTATCAGTCGAGGACGACGATGACGAGGGTGGTACACTAAACGGGAAGAAGAAAAAGGAAGAGAGTCGCCTAATGGCAGAGGATGAAGATCTCGGGGAAGGGTTTGACGATTACGTGGATGACGGTGGCCTGTCGCTTGGCAAGAGGGCGGAAAAGGAGCGGCGCAAACGTGATCGGCAGCAGATGGCGGATATGATCAACGCCGCCGAAGGGCACACGTCGGACTCATCCTCGGACAGCGACGCAGAGCGTCGAATCGCGTACGAAGCAGCCCAAACCCGCGCGGGCATGGACGGGCTGAAAAAGCCACCCAAGAACCCGGCGCAGGAGCTTCTACAAGTGCCACCCAAGATCACTCCTCTCCCAAGCCTGGCGGAATGCCTAGCCACGCTGCAAACCAGCATCAGGGCCATGGAGGTGGACATCAAGGCAAAGAGCACGAGGGTGCAGCAGCTGCGGCAGGAGAGGGAGGAGATCACGAAGAGGGAGGGCGAGGTGCAGGCCCTGCTGGACGAGACGGGGAGGAAATACCAGGAGGCCATGGGCCAGGGCAGCGTCGAAGGTGGGACGATCAGCAGCAACGGCCCGTCGGTTGAGCTTGTGGGAGAAAGGGGCCTCGAGAGCCTGGGGGCTACACCGCTGCGATCGATGCAGAATCGCGAAGATGTATAGCAAGAGGCTGGCGTAAAGGATAGACACGATCCCCACGGAAGACTCATCGCCCACATGCAGCAAGATGCCTTTGTTTGGCCATCGAGCGCTTCACGCGCTCATGTATACCGGGGGCGAGTGAAATGAGTGTACAGCATCACACGAAAGTAGAAGCCATGACATGGAGGAGCAGGATGTTCGCAGCTTGTATTCTCAACTTCTCTGGGGGTATCTCTGTAACTAACTCTCCGTCTAAAGGTATGCATATAAGAAGGCGGAATCCCGTCATGTGTAATGGTACTCTCTGTTACCACCTCTTTTTGCAATTTTGTCCCGAGTGCAAAAGCTGGGGTACCGAGCACAGCTCCTACAAGGCCTTGCGTCTCGTTATCTTGACCCAAAAGTCGGAGGCGAAGAGGAAGACGGACGTCTGCGTCTTGATGGGGCGTTCGGGGTTGAGGAGGGCAAAGTCGTACCGCCTCATCAGCTTCAATGGTGTCAGGACGGACGGAGTCGTGTCTTGGAGGTTTGGAGGTACTTACTTCGAAAACTGCATTGTGCAGTTCCATGAGTGCGATTGGCTTGCCGAGGCACGAATACTTGCCCGCGCCAAAATGGGTGTCGACAGCGGCCACCATCCTCCTCAGTTCCTCTTCGTTGGCGACAAGCCAGCGCTCGGGACGAAACGTATTCGCGTCCTCGCCCCAGACAGCCTTGGACCTGCCCAGCCCGTGGAAGCCCTGGCCGACCTGCGTGCCGCCGGGCACAAAGTAGCCGCTCAGGTGGTCCCCCTCGGGCGGCACGAGCTTGAAGCCCAGCCCCGCGACGGGGGGCCACAGGCGCAGGCCCTCGCGCACGACGGCCCGCAGATACGGCAGCTCCTGGGCCTGCGCCCACGTGATCGGGCAGCTGACGGAGGTCGTGGCTTGCTGGATCTCGGCGACGAGCGAGGCGTAGGATGTTGGGGTGGTGATGAGGGATAGGATCGTCATGCGGAGGGTTTGGGCTGTTGAGTTGGATCCGGCGACGCTGCGGAGGGTGAGGACATGATGTGCAAGTGGAGGAGGCCGACTTACATGGAGAGGAAGACCTGTTGGATGAGCTCTTCTCTGGTCATGCCGTTGTTGATGTGCGCCTGCATCATGTCTTGCGCCGGTGTAGCCAGCGGGTGTAGCCGTTTGTCGACGATTTCTGCCGCAAAGCTATCTCGATTCATTAGTATAAACTGCTAGGCACCTAACGCTTGGGAAAGCCCACCTCATGAGTCTCCCAAAGCCAACCTGGTCACCTTGGCTAGGCATGACGGTGCGCAAGGGCCAAGTATGGATCAGGTTGATCAACCATGGCAGCACAGAGACAATGTTCATGATGGGCAGCGACGAGGCGTTGATCTTGTTGTAGTCGTACAGGTCCTCGTCCTCGGCCAGGTAGCCAAAGGGCTTGCCGAAGGATATGTCGCCGATGGCGTCGAGCGCAAAGAACTGCGTCTTCTCGGCAAAGTCCACCGGCCTCGTGTCGTGCTCTGTGGAGATGTACTTGCGATCTATGAGGCCGAGGAAGTTGAGGAGCTGGCGGTTCAGGCCGGCTTCGAAGCCGAAGCCTTCATTCTCCTTGCCAGAGAACTAAGACGGGCATAAGCTCAAGTCGTCGAGTGAGGATGGTAGACAGGGTAGGGGTGCGCATACTCCTGAAGCCATCTTGGCTCTCATGGCCTTGTGCTTGACCTCGTCACGTTGAGAGACAACATTGTCGACGCCGGGTGTGATCTTGCCGCTGGTGTAGAATGCCCCCTTGGTGTAAGTGCCTCTCACGGCCGCCATATGGCGAACGACATCCGGGTCTGTGGAGAGCAGCTCGTTGGGGCCTATGCGCACCAACGGTCCTTGAAATGGGGATCAGCACAAAGTCTGACCTGGTATCTGTGATGGTGAGCTCACCGTACTCGTCGGCGGCTTCCTTCAGCCGCTCATGATACTGGCCGCCCAAAGCCCCAGACAGCTGCCACCATATGGACCACGCAGCACTGCTGGGGCCGGGAATATGCCTGAGACGATACCAAAGGTGAATCTTTCGTATGCCGAGGCACAAGAGAATGGCCGCGCCGGTGTAAGTCAGCCAGGCCCGATGTGACAGACCCTGAAGATCCGGCAACAGAGTCATGGCTGGATTTTGGGCGAATTGTTGGCACCAGGACCTACAAGGCCGGGGCAGAGATAAAGGGTTCGGAAAGGGGGGGAAGGACCCGATGGACGGTTTTGATCAGGATCGCGAAGCAGCAGTTGCGCAAAGAAGCACTAGTTTGGACAGATTCGGTATGGAGGTATTGACATGGGTTGATAGTGTCTAAGGAAGAGGTTCTGGGGTGGGGGATGTGTGAGAAGAAACAGCAGTGAGATGAGAGCGAGATACGGGGGTGGGTATAAGGCGTTTGCAAGGTTCCATGTTCACGGGCGATGTATCATAAGAGAATTCAGGAGGGTTATGACGATGATGACGACGATGAAAGCCGTTTTGCTCGTGGCGATGCATCATTTCTTGGGAAAGACAGCCTGAGCGGGAAGTGGGAGGGGCTTTGGTCAAGCAAGTCGAACGAGAGGGCTGACCAGAGGAGGGCGAGTCAAGTCGCACGGCGCGGGATTCATTGCCGATCAGGCATTTGCATGCCAGCTGGACGGACAAGAAAGACATTGGGACGAGGGATAACGAGCGAGTCTGGGAGGCATGGGTCAGCTTCAAGCTGGTATCCAGGCCGCTGTGCTAGACCAGGTTCCGGGACGCTACGCCCACGTTTCTTTCGACCGGGGGGGCCACGCTACCGATATCAGCTCCGCAGGCGTGGGAAGATTCACTTGGACGTCCGGCCATGCGCTGCCTGCGTCGAGACGTGGACAAGCGAGGCCAGAGTTGGGCATCAGGGAGGAGGATGGGCTTGGTGTTGAGACGGGTCAGGCCGATAATTTATGGCACTTTGCCGTGGCGGTGGCTTGTCGGTCGTTGCTTCTGTTACACACGTTCATGCTTGTACGGACCTGGAATTATCAGACAGGGAGCCGCTGATTGGCCTGGTCGAGTTCATGGGTTGTTTAAGCATGGGCGACGACACGTGGGTGGCTTTTTCTTTCTTTGTTTATTTCCTTTTTCTCTGCAGCCTAACGTTACTTGATGGGTCGTTGCGTAAGTATTCCGTACTAGGTAAGCATCTATGTAGGTGGTTTGCGTGAGCCTGCCTGCAGCGTCGTAACTGCAGCCCCAAACGAATGCCAGCAGCCCGTCGGTCCCTTCCCCCGCACCCTCGATGCTACTACCTCCCCCTGTGCTGCGTCCAAGTCGGTGGTTGGAACCACCACCAAGCACGAGCTGTCGATGATGGAAGCCGTCGCAGTTCCTCGCTCACGTACATGCTATGCTGCCAGGACTGGGGGAGCAACAACCCCTTCTCAACAAAGTTGCCTAACTCGTCCGAAACCGCAAGGGTCCGGCCAATCATTCGCGACTCTTGGGCTCGGTTTGCTCTTGTTTGTTGGCTTCTGCCCCCCNCCCCCCCCCCCCCCCCCCCCCAATGTCATGGCGGGGGATGGGGGCGGTGCCACAAGGAGCTGCTCGAACCAAAACATATTTCCTTTTTCGACTCCAATCGTGGGACTACATGAACGCTGCAACGTACGTAGGACTGTGTGCTTGGCTATGAATTCAGCCCAAATGCGATTGACTCGGTGTGTCACGCACGAGCTCCGGAACCGAGTTGACATGTGGGATCTATCACGAAACAGGGGCGGGGGGAGATTCAAAAAGGGAACATGATGTGACTTGGAAGAAGTCCATGATGCCAGAAGAGAGGGCTGAGAGTTGTGACACGAGTCATGGCAAGGACGTCGCAACTTGAACATGGTCGGCACTCTTATGGCTCTTGGACAGACTGTGCTGGTGAGCTCTATACGCAATTCCACGAGTGGTCTATACAAAGCCAGATGGCACCTAGTTATATCGCACAAGACACCAAAAGTCTCCTAGAAACAATACGTGATACGATACACGAGACAACATTCCCAGGTTCCCATCCTGATCGCCAGGTTCCCATCCTGATCGCCATATCGTCACAATACTCACAGCACACCTACGGTAAACTCACGACACCATGGCCTCCCGTCTCCTCGGGCCAGCTGTGCCAGCCCTAACCAAGTCCCTCTGACGAGCCGAGCATACTCCCAGCTCCCGTCTCGGGTGTCACCTCGTGGTCGTCCCGAGACATGCCATTCCGTTGCCCTCGTCCACGTGTTTGCCGCGTGCGTCCCGTTGCTTCTGCTTGCGAGACACGGCCCCATCCCAGCGGCAACAAACATCGGCTCGCAGCAAAGTGCCGGCCGGCGCTCGCCTCACTCGGCTCGCCGTGGGTGGGTGGCACATCTGCCTTCGGCTTCTTCACGCCGGCTTGGCCTTGCCCTGCCGCCCATACACCAGCCCGTCCTCCATGCTCGCAAACCACAGCGCCCACCAGTCCTTGGCCAGGCTCACGCGCCCGTACCACGGCCCGCTGCCCGTCACCTTGGGCATCCTGTCCGCCGCCTTGACGAAGTAGCTGCTCGTCGCGTCCACCGCCAGCCTCCGCGGCGCCTGCTCGCGCCGCTCCATCGTCGGCGTCACGCTCGTCGCCCCCCGCCGCTCCATGTGCTGCACCACCCGCAGCGCCAGCCGCGTCGTCGCGTCCGCGCCCGGCGTCCACGTCGACGTGCTGTACCCCATGACGAAGACCATGTTGGGCACCGAGTCGAGCATGCACCCGCGCCACGCAAAGTGCTCGCCCGCGGCGATGGGCTGGCCGTCCACGACCAGCGTGACGCCCCCCAGCAGCTCAAAGTACAGGCCGGTCGCCGTGATGATCAGGTCTGCTTCCAGCTGCCGCCCCGACTTCAGCAGGATCCCGCTCGGCGTCACCGTCTCGATCGCGTCCGTCACCACCTCGCAGTTCTCGCGGTGCAGGGCCTTGAAGAAGTCCCCGTCCGGACACAGACATGGACGCTGCTGGAGGGGGTTGTAGGCCGGGTTGAAATGTGTGTCGACGTCGATGTGCTGCGGAAGCTCCTTCTTGGCCCTCCTCGTGATGGCGAATCTCCCTATTGCCGGGAACGCCAGCAAGAACTGAGTGAGCAGCAATTCGCCAATGCTGTCTCGCCACCGTAGTAGTAAATGGAACCAGAGAGCAGGCAGCAGCATCCGCAGGACATCATCCACCTTGGACCTCGTAGGCATGGCAGCCACATAACTCGGGCTGCGCTGCACCACCGTCACCCGTCCTGCCTTTTCGGCCAGGCTGGGCAGCAGCGTCACCATCGTGGCGCCGGAGCCAACGATGACGACGCGCTTGCCGCTCCAGTCGAGGTCCCTGGGCCACCACTGCGGGTGCACCACCTGGCCGCCAAAGGTCTCCAGCCCCGGGATGTTGACCGGAAAGGCCTTGTCGTACGAGTAGTAGCCGGTGCAGCTGACGACGAAATTGGCCTTCAACGCCTTGCGCTTCCCATCCGCATCCACCTCGAGCGTCCACTGCTGCGTCTCGCTGTGCCACTCGCACCCCACCATCCGGTGCCGGAACCGGATCATCTGGTAGCTGCCGTCGGTCCGCGCCGCGTCCTCGAGATACGCCGCGATCTCGGGACCAGACGCAACCTTGTGGGCGTGCGGCCACGGGTGCCACGGCAGGCCGAAGGTGCTCATGTGCGAGTCGGAGCGGAACCCGGGGTAGCGGAAGAAGGTCCAAGTGCCCCCGAGCACCGGCCGGGCCTCCAGGATGGTCAGCTTACGATGGGGCATCTGGGTACGGAGCATGTGGGCGGCGTTGATGCCGCTCAGCCCTGCCCCCAGGATGATGATGTCGTGGGTCTCTGACGGCGCGGCCATCTTGCAGTATTATCGCATAAAGTGGATGACAGCTCATGCGCTTCGACAAACTCGACTCGAGATTACATGGGTGGAAGGGAAATGCTCCTCAAATATAGTTGACGACAGGTGCTGCCAATGCCCCTGTCACATGAACTATTTTACTGGCAAAATTCTGCCGCTTTAGCTTGACGCTGAAGCTGTATGAGCCACGACAGGGGAATCTCTACTGCCGAACCATTCCATTGGTTCTCTTCCAGCGGCCTGGTCATGAGCCCAGGCACCTCGCAAAGTGACGGAGCTGATTTGGCGGGAGCCTAGCCAAGCCGAAACGTCGAAATGCCGAAACGAAACAAAACGAAACGAAACGTGTGCTGCATCTTCGTTTCTTCGGACAGACTCCTCCTGCAACATTCGGTTAGGCCAAGAGTCCTTGGCGATGCACGGCCCCTCCAACTTTCCCCAGACTCACGCCGCATCGCATGACCGTCCTCTTTCCGCCCGCTAACGTCGGCCACCAGCTCCACTGCCTCCACCAAGTCGTGCGACATCGCGAGATTCTACAGGCTCGTCGGCGAATGTACGGGGGAAGCCGCTTGATCCAAGGATGAATCTCGCAGTATCCACGGAACAACATCCCCATCAGACTCCATTCCCCTTCAGTCGTACAACCTTTCCGCGTATTCTACTGGCCATCTTCTACATTATGGTCCACCAACAGCTATCATGGTGTGCCGACGCCCAGCATAGTCCCCTGATACTCCGCTAGTATGGACGGATGATGGAGTCGTCCACAACGTCAAGGCAGGAGGAGGTCGTCGGTAGGTCGGGCCGGCCCCTCCAAGCGATTCTCAGGTAGACCCGACGGTGCCTCGCATAGGACGTATAAAGCTTCTTGTCCTCCGGTATTGCGTACTTGTCTGTGATTCTATTGCCACTCATTCCTCATAATCCTCTGCGTAGACTCTCCAAAATGACACCCAAGCTGGCAGATATCTTGGCGCAACTGACCCTCGAGGAGAAGGTTGTTGACCTCAACCCTGGCAACTAAACGGATACTCTTGCTAACCCATCCAGGCGTCTCTCCTGGCCGGTGCCAATTTCTGGGAGACTGTGCCCATCCCCAACAAGCGAGTCCCGCTGGTCAAGGTCTCGGACGGTCCCAATGGAGCCCGTGGCGCTGTTTTCGATGGTGACATCACGGCGGCCTGCTTCCCAGCAGCATCGTGCATGGCTTCAACATTCGATACCAAGCTGGCAAAGCGTGTCGGTGCCGCTTTGGCCGAAGAGACCAAGACAAAAGGCGCCCGGTGCCTCTTAGGTCCTACCATGTGCCTACATCGCCACCCTCTCGGCGGCCGTAACTTTGAAAGCTTCTCCGAGGATCCATTTCTGACTGGCAAGATGGCCACCCAGGTTGTCCATGGGCTCCAGGAGCAGGGCGTATCGGCCACTGTCAAGCATTTTGCCGCCAACGAGCAGGAGACTGATCGGTTCACGGTGAATGAAACAATCGGAATTCGTGCTCTGAGAGAGTTGTACCTCAAGCCATTCGAAATGGCCATCAAGGAAGCCAACCCGTGGGCTGTCATGTCGGCTTACAACATGGTCAACGAGCACCACTGTGACTCCAACGAGTTTCTCTTGAAGCAGGTTCTCCGCGGAGAGTGGGGATGGGATGGCTTGATCATGAGTGATTGGGGCGGCGTCAACTCGACTGCTGAGTCTCTCAATGCTGGGCTAGACCTTGAGATGCCAGGCCCGACCCGCTGGAGAAAGCCTGCGGATGTAGTCGCTGCTGTGAAGGCTGGCAAGGTGTCCGAGACGACCATCGATGAGCGCGCACTGCGGGTTCTTGGGTTTCTGGAGCGCCTCAGCTGCTTCGAAGATCCTACAGTACCCGCTGAGAAGGCCGTTAACAAGCCCGAGCACCAAGCCCTCATCAGGGAGGCAGGCGCCAAGGGTGCTGTTCTTCTCAAGAACGAGGGTAACGTCTTGCCCCTGTCCAGGGATAAGGTAAAGGGAAAGAAGATCGCCCTGCTTGGTCATGCCAAAACGGCACTGGCTCACGGCGGTGGCAGCGCGGCGGTCAACGCCCACTACAAGGTCACGCCTTGGGATGCTCTACACGGTGCCCTAGGTGACAGTGTCGAACTTACATGCGCCAAGGGTGAGTAGCCACTCCAAGGCCCATATACACCATGACACAGCTAACGACTGCGCAGGTGCCCACACATTCCGAACGCTCCCTCCTATCGCCGACGGCGTAGTTGGCTTGGACGGCAGCAAGGGCTTCACCAAGAAGATCTATGAGATTGGTGGCTCAGAGCCCATCAAGGTCGAACATGGCCACCCTAACTCCGATGTCAGTGTACTTTCGTTCGATATCGAAAACAAGGAAGTCGGCCTCGAAGGTGTCTTCACGGCCCCCGAGTCCGCTGTTTACTACTTCACCTGCGGAGGTCTTGGCCCGAGTAGGCTTGTCATCAACGACAAGGTCGTTTGCGAGCAAAAGGGCAACTGTCCCGACGCCATGGGCTTTCTCTTTGGCGGCGCCCCTGCTCCGGAGTCCAAGTACTCCCTTGAGGCTGGCAAGGAATATAAAATCCTGATTCACACCGCACCACCTGCCGAGGAGGAAGGCGACGGTCTGGACATCCTCAGGGGCCGCGTTGGTCAGCGCACGGGATGTATGTCTGCGACCGAGTACGAGAAAGACTTGGTTGCGGAAGCTGCCGAAGTCGCCAAAGCGGCCGATGTGGCCGTTGTTTTTGTTGGGCACGAGCCATTCTGGGAGACAGAGGGCCAGGACCAGCACAGCTTCGACCTCCCCAAGGACGGCAGCCAAGATCGTCTGATTGCCGCTGTAGCCGCTGCCAATCCCAAGACCATTGTCGTCAACTCTACTGGTGTCGCGGTGGCAATGCCGTGGTTGGACAAGGTGCAGGGTCTTGTTCAGGCCTGGTTCTCTGGCCAAGAATGCGGAAACTCAATTGCCGACGTCCTCACGGGCGCACAGAATCCCGAGGGTCACCTCACATGCACGTTCCCGAAGAGGCTTGAGGATTGTCCTGCCCACGGCAACTTCCCAGGCAAGATTGTCAACGGTCGACGCGAGGTCAAGTACGAAGAGGGTGTCTTTGTAGGGTACCGCCACTTCGACCGTCTAGCAGCCGACAAGGTCAACTTCCCATTCGGATTTGGTCTGTCATACACTTCCTTTGAGTACGCCGACCTCGCAGTGCAGGAAGCCGGTGACGATTACACTGTCAAGGTCAAGGTCAGTAACACAGGAGCGGTGACGGGCGGCGTCGCCGTGCAAGTTTACGTGGGCAACGCTCAGGAATCGAAGGAGAATCCGATCAAGGTGTTGGCAGCCTTTGACAAGGTGACACTTCAGCCTGGCGAGAGCAAGCAGGTGACGCTTCCCGTAAGGGGCCGTGACATTGCCTTCTTCAACGAGGCTGCCAATCAGTGGATTGTCGAGAGCGGCGACTACAGGTTCATCGTGGGCAGGTCGGCGCAGGATGTTGCTCTGGAGACAAAGGTCAAGGTGTCCAGGAAGATGTATTCCCCGTAGTATGCAGTTGCACAGATGGAGGTTGAATGAATAGACGTCTGGCGGCGCTAGTACAGAAAAAGAAAACTGCTTCTGATGTCTCGTTGAAGATAAAGCGCCCGAAAGCCCCTGCCAATTGGATGGAGGCACCGGGGCGTCGAGACCGTTGCCTGGCCCACACCACCACCTTGCACGGGTGCTCGTCGGCCAATCATGTGGACGCGGTGGGGGTTGGCAGATCGAAAATGCTAGAAGCTCCGCGGTTCCCTTCAGTGATATATCTTCCCCACCAACGAGCCGCAACGGTTCTACAAGCACCATTCTACGATTTCTCTCTCCAAACGCATAAGAAATCAAGCTTGTTACTTCTTCCTACTCCTCCAGTTCGGCTCAAGCACCCTCGAAACATTCGTTTAATATTTTAGTTCTTGTGCTTAGAATCGCAAGATGGCTTCCGCGGATGAGCTCAAGGCTCTGGGAAACAAAGCCATTGCCGACAAGAACTTTGACGACGCCATGTAAGTTATTCTCTGCAGGGGCCGTCTTCACACCACTTGCCCTTGACTTACGGCTTTCGGCACGTGCTAACATCGCTTAAGCGACAAGTTCACCCAGGCAATTGCCATCCAGCCCGAAAACCACATCCTCTACAGCAACCGATCGGCGGCCTACGCTTCGAAGAAGGAATGGGACAGCGCATTGCAGGATGCCGAGAAGACGATTCAGATCAAGCCCGACTGGGCAAAAGGATACGGCCGCAAGGGAGCTGCTCTGCACGGCAAGGGTGACCTGCTGGCTGCGAACGACGCCTACGAGGAGGGCCTCAAGCACGACGCCAACAATGCGCAGCTCAAGAGTGGTCTCGCTTCCGTACAAAAGGCCATGGACCAAGAAGGAGGTATGCTTGTGCTATGAATGCATGGTTGCAAACAGGATGGCTAACTTGACTCAGGTGGCGGCGATCCTATCGGAGGCATTGGCCAGATGTTCAAAGACCCCAATCTAATCCAGAAGCTGGCCTCGAACCCCAAGACAAGTTCCCTCCTCGGTGACCCCAGCTTCATGGCCAAGCTCCAGCAGATGCAGCAGAATCCCCAAGCCACGACTGAACTCTTCTCCGACCCTCGCATGATCCAGGTTCTTGGTGTTCTGATGGGTGTGGACATGGAAATGCGCGATAGCGATCCGCGCGAGGATGTTAACATGTCGGATGCACCTCCTCCATCTGCCGAGTCCTCTCGATCAGCACCCGCTCAGCCAAAGAAGGCGCCCGAACCGGAACCCGAGCCTGAACAAGTTGACGAGGAGGCTCTGGAGAAGAAAAAGAAGAAGGAAGAGGCCGACAAGGAGAAGGCTCTCGGCACAGAGAACTACAAGAAGCGCAACTTCGACGAGGCCATTGCGCACTACAGTAAGGCTTGGGAGATTTACAAGGACATCACCTACCTGAACAATCTCGGCGCAGCCTACTACGAGAAGGGCGACTACGACAAGTGTATCGAGGCATGTACGCAGGCTATCGAGGAGGGCCGTAACATTTACGCCGACTTCAAGCTGATCGCAAAGAGTTATGCCCGCATCGGCTCGGCGTACGAGAAGAAGGGCGAATTGGACTTGGCTGTGGAAAACTTCAACAAGTCCCTAACCGAGCACCGCACACCTGACGTCCTCAACAAGCTCCGTGCAGCCGAGCGGGCCAAGATCGAGGCAGAAAAGCTAGCCTATATCGACCCGGCCAAGGCTGAGGAGGCGCGAGAGGAGGGCAACAAGAAGTTCAAGGACATGGACTTCCCCGGCGCCGTCGCGGCGTACAGCGAGATGATCAAGCGCGCCCCCGACGACCCCCGCGGCTACAGCAACCGTGCGGCCGCCTTCATCAAGCTCTTCGAGTTCCCCAGCGCGGTTGATGACTGCAACATGGCCATCAAGAAGGACCCCAAGTTCATCCGAGCCTACATTCGCAAGGCTCAGGCCTACTTTGGTATGCGAAAGTACTCGGAATGCGTGGATGCATGCACAGAAGCACAGGAGGTGGACATGGCGTACCACAACGGCGCCAACGCCCGTGAGATTGAGCAGCAGCAGCAGAAGGCGTACAATGCCATGTACTCGGCCCGCGACTCGGAGACGGAGGAGCAGACCCGGGAGAGGTTAATGAACGACCCCGAGGTAAGTGCAGGCAGACTACGCAATGGCGAGGGTGTCGAGTGAGCTAACCATGTCCCAGATCATGAGCATCATGCAGGACCCCGTGATGCAATCGATCCTGCAGCAGGCTCAGTCGGATCCCAAGGCCCTGCAGGAACATATGAGAAACCCCAGCGTGCGAACAAAGATCCAGAAGCTGATGGCGGCCGGTGTCATCCGTGTCGGACGATAGATGGAGAAGCGGGAAATGGTCGACGTGGCAGCCGTATAGATACCAAGTAAAGGAGCGGAATATCATCTGACGAAGGAGGCGCAGGACGGTTAGTTGGGTTAGGCTTTTTTTCTTACTGTGCTACGCTGGCTGGACTCGTACCAATACCTTGAAGAATGTATTTTAATGAGAATACGAAACAAGTAAACAAGGAGCAGAGTGTGTCTGATGAAAGTGCCCGAGGTCGAGCGCTGCGAGATGAGCAAGATTGAGCACCTTGGGCCAACAGTGCAGTCCTGTAGGAACAGGACCCTGATGGCCACCAATGGAGGAGCCCTATCGCAGTTGATTATGGGACAGGGGGAAACATTGTTCGCTAATTGCCGACGAAATGATGCCTCTTTGGGCTAAGGGACCCATGTCTTGATGCTCTGGGACCCCCAATTTATTTTAGCCTCTGTCTCAGTTGAGCTTGGAACTGCACACGAATCCCGACCCAGCAGGCCAGACTTTCCCATTTCCATTGACCACTAAACAGCAGCTGGATTCTTTTGCTTCCGCAATGCCACTGGGCTGGACATTCGTCTTGGGCCAGATCAATTCCTTACGCTCAACATGAGCGGCTCAATAGAGGGGTCTCGAGGTAAAGTTGTCAGCTTCCTGCCACTGGAGGCTCTGCTCACCACATGCCACTGGGTACCGCAGGAGCCGAATCATGGTCGTCCATCCCCACGGATCTGCTGCTAGCCGAGCTCAGCCGGCGACAGCAGGACAGCGAGCGGCCGGCATGCGGGTCACGCGAACGAGGCTGGTACGATACGGCAGCGCATGTGGTTGCGCTGTTCCTCATCTTGGCTCTTAGCACAATAGGTCCGGATGCCCTGGGGTGACGCAAGGGGGTGGTTTGATGCTGACCGGCGACAACGACTGACAGGATGCGGGTTCCCTCTACTATCACGGCGGGCGACTACGGGCCAGCGACAGAAAACGATAATATTCTACTGCCAGCATGCAGGCACCGGGGTCCTTCTGGCTACGGCCTTTGTGCATCTCTTACCGACGGCATTTGCGTCCCTGACCGACCCATGCCTGCCCGACTTCTTCACCAAGGGCTACCCACCGATGCCGGGCTTCGTCGCCATGGTGTCTGCCATCATCGTGGTCGGCGTGGAGTCGTACCTGTCGGCCCGCGGCGCAGGTCACTCGCACTCGCACCATCACGTTTGGGACGAGGATGATGCTGGCAGCGGCGATGGCGATGTGTATCTGCAGAACTTGAACGGGCACACGGGTGGAATAGCGCAACGGCGGGCCGGGGTTCATCGAACGTCGGATTTGGCCTTGGGGGATGAAGAGGCCACGCAAGGTCTTGTGGCTGGCGTGTCCCCAATACCGGATGGTCCAGGGGCTCGCAGGTCGACGGACGAGGACTTCCACGAGGGGGACTCGGACCTTGACATCGATATGGACGAGCTTGATCCCGCCTCCGCTCTCGGAGACAACAACCGCAACGACCGGTTTGTGTCTGTCAAGCCCCGTGGCCACGGCGCCGGACCCGCGGCGCCGCTGGCCCAGACCCCCGAGGAGCACCAGAGGCAGATCTTGCAGTGTCTGCTTCTCGAGGCCGGCATTCTTTTCCACAGCGTCTTCATCGGCATGGCAATCTCGGTAGCCACTGGGCCGGCGTTTGTGGTGTTCCTGGTGGCCATCAGCTTCCACCAATCCTTCGAAGGGCTCGCGCTGGGCAGCCGCATCGCAGCGATCCAGTTCCCCAAGAACTCGATCAAGCCGTGGCTCATGGTGCTCGCGTACGGCCTCACGACGCCCATCGGGCAGGCGATCGGGCTGGTGGTGCACACCATGTACGACCCGCAGAGCATGGGCGGGCTGCTGGTGGTGGGCTTCATGAACGCCATTTCGTCGGGGCTGCTGCTGTACGCGGGGCTGGTGCAGCTGCTGGCGGAGGACTTTTTGACGGAGAAGAGCTACGAGGTGCTCAAGGGGCGGAAGCGGCTGCAGGCGTACCTGGCCGTGGTGGCGGGCTCGATGCTGATGGCGATTGTTGGGGCGTTTGCGTAAGGGGTGTTCTGTGCTGCTATTTTCCTTTGTAGGTCTAGACATGTAAAGGAATATAGTTGGTGTCTGGTGTTTCAAGGGGCGATGCGATGGCATGGGAAGCAGCATGATTTATTGCAGACGCTGCCATTACAATGGACGGTCACGATGGCTTCAGAATTTAGTCCTGGCTTCCTATACTGCTCCATGGATTCAATAGCATTTGTTTCAAGACTGGCACCCATGCGAGAACAAACCCGGTCCGCATCAAGGCTTCAAAACACACTGGCTATTATCAAGACGTGACTTGTAGACGATGGCGAACATGGACGGGTCGACAGCGGCTCCGGAGCCCCCCACAGCGCCGTCGGGGGTTCCCTGGACAAAAGGACCCCTTGTCTACCCGTCCCATCCGAGTGGACTCGGGTTTCAGGGACTCCGGATTCCAATCAGAGGCTTCCCGAATGTAAGCTCTCCACTCCCCCATCCAGCCTCGACCCTTGGCTTAGACAGCTGTGGCAGCAGGTTCCAGGCTGCATTGAGACGGATTATTGGTTGTTGTCGCAGTACGTCTTTCGATATATTGATTGTTGATTCGTGGTTGCTGCGACCAGTTCTCGGGGAAGCTCCATCGACATCGGCCCATCCTCCCACACGCCGCATATAATCAACCACACCATTTCCTGTCCATTCTCTTCTTGATCCTCCCTCCTCTCTTACTCTCTCCCCCTCTATCCTCTTCTCCTTTCTTCTCCATGTGGTCCCTCTTCTTCGCCGTCTTCGTAGCCTCCCAGGCCCTCATCGCCGGCCTGCTCGTCAACCGCGCCCCCTTCATGATGGCCACGACGCCGCACACCACCAAGGCCGTCTGGGCCGACCAGCCCATGCGGCTGATCCCGACGCCGCAGTACGAGACCAAGCAGACGGACCTCTTCACCACGGGCGCCACCCACATGTGCCTGCTGCACAACTCGATCCTGCGCGGCTTCAACTCCATCTACCTGCAGGCGCCGCACGTGCACCCCCACGACAAGGCCGCCTTTGTGGGCTATGCCCTGACGTGGTTCAAGTTTGTCAAGTCGCATCATGACGACGAGGAGGCGAATCTGTTTACCAAGATTGAGGAGGTGCTGGATGATAAGGAGGTGTTTGCCGAGACTCATGAGGAGCATGGTGCGTCGATGCTCCTTCATGCCTCCTCGTTCAATGCAGCGTTGAGATGAGAGCGCTGACCTGGCGTGTGACAGAGTCGTTCATGGCTGGCCTGACTGAATACCACCAATACCTTGCCAGCCTCCCGTCGCCATCCGCCCTCGACGCCGCCGAACTGGTCCGCATCATGGACTCGTTCCGCGAGCCCTTCGAGCAGCACTTCCACCACGAGATCAGCGTCATCGCCGCGCTGGCCTCGCACCCCAAGGCGCCCGCCCCCGACTCGCCCGAGGCGGCCGCGGCGTCCGACGTCTTCAAGGCGTGGGGCAAGAAGACGGTCAGCAAGGCCGGCACCGCCGACGTAGTGCCCTTCTTCCTGCTCAACCTCGACGGCACCTTCGAGGACGGCGCGTGGGCCGCCTGGCCGCCCATGCCCGCCGTCATCAGGTGGGGGCTGCTCAACCTCGCGGGCTCGTGGTACGGCGGCTACTGGAAGTTCTCGAGCTGCGATGCCCAGGGGAGGCCCAGGGCGCTGCATGCGCTGCCTTCCGCCAAGGCGTAGCGAACGAGGGTGTTTGGTTTTGTGAGGATGTGTATCTTGTGCTGGATTGGCTCATCACTGCTTGGTGACTGGCCGGCTTTGGTGAATGGTTACGTATACGCACAGAACTACTGATTTATATCGATACCATATCAAGGCGTATTCTACCTGCTATCTCACCACTGTCTCTACTTGCACACTGTGGGAACCTCAGTCTTGAACATGATTCTATCACGGTCTCTCTCAGCACAGCGGGAGACAGCTCTCGCATGTCCCGGCCAGACAGAAATGTCGATGCAGTGATTTACCCCCAACGAGGGCATATATAAGTCCCAGAGATCCCCGTGTTACAAAACGATGACATCGCAACTTCCAGGCGTGTGCGGGAAAACAAGGCCAGCAGAGTTGGACCGCATTCAGCGACGGCATAAAGCCACGGGTGCAGCAATGGGATCTGCCTCGAGCGCTCCGCGACATCAGCCCAGCCGGCAGCACAGGCGGCGACACAGGCCACCACGCGCGCATCTGCGCGACGACGGCACGTTCCTTGGACGGTATGTGAACCTCGTGTATCCGGGATGCTGGCGGCAGCAAACGCGGCTGCATTACAGCGGCAACACGAGGGGCTGGCGGGACACGCATCTGATATCTTGTGGCAGGGTGCTGCGCCATCTCGTAGGCGACATCGAAGGCGACGGGGACGGCGGGTATAGACGGCACAGGCATGGGATCCAGGACGTCGTCGCAGCGCCGCCCTTCAAGGCACAGGCACAGGTCTGCCTCGCACCAGCCGCCAGGGTCGCGCAGGTCCAGGCACTCGCCGCGACGTCACCGGCACCATCACCACCGTCACCATCGCCGCCGCCACGAGCCTCGCTCGTCCCTCGACAGGCAGAGGCGCGAGATGGCGAGGATTTTCGGGATGCCGCCGCCGCAGGTGCTTCGCGGCGGCAACCGGATGTACCTGCCCGGGATGCCGGTGCCCAACGTGCAGCGCTGGATCGATGCCACTCCGACGGTTGAGCAGAGAGAGCACCGGCCTCGGAGACGTCGCCGGCGGACGGATCCGCGGCAAGGGAGCCAGGGAGCTGCAGTCGTGCGCCCCGGTGTTTCGGGGACTGCGCCGGTGTCTATCATGCCGCCTTCCTCGGAGTGTCCTGCCGTCGCTCCCGGGTCGCCTAGGAGGATCGGCGACGACGTCGGCTCACCCAAGGGAATCCGTGACGACCATGGCTCGGCTGGAGAAAGCAGCGACGATAGCTCATCAAGAGGAATCCATGACAACTAACTCGGATAGCATCAGTGTAAGATATCCAATCAGCTACACATGCTACCTAGCCATTGCATCACGCTCATCGAGCTCTGTTGAAACCATTTGCCCATTCACGCAGAGCCAAAAAAAAAAAAAAAAAAANGTTGATGTTCTGAGACGCATCAGACTTGAGGAAGTCTTCACGCATAGTGTTTCCAGCGAGAGATAGTGGCAGGAAAGGGTGCCGCTTCTTCAAGGTGCTTTATTCCGGTCCTAAAAAAGCTAAGATTTCCTTCACTTGCCCATCGTTGTTAATGTTTCGTGACATCCATGATTCCCGATAGCCCAATATTGATCGCACGCAGAAAGGAGGGGAAGAAATAAGAAAAAGATGAAACGCATATATCCCGGGTATCAGTAACTATATCAACAAAACCTTATATCCCAAAACATTGAGGCACTGAGACATGTCCCAGCTCTCGTCAACCTGGTCCCTGATGGACCACATCTTCTCCATGACGTCCCGAGCCCCCTTCATCGTCCCAAAGACCTGCAACGGCCCTAGCCGCGCCATCATGCAGCGGTACTCGTCCTCATCTTCCGGAGGCGCCAGACACCCAGTGATGCAAAAGGGCCACGCCATCGTGTTGAGACAAGAAGCGGTGGGGAGAGCAAGCAGGTACGACTTTGTCTTGGCGACGGAGGCCTGGAGCTCGGCGCAGGACGGTTGCCAGCCGTGGATGACGGTTTGGAGATAGGTCAGCGTCGCTTGCAGCCAGACCAGGTTGTGGAAGATGACTCCGGGGGAATTGTTCTTTGCCGATGTGCGCCGCAGCTCCGAGATAGGGTCTGTCACAATGGTAGGGTGGTTGACGCATATGCCTGTCATGTCCATTGCCTGCAGCGTCTGCTCCGCGAAACCCAGAGCGCCCTTTATCGCGTCCTCCAGGATCTTGCCACGCGAAATAAGCTCGTGCACAGAGAGCGAGCCGGCTCTTGACTGGACCTTCTTCCATGAATGCAAAGAGGCCACGTCGCCAATCATCTGGACAACCCAATTATTCAATCCCGTGAATTCCTCCATGGCCAACGGCCCTGCCGAGTGAAAGGTGTGCGGAACGTTGCCATTGTCGTCTTCGTCATGGCAGCCTGGGATGATGGAGGCTTGGTAGCGATACAGACGCGGCGCGCTTCCAAGCGTCACGCTGGCCATGACATCCACGAAAAACAAGTTGGCCGTGAAGAACCGAAGGGCAGCTTGACTCGTGCTCCACGGCCGCCGAAGTTCATCATCGATGCCGGGCGGCCATTGCTCGCGGTAGAAGCTTGACAAGGCCTCGGTCCAGTGCTCGGGGCGCGGAATGATCTGCATGAACAGCGCTATGGCTCCGTCGAGGTGCATCTTCCAGTTGTCCCTGTTGCTCGTGGCGACCTCGAAGGTGAGCATCTGCGTGATGCTGTGCAGGACGACCAGGCCTTCCCGCAGCGATATCTTGCCCGAGTTGAAGCGCTGCACGTCCCGCTGCAGTTCGCGGAGACCCATTTCCAACTGGATCTGGAGCTTGTTGACGATGCGGACGGTGCATTCCCGGTGCTCTTCCTCGTCGTTGGCCATGATGACGCTGAAGAAGTACGAGGCAAGGGAGATGGCGGTGTGGTGGACGACCTTGTTGCTCTGGATGGTCTCGAGGATCCAGCCGCGTCCGCCGACCAGGACGGGAGGGCGGTAGAAGGGGAAGAGGTGGGGGAAGACGTAGTCGAGGTAGATCATGACAAAGTGCACGTCCAGATCCGGGCCCTTGTCGGTCTCGGCCTGACGCAGGAACAGCTGGTTGTGCCAGGGAATCTCTGCCGGCGAGTTCGCGCTGATACTGCTAGACGCAGGCGTCGAGCCGTGCTCGTTGCTCGACTGAGGCTCCGTATCCGACGCCCCAGACGCAGACGCAGACGGAGCTACATCCTGCCGCCTGGCAGCAGACGACTTCTCATCGCCGCCGTCGTTCAGGTTAACATTCTTGGTGCCCGTCTCAAGCATGTCGAGGTACCTGCGGTCCCTGCGCACCGTGGCCTGCTTCTTGACCTGAGCCTTGATCTTGTCGGCCATTTCCCTCTGCCGCGGCCCATTGTCCATCCAGTCGGGCTTCTGCTCGCCAAAGTGGCAGGTGATTTCGAGCGCCCGGCAGGCGTCGCACGCGGGACGGGTCTCGTCGCATTTCTTGCGGCGCAGGCGGCATGTATAGCAGCCATTGTTGGACCGCACCTTGCCCCCGATGAGGCCACGGAACATGGCGACGCTGGCGAAGGGACCAGAGCCAGAGGGTGTGCTTGCCCGTCGATCTACGGTGGATGATGTGTCGCTTTTTAGCGATAGCGGTGTCACATCGAGGATGTTCGCGTCCGCTGATTTCTTTGAAGCCGCTGCCGAGAATATCCTGACATTGACGTGGTTACATGTTCAATGCAGAGTGGGATGAGATGAGAATGCAAGGAGCCATGTCCCCCCCATTTGTCATCCACCTCCATTTCTCCGAAAACTACTTTAGTTGACCCCTGATCTTCGCCCTATAAGGCTCTATCTATACCTCCTAGGCACCTACCTTACTTATACTGGCTGCACAGCATGGATTTCTACTTTCTTGACACCATCTCGCGTCATTCTTGGGTTCATACCAGTGACTGTTTTGCTCACCTCCTTCCCACATTTGCGCATCTCTGGATTAGGTATTTGACAGGCATGCCACACCCAAGCAGATGAAGCTGCAGAAACTGGTTGCACCTAGTCGCTTGAGCTCAGCATCACACAACAACGCATCAAGTCAGACAGCATGAGACGACACTAGAAGCTTCATTCCTATAAGGATGACTATTACCAACATCCATTAAACCTTCCGAACCAAATTATTGAGGGCCCTTCCCAAAGAAACAACTCATTAAACACTCATTCACGGTCTATGCGACGCCGTCGATTCCAGCATCGTCTGCCTCCTCTCCAAAAGCCCCAAGTCCCACCACCCATCAATCCTCGCCATGATCGTCTTCCGTATCGACTTTGACCTCGCCACCGGCTTCCGCAGCGGAAACGGGTTTTCCATGCGCTTCGGTGGCGGCATGGCTTCCGCCGGGGGCAGCGGCGGGAGGGGAGGCATGTCCTCGATCGGCTGAGGGGCCTCCCGGATGCGAGTCCTTTTCTTCTCGCGAACTGGCGCCGTGGGGGGCGGCGGGAACCATGGGGCGCGCGTGCCGTCGGTCGTGACGCTCTCCGAATCGGACACGTCGCTGTCAAGCTTCTTGTCGGCGCGCCCCATCGCCATGGTCCCGAGGCTGCGGCCCTTCCTCAGCACATTCGGCACCGCAGCGTCCCTCGTCACCGCCCCACGGCCGTACCCTCATTCGAAATCCTTGGCCTCCTGGTTGGCCGCGGCAATGTTGCGCAGGCGCTTCCACAGGCAGCCCAGGGCGATGGCGGAGAAGGCGAACAGCACACACAGCGAGATGCTCATCCCCCAGACCACCTTGATCTGGGTGCAGGAGCCGCTGTCGGCGTCGACCCACTCGAAGACGTTGTCGCGCTGGTAGACGTTGTGGAAGAGGGAGTCGACAAAGTTGGCCGTGTTTCCGTTGGAAGGGAAGGATGCGCAGTCCAGGTAGCTGACTGGTCGGCCCAGCACGCAAGCCACCACGATGACGGCGATGAGAATGGCAAAATCCGCTCCTGCTGCAACGAGAAAGGGAAGCATCGAGTCCCAGTAGAGGATGTAGCTGATGACGAGATAAACAGTGGCCAGGCAGGCCTAGCAGTTGTCAGTATGTGTGCCTTGATTGCATCAGACGACTTTACTGGGAGCACTTACAACAACCAGTGTGCCGATGAGGGCCGAGGGAGCCTCATACGCCGCGTTAACCACCTCCGCAATGAAGTTGGACGTCAGGCCGATGATGATGAGCAGCGAGAGCAGCTGCATGACCCGCATCGTCGTAAAGGTAACGCCCAAGGCGCCGTGTGCTGGGTGCGAAGCCATCTTGGTACGGGAATCAGGCGTGATCAAAGAAAGTCTTGGTCGCGAAGAGCCGCCAACAGTACGAAGCGGCAGGTGCTTGGAGTAAAAGGGCAGCAAAGGTGGTGATGACGCTGGGGACGAAATCTTGTCGGAGAACCTGCCGTAGAGCAGGAAGGTAGGGCGCTGAAGAACAAGAAAGCCAAGCTGTTAGAGAAGACGAGGAGAATCAATCTCGATCGTCGCAATGACAGTGAGTAACGAGAAGTCCCAACGGAGAGAAGTTTCGAGTTAACTAGGAAGTTGGTAGGAAATAGAGATGCCTCAGAGCAGTGAAAATGGAAACCCAGAACCAAAGACCTGACCACAAAGGAAACAAGGAAAAAAGAGACTAGGAAAAAAAGAAAGAAAGAAATGGTAAGTGAAGGATGCTCTTGATTGTTGTGTTTGATAGAAAAGAAGAGGATTCTATCGACGAGCAGAGGCTGCTCACCTTTATACATGATGGCACTTACATCAGCCCATGTCATCCAGTGAATGCCTCAGCGCTACGCTTGCCTGGCCCAGTACCTGAATAAACCAACAAAACATCGAAACAAACGCCCATTTGGCGACCAGCCGCGCGTGTTGCCGGGGTGCCATGATCTGACATGCAATGCCCAAGGCCCTCGCACCGCGTCCAGGCTCATCCATCCATCAGACGCGTTTCTCGACTCATTTCCATCCCAGATTTGCGTTCGCAACTTGAGACGTCCGTCGGTGTGGGTAGCCGCCGTCGGGGGCCAATCAAGGCGCGTCGCCGGGCATTTGTCGTCGACACCCCATGATGCACGGCGTCATTGGCTAGCCGCCGGGCCATGATGCCAAACCCCCCCCCCCNCCCCCCCCCCCCGGGCGATGCGTTTCGGATCCTAAGCGCGCTGATGGAGCCCGCGCTCCCGGTACAGTGGGGCCCTCGACGACGCCCATGGTCGGACAAGCCGGGCATCGATGGCTAGGAATCTTGCTTGATTGGGCGTGAGAGGCTGCAGACACGCTGACTGAGGCTGAGTCTGGACGTTTGAGACGGTGGTTGCGCGGTGGGCGAAATGAACGGAAGACAGAGCCGGAGCCGCACTCACGATCGTCGGCCGTATCCCTGCTCGGACCCTGTCAATGCATGCCATTGTAGCTCGAATACGAGCTGCAATGCTTTGATGGTGTTGTTATCTAACCCAAAGCGATGAACGTCATGTAAGTAATGTGGTGTGGTAATTGCATTTGATGCGCCCCTACGCCTATCTAGATGTCCATCCGCCGAGCATGCTGCCCCGGCTGCTGCTGTGCTCGAGTCTCAGTTTTATTAGCGTCTCCTCATTGGCAGAACAGCCCGCGAGTGTCATGCCCTGCCTTACTCGGGTTACCTGAACTTGTCCTGTATCACTTGCCGTGTCCAAACCAGCTAGTCCAGCAACGGTTCCCAGCATCAGATTTTTCTTAGAAGAGGAGATCGCCAGAGCCGGAGCCAGAGCCAGAGCCGCTACCCGCGGGCGGTTGCGCGGGCGAGTTGCCCGCTGGGTTGCCCCAGATACCGGCAGCGCTCTTCTCCTTGGCCAGCTGGCCCAAGGCAGGGCCACTCGTTGGGGTGTTCTTCTTGCTGCCGCCGCTTGCCTTCCCCCACAGCGCACCAAATGCATCACCACCGGCACCAGCTGCCGCGGGCTTAGCAGTGTTGCTAGTGACGGGTCTCATGCTGGCCATGGTGGTAGGTGTGTTGGAAGAGAAGCCAGGAGACATGCTGGACATGCCAGCCGTGCTGGTCGCTGGCGTTCCTGAAGCCTTAGCCTGGATCGTACCAAAGTAGTTGGGACCTGATGTTTGTTGCACTGTGGCGGGTTTGGAGGTTTGGGCTGGCGCAAAAGGTGCCGCAGGCGAAGCAAAGGCAGAGTAGTTGGCTCCAGGAGTGCCCGTAGAGCTCGGTGGAGGAGAGATGGACGACATGCTGACCATCTGGCTTATGTCGGCCTGCTGAGGAGCAGACACCGGCTGTGGAGCAGCGAAGTGAGCCGTTGAAGGTGCTGGCGCCGACATTTGGGCGGGTGCCGGAGTGGCTGACTGGAAATCATCAAAATCGTCATCATCGTTGTTCGCGCTGGCAGGTCCCGCCAGGCTGGCAAGGCCGGAGCCGTTGGAAGGGGGCAAAGCAGCGGCCGAGGAGCTCTGGCTTGGTTCGTCAAAGGAGAACAGGTCAACCTCTGGCTCCTTCTTCTTCTTAGGGGGTTCCGGGGTGGTCTTCTTGACGCCAGCTCGCTCAGGCTTCTTGGCTGCTCGGGATGAGCTGGCAGCAGCCGGTCTATCGTCCTCGTCAAATTCGTCGTACGCCTCGAACCTTTCGTTCCGGTTGCCGGAAGTTTCTCGGAAGTCGCTTTCTTGACCTCCAAATCCCCCACCGTCGCCATAGACTCCTCCAGAAAATCCACCAAAATTGGCATTGTTGCCGCCGCCACCATAGCCTGCGGACTCGCTGCCAAAGCCGCCGTAGCGACTGCTAGATCCGCCGCCAAAGGTGGAGCCTCCCTCCACGCCGACGTACTTGTTCTTTGTAGCCCTCGCCTTCTTACGCTCGGTTCGTATACGCTCGACGTCGCCTAGGAGTTCTGCCAGTTCTTTGGCCCTGTTGCGGACGTTGATGCCCTGGTCCTTGCCGTTCGGGTCGATGTAATGGAATTGACGCAGCATTTTGAGAAGAGCAATGTGGCCTCGAGCGTCATCTATGACTCGTTCTGAGCCGTGTTTGATGAGGAATTCGAGCAGTTGAAGAGCTTTGTAGATCTGACGCCATTCCTCCGAGGCCTTTTCCGTGAATCGTCTGTAGATCATAGGCATAATCTCGTTGAGGGTTTGGCTGATTGCAGTCAGTAACGGCCTTCGTGCTTCTGTCATCAGCAGATCCGCACTAATTGAATGTGCCATTGGCAATTTCCTGCATCAGAGACGAGGATGCGCCCCAGGGCTCGTTGTTGGTTGCCTCGCGCACCTATTCATCAGTGTCAGTCTTAGTGCTTCCAACATCCACTGATCAGGCAGAGCAGACTTTTGCCTCCATCTCTGTATAGTTCATTACGGCTATCATCCGCATTAGCATTGATGCGCAGTCTTGCTTGATAGTCTGGCATATACCATTTTGGGCCTTCCGGAATCCTGCCTTGAGATCGTACAAGGTCAGGTTGGAGACGGTGTTTTTCAAGTCGTTCAGATCCATCTTGATTATCGATCCGGGATCGGTCCAGCCGGGGTTATCGTGAAGATGAGAAGCAGAAGGGTGCAGAAGCTGCTACACTTGGAAGCAATGATGCAAGAATGCAATTCCCCTTGACGTCCAGCTGGCAGCAGGTGAGAATGCCCGATCCCTGGGCGACGCTAGGGGCCACAGTGACCGTTGCGCAACTGGCATCCTGCTGTGGAGAAGATCACGTGCGTGGACTTTCCTTGGGTACCTACTGTAGCTTACCCTAGATACCGGCGACATTGTGCAGCACAGGTGCGACTATAGGCGGCTTTCATGGCCTCGTTTGCGATGCATTTCAGTGGATGGTGAGCCCAATGGCTTTGGCGGTGTTGCAACTCTTTTGCCAAAGCCAATGGGTTATGGGTGGTTGACATGAGGCGTCCGGTATTAGAGTGGTTGTAGTCAAAGTTTCGACTTGCTGGGGTTGTAGAACAATTTTACCTGAGAGTTCAGGCCGGAATCAATGAGACTAAACCGTTATTTCCAACCCAAAACTTTTCTCAGCCTTTTCCAGCCAAAGACTCTTTCCCATCGAAATCATCTTCAATTCATCTTCCGAACCTTGCTCTCGTGTATTTTAACCCTTCAATTGTACTATACTTGCTCGTCAAGGTACGTTGCACTGTCTCCTATGTTCTGATGTTTCTCAGGGGCCGCGCTTCAATGTGCATGATGCGAGAAGCTCAATCCTTGTGGTTCACCTCAGCGGCCACCAACGCCTGGTTGCCGTCAAAGACTGTACACGCCTCACCCAACAATCATCCCGTTGCTTTCGATTGAGCCTTACCGTGTGCCTAGTGGCAACTTTTGGCATCACTCGGCATCATGGTCGACTGGCCACATGCGAACCCTAGAAGCATCATGATTCGTGATGATAAGCCCATGGACGACGCAATCCGCTGGAGTCTCCATGCAAGACCTTGGAGCTGAGCTCACTAGTGCGGGCCCGCGCCGCCATGGATCAGAGCGGTGCTTGACCAGTTGAGATTCAACCTCATGTTTTCGCCATTCGAAGCTGTGTTGGGCCAACACAGCTAGTTCACCGTGCAGTAGCATTGTGAAGAGACTACTGGCCTGCCCATTGACATAGGGGCGAGGCTCAGCTTCTCTCATCCAGATTGATACTTGAGCCTCGGAGCTCCTTCGGATGCAAGAGCTTGCGAGGGCGAGTGGGGAGCTTCAAGCACCTCCCAGCGCCGTTGGTTGGCCCAGTTCCACCCTCGGAGCTGCGGACACAAGCAAGAACCTGAATACGAGCACGATTATCACGTGACTTGCCGCATCTGCCCCTCTTATTCCAGCCGCGCGTTGTCGTCATTGGTTCTAGCCGCCACCGCTAACAATTACCCCTCCAGCGTCCTTCAAAAATGCGCCCTGCACTCTTCCGACCCCTCCTACCCCGCCATAACTTCTGTTCCTCTGTTCCAAGAACTTCTCTTCTCCCTCAACTTGCATCATCTTCAACTCCTTTCTCCGCCGCTCGATATTTCTCAGCAACCACCGCAATGGCTAACAGCAAGGTGTAAGTTCCATTTCGCGTCCCAAGTAGCTCCGTGTTGGCTCTTCTGGATCAATCTCTTGTTTGCGCTTGCTCTGACTGTTCTTCCACAGCTACTTCGACATTGAATGGGAGGGTCCCGTCATGCAGGGTGGCCGCCCAACTTCCACCGTGAAGGGTAAGTCACATTTCCTTCTCGCGAGGCTTGCCATTGAGGCGTCAACCATGACTCGATTGGTCTCACTGTGTACCTTGAATGGACACCATGAAGCTCCAATAGCCTTGTCTGCATTCCTGCCTCAGCGCCTTGAACCTGATCCTCCCCCTCAAGCTCGTTGCCCCACCTCTTAGGATCACCTGAACTACATTGAATGTGCTACAAGCTGACGGATTTACCATATACAGAGCAGACCGGCCGCATTAACTTCAACCTCTTTGATGATGTTGTGCCCAAGACCGCCGAGAACTTCCGCGCTCTCTGCACCGGCGAGAAGGGCTTCGGCTACCAGGGCTCTTCTTTCCACCGTATTATTCCCGAGTTCATGCTCCAGGGCGGTGACTTCACCCGCGGCAACGTACGGATCCCATAGGTTTCTGCATTGCGAACGCCGGCTGATCATTACAATTAGGGCACTGGTGGCAAGTCCATCTATGGCGAGAAGTTCGCCGACGAGAACTTCAAGCTGAAGCACACCAAGCCTGGTATGCTCTCCATGGCAAACGCTGGCCCCAACACGTAAGACTTCTGGACCAATTCTACATCATCCTGATACACCAACTAACATATTTCTTGCAGCAACGGCTCTCAGTTCTTCATTACCACTGTCGTTACTTCTTGGCTCGACGGGCGCCACGTCGTTTTCGGCGAGGTTGCTGATGATCAGTCCATGGACATTGTCAGGGCTCTTGAGGCCACCGGTTCCAAGAGCGGCTCCGTGAAGTACAACAAGCGCCCTACCATCGTGGGCTCTGGTGTCCTGTAAACCTGTCGGAGACCTCTGTACTTTACACATACATCCTCCATTGGACGCATATAAAATGGGTTATTGATACCGCACTCAGCATGGAGTGTTGCTGGTAATTGACTTTGATACATGACGCAGCAAGCACGCAAGTTAGCTAGCTGTAATCATCTGGGTCGCATTCCAACTACCTTTTGACTCCTATCGTACACTGTGCATGCGTGTCTACTGTGACTGAGCCTCGAACCTCGAACCAATATTGTGACGAGCTTCGCCAGGGATTGTATCCACTCAAACTGAAAACAAAACCATGCGCCTTTCCTATGCATTTCCTATTTGACGCTTCTTTTTTTTTAAGCCCTCAACACCACACAACATACAGCTATAGTCCTGTCAACTCCTTCCCAAAGCAGTGTGGTGGTGCTGCAATCATGGCAGGTCGAGGCCCAACCATTTTGTGAAGTAGACACAATTGCTTGGCCCAACGGGTCCTCCCTCCTCGCATATCTCGAACACCGGGCAGCGGCCGCAAGGGGCTTCGGTGTACGCGCTGACGGCAGTTTTCGGGCCGGCGGCGGGGTCTTCGCTACCAGCCCAGTTGTCGTTGGTCTGCTTGGCGATCCGGGAGACGCGGTAGCCGAGCTTGCTTCCGACCTTGATTGGCTCGATGAGGTTATCCCAGACGAGGACGTCAACGAGGTTCTTGACGTCTTGCTCGGAGAGGGTGGTGCCTTGGGTGACGCCGCTGGTAACGAGGAAGCGTGCTATCTCACGGACGGTCGGATAGCCTGTGTAGCCGGCTGGCAACGGCAGAAGATCAACCTTCTTGGGCGTCGACATTGCAGAGACCTTGACGGCCTTGGCCGGGGGCTCATTCATCTCGCTGGCATCCCTCTTCTTGCCCTGCTCGGGCGCACCGCGCAGAACCCCCTTCTTGGGCGCCTGGGGGCGCGCTACGCCGCCGTGGCTGCTGCGGTACGTGCTCGCCCTCTTGATGAAGTCGTAGATGACGCGCTCCAGCTCGGCGATGAAGGCCTCGTCGAGGTTCTGGTCCGTGTACCAGGGCCCGCCGGTGGCGCGCTCGCTCGGGCGGATCGATGCCTTGATGAACATCTTCTTGTTGGGGTGCTCGACGTTCTTGAAGGGCGCGATGAGGCCCTTGGTCTGCAGGGCCTTGACGGCGGTCTTGAAGACCGAGTCGTGCATGTTGAGGCGCTTCTGGATGTGGCCCGACCAGATGCCGTTGCCGCCGGCGTCGTCGATCATGGAGTAGACCATGACCTGCTCGTCGTTGGCGCATTGCTTGTATCTACAGGACAGCAGGACAGTGTCAGCAGTTCGGCTCCCCAATCGCCGCGGATGGGTGGTGGGCCACTATACTTGTGTGCTTCCTGCGCATGCCGCCATTTCCACGAAACCTGGCCGGACTGGTCGCGCATGGTGACGAAGAGCTTGTCGTCGCTGAGCGACTGGACCACGCGGGCCAGCAGCATGAGGTCGCGCCGGGGAATGACGTCGAGGTTCAGCAGGTCGTCCTGCGAGAAGAGACCGCCATTGTCCATGTCGGCGTCCTTGCATATCTCCTTGCACTTCTCGTACAGCGCCTCCTTCCACACCGCGAGTTTGGCGTCGTCGGCGTCGCCCGCCGCGGCCGCTGCAGACGGCGGCATCGTGGAAAGAGCTTTGCGGTTCGGGAGAGGGGACGGAATGTGAAGATAGACGGATCGAGGGGGTGACGGTTCGCTGAGACCGTGGATGAGACGGGGGGGGGGGTTCAGATTGGAGGGCGGTTCGTGCTACATTGGCGGAACGACTGGCCCTCCACGAATTAGGGTTCCGGAGCAGCGGCCAAGGCTGTGCTGGGCTGTAATTGTGAGTCAGTTACCATGTAACGGCAGCGGCGACCTCTTGGAGTTTTTTTTTTATACATTCTCAACCACCCCTCCAAGATAGGCCGACGATAAGCTCGCCACGGGCGCTAACGCATGCCGAAACTAGAAGACTCTGGGGTCTTACCCAACCACGCCGTCGATCGACCATCATCTATGCTGGTGGCTTGCCTAGACCTGCTGCTGTAGTCGTTGTTTGCTATTAACTTTTTACAACCCAAGTTGTTGTGGCGATTCATAGTGCCGCAAATTGCACATTGACTGCCAGTGGAGAATAGCTTGTGCACAAAGATGGTATAATTTATAACAAATTCTGTCCACAATTGCGCTTGAAAACTTTTCCCTCTGTCGAATCTACGGGCATTTATCTCTATGGCTCTATGTATAACGGCTTTACGGTCCGGGTAGGGGTGATCAGATAGTGCTGTACTACAGCTTGTCATAACCAAACGGTAAGCACGACGAAACAGACAAGAGCTTCAGCATGTCCTTTCAGAATTCAATGTACGCTTTGGTGAAGTGGTAGAACCACGGCTAGAAAAAACTAAACATCCCGTACCCGTGTGACTCAAGCCCTGCGCCCAAGACACCACATTGACTGCGCCGTCCCAAGAGCCCTATATTACATGCAATGTGATGTACTGACGCATCGTTTGACAGCGACACCGTCTGAGAAGCAACCAGTAAGCACAAGATTTCACGACCGCTACCAGCGACTGCTCAACTCCCAAGAAATAGACACAAGACCTCAATATCAGCTAGTGGGTTTGTCCTTGTCGTCTGCCGTCTTGTCCTTACTTTCGTCATCAGCAGCTACGGCTGCAGCAGTTGCGTCGTCCTTCCCCCCTTCGGCTACTTCGACCGATTCTTCAGCCTTGTCTTCGGCAGGCTTGGGAGCTGCCGTCGTGGTAGTGGCGTCGCCAGCATCGGGGCCAGCAGGGGGTGCATCTGCTTTTGCGGGAGAGCTATCATTTGCTGTCGAAGCCTCGGTTGCCTTGCTGTCCGAGGCTTCGCCCACAAGCGCTGTGTCGGTAGCTGGGTCGACGTCAACGTCTTCCTTCTTGATGGTTGTTATCACTTCAGCAGGCCCCCTGTCCGCCATGCCAACATCTCCATCTTCATCCACCTGATCCTGCTTAGACTTCTTTGCTTCCTTCCCCTCTGCCTCTGTGGGTTCCTCAACTTGTTCTGTAACAGCGATATCTTCGATGGTGTCATCGTTGGCATCATGGGCTTCCTCGGCTTCTGGCTCCTCAACAATGGTGCCGTTGGCTCCACCATCTGGCGACGCTCTTGCACTGTCCACTTCCATCTCGCTCTTGCGGTAGTCGCTAAAGGTTCGCTTCGTGCCGTTGCTGCGATTTGCTCGGTTGAGATCCTCGTCGTCGCTCGGTTCGAATTCCGCAGGGTTTGTAATCCGCTTCTCCCAGCGTAGGTCCGTCATGCGAACATCCTTGTTTTCATCATCATCCAAGTCGTCCAGCTCGGCCTCTTCCTCGTCAGTCATGCCCCCGAGGGGCTTTCGAGGAACGTCCTGCATCTGAACAGACGGCACTGGGCCCGTCTGTCGGAGGTTGTCGATGACCGCCGCGGTAATCTTTTCCAAGTACTCTCGGCTGTTCGAGTTCTCCATGTTGGAGGCTCTTACGTTTAGTTCAAAGTCGGGGGCGTAGTACTAGACGTATTAGTTGGGTGTGCAATATCAGGCGGAAACCCGACTTACCTCGTAATATTCGTTGAATGGAAGAGTACGACTCATCTCCTGTCCAACGAGGACACCGGTTTCGAATGCCCAGGTTCGGGCTACGTTGCGCATCGTGTAGCCGCCGCCGCCCAACACCATTGTTGGAAGACCGAAGCTCTTGACATAGTTGACGCAGTTAGCGTGTCCGTCCATGCTCAGGTTGAAGCAACCCAGACGATCGCCGGACAAGCTGTCCGTGCCGCATTGGAGGACCACCGCTTCAGGCTGATAGTAGCGCATGACGTTCTCGATGACAGGCTCGAAGATGGACTTGTAGGATTCGTCCGTGATACCATCGCGGAGGGGGAAGTTGACGGAGTAGTTCTTTCCTTGCCCGATTCCAATGTCTCTGAGCTCGCCGGTACCAGGGAAATATTCGCCGTACTTGTGGAATGAGACTGTCATGACTCGATCGGTGGTATAGAAGGCCTCCTCAACACCATCGCCATGGTGAACGTCGATGTCGATGTATAGGACGCGCTTCATAGATCGCAACAATTCCAGGATGCCGAGCACAATGTCTAGCAGTCTGTCAGAAAGAGACACCGATGAAGCAGCGCAAAATCTTACCATTTACGTAGCAAAAACCACTAGCTTCACTCTTTTTCGCGTGATGCAATCCGCCGGCCCAGTTAATTGCGATGTCGCATTTTTGACGGTTCAGACGCGCTGCGCCCTCCATGCTGCCACCAGCACTTATCCCACAGAACTCGAAGAGGCCGTCGAAAACAGGACAGTCGTCGCCGACGTTATATTTGCCCTGCTCCCTCATGTAGCTGTCCATGTTGTCGGGCGTGACCTTCTGGAGGAAGTCGATGTAGTCGTCGGTATGGAACTGTGTCATCTCGCCGCGGGTCGCGGGTTTCGCACGCTGCAGAGCTGGTCAGCATGCGCCATTGCACGGTGACGGTGCGACTCACGTATATCTCCATCTTCTGATACAAGTCGTACTGCATGATCAAGCTGTGCGCCAGCCTGATGCGATGCGGCTTCATGGGATGACCGGTAACGTAGGCATGGTTGCCAATGTCGGAATCGTAGAAGTAGGCAACCTTCTTTGGGGAACTCCCCCCGTTCAAGGCGATGGACGAGAACAGGGTCGAGTCAGCCATATTGCTTTGTGGCGGCTTGCGAAGATCCTCTGCCGTGGTGTGTGGAGGATGTAAGAGAGTGGCAGCCAGGGTATGGCTTGGAGAAGATTGTGGATGGCTCCTTATGCAAGGCTGAACAATTGGTGCACTTGCCTTCTCGAACTAGCAGGGATTACGCTTATCGATATCGAGACTGATAGTGGAAGCTGTACTATGAATTACTACGAAGCTGTTTGTACGGTACGCTTTTTCACTATGGGTGTACGGAGTGATTCACCTGTAACATATTACTAACATAATGCTTTAGAAACATTGCTTCCAGTGTATGCCTCTGTTGAGTGAATCTGATCACTTATAAACACGTCTGATTGACCAAGACCCTTGCTTCACTTCAAGGTACCATAGGAAAGGCCCGTGCGTGGGACAAGTACGTCTCACGTGACTGACTCAAGCTACCCTGCTAGGCGGTGGCTCCAGGCTTCCGGGTTGTCGTCAACAGTCAAGCTCCCCTCAAGCCACCCGAACTTCGACATAGCGGTTGCTTTCACCCAACCTCTGCCGTTCGACGACCTCTCTCTCTCCTTCTCAAAAACCACCAGCATTCGCATTCATCCTTCGAGACCACACCAGCATGGAGCGATTCAGGACACTTTTGGGAGGTGGGGGTATGGGAGCTGCCCACGGCACGGTAGGTTCTTCGTTGCGCACGCTTGTCGGACTCTGCTGATGCGATTGATACTTAGGACAACACAAGTCTGATCGACAACTCCGAAACCGTCTACATCTCGTCGCTAGCTCTGTTGAAGATGTTGCGACACGGCCGCGCTGGTGTGCCCATGGAAGTCATGGGTCTGATGCTGGGGGAGTTCGTCGACGACTTCACCGTCAAGGTCATGGATGTGTTTGCTATGCCACAGAGCGGTACCGGCGTTAGTGTAGAGGCCGTGGACCCTGTGTTTCAGACCAGAATGATGGATATGCTACGGCAAACAGGAAGGTTTGTGCACCAACTCGCCCTACCTAAAGCTGTGTGCTGACCCTAGGATAGACCCGAGTCAGTGGTGGGTTGGTATCACTCGCATCCGGGTTTCGGGTGCTGGTTATCCAGCGTCGACATACAAACCCAGCAGTCATTCGAGCAGCTCACGCCGCGCGCCGTCGCAGTGGTGGTAGACCCGATCCAGTCGGTCAAGGGCAAGGTCGTCATTGATGCTTTCAGGTTAATCAACCACCAGCTTCTCATGATGGGTCAAGAGCCACGTCAAAGCACAAGCAACTTGGGACATCTCAACAAGCCCTCTATCCAGGCCCTCATCCACGGCCTCAACCGCCACTACTACTCGATTGGAATCAACTACCGCAAGACAGCCCTCGAAGAAAACATGTTGATGAACCTGCACAAGCACGTATGGACCGAGGCCCTGGAGATGGACGACTTCCGCTCAGAAGGGGCCAAGAACAAGGAGCGGCTGGAGCGGCTCGTCAGCCTAGCCGATGGCTATGAGAAACGGGTCAAGGAAGAGACGGAGCTGTCCAAGGAGCAGCTGAAGACGCGTTATGTCGGCAAACTGGACCCCAAGAAGCATCTGGAGGATGTTGGCCAGGAGCTCATCGAGGATAACATCGTGTCAGTGTCAAGGCAGATGATCGACAAGGAGGCGGCCATGCCAAGGAAGAGCGGCAACACAAACGGCCCGGCAAACAGCGACTCAATGGACACAGAGGAGGAGCTGTGAATGAACAGGGCAATTTTGTGCAGAGTCTAATGGCAACGGAATTCGGAATCGTGTAAGACTACCAAGGCGTTACAGACGGCAAATGGAGGGGGGGTGCAGAGGGGAAGGGGTTCTAAGAAACGGACTTGTTACTCTCTCGTATGTGCCGTCCCTGCATTACCGTGCCACAGCGAAACACACTTTCCTGTTGTTCACCCGCGAACGCCGCATTCGCAACCGCCCCCGGCCAACAAGCGTCTCGTGGCGTGTGCGCAGCAGCGGCAAAGGCGCTTCCCAAGAGCGCAGGTCACACGCACAACCGTGATGGTGACGTCTCCTCAAAGGGGCCGTGTTGGTTTATGCGTCTTTCTTCTTCTTGTTCACTCTCGTCCCCTCGTGAAAAGGAAAATAAAGAAACACATTCCTTTGTGCCCTTCATAACCGTCCTGCTTGTTTCCTGAATCCGGCTTGTCCCCAACAATAGTGAAAAAAAAAAGAAGCCCCCCAGCTTTGGGGGTTTTACCAATACGGCACGTCCAACGCCCCCATCACGATGTCTTGCAGAAAGCTCCTTTCTCTACAGCATGCTTACATGCCCTTCTTTTACCCGTTCACCATCTTGCACATTGCTGCCCGTTTGCCGCATTCCAGCGAGGCTTCTCCATGGCCGTCTTCTCTTGCCTGACGGCGCCCTTCCGCCGCAGGCCGTCCCAGCACCAGCGAAGCACCGACGGTGGGATCAGCAGCAGCAGCAGCCCCCGCGTGCGTCACCGCCGCCGCAAAGCTGTATCTAAGCCCAGGCTCAACGTGGCCATGTCACAGTCGGCCGACGAGTGGTCGCAGGCCACGAGGAACCTGCTCGAGGCGGCCGTGACGCGGCCGCTCCCTCCCACGCCCGCCGGCGCGCCGCTGCAAACGCACGCACAGCTAGCCCTCGCGCGGACGGGCGACAGTGCGTACACGGGGGCCTACGTCCTGAAGGCTGCCAGCGAGCCCCTGAGCCCGGCTGCCGTGCGCAGCGTCGTCGAGTGCATCGGGGTCCTGTTTGAGGGCATGGCGTACGCCGTGTGCGGGCTTGCGGCCATGACATACTACGGCTTCCGCGGCCGGCGACCGACGCAGGTGAGCCTCCTCTGCCCGTCCGAGTCCCGGCGGGTGATGCAGTGCTGGGCCGTGGCCAAGGGCATGCGGCCGGTGCCCGACGCGCTCGACGCCTTCTGGCTCAACACGCCCGACGGCGGGGTGCGCCGCGTGCGCCTCAAGTTCACCAGCGAGTTCCGCGGCCTCTCCTCGGTCCGCGTGGGCCCCTCACGCACGTCCATACTCACGCTGCCCAGCGTCGCCGACATGGTGGCCCTGGGCTACGTCCACGGCCTGCAGGACGCGTCGCTGCGCCGGCAGCAGGCCTTTGCCAACGACATGTGCTGGATCCTGCGGCTCATCGCCGAGATGCGCGACGAGGGCGCCGCGACGCACCGCCTGCGGGGGCCGCTGGTCCCGCACATCGTTCAGCGGACGTTTTGGCTGCCGTTTACGCTGTCGTTCCCGGACTCGGTGGCGCTGTTTGCCCGGGCCGGGTTGGCCATGGACGTGGACGGGCTTGGGCTGCGGCAGCCCGCCGGTGCAGGCCGGGTGGATCATGCGCAGCTTCAGCGGTCCGCCGCGCGGGTGGTGCGGTTCGACGATGAGGTTGGTCGTGAAGAGGACGCCGAGTGGGGGAAGACGCCCAGAGCCACGATGGCCAACTCGAGCGCCAGGAGGTATAGTCGGCCAACGACGGAAGGGACACTGCGACATCAAGGCCGAGCTGTGCCATCAACGCCTCCGAGGCGTAATTTCGAGCCTGGCGATAGGCCATATACAGATCCCGGCAGTCCAGATTATGGAGGGTTCGTCTAGATGCTTGGAATAGAGCGGCACATGGTGCTCAGGGACATGTAGGCTGCCATCGGATATTGGAACATGTAGGGTGAATAGTCCATTAAACAAGAACACTTGTGGAAATGTCGTACGCTGCATCGAATATGCGGCGTGATGAATCTCACCCTGGACTTTGCTTATTGCACATCAGCTACACATTTTAAACTGCAGCACTCTTCACACATTCAACTACTTTAGTCCTTGCAGTGGTGAGTTCTCTTCATTCAAAGTCCTAACTATAGCCCGACTCCTTCTCATGGATGCATATGCTCTCCGGAAAACAACCAAGCCGTGTCGAGGAAGCTACCTGTCATTACAAAGAGTAAAACCGCAAGTAGAAATAAAGCAAAGTCCCTGTCCCTGACTAGCCCATATCCGCTGCTTATACTTGTTACTCCCAAACGCCCGTTAAGCATGCTTCATCTTAACCTAGTCCTCCAAAGCCCAAATCCCGCCTCAGAGTGCACGTGTCTGCAAAGAACTCCGTCTCTAATCATTCCCCATCTCTATCCTCATTGGTACCCGGTAAATGATCCAGATCTCTTGGGTCGGGTAGATCAGATGGTTGGCTTTCGTGTTCTGAAGCCGCCCCATCTACCGTAACCTAACGTAGACTCGGCACCACCAACGAATTGACGTAATGGCGAGAATCCTATGCTCCCATAAGAGGAACTTTCTTGCCGCGCTTGCCCAAAAGTGTTGCGTTGTCCAAGCTAAGCTCAAAGGCGCCCTTCTGCCGGTTGCGATCTCTGACCTGCTGCCGGGCGGCAGCCGTGACGGCGGCCGAATGTTGGCCGTATCCCCTATCATTCGCGCGCTCCCGTTCCCTGCCACGGGTCTGGTTCTCCTGGTCCCGGATATTTGCCTTCTGCATGCTCTGCTCTATACCATGCGTGGTGGCATTCGCCTTGCGACCAGTCTGATCGACCTGCATCTCATCTTCCTCCTCCTCCTCGTCGAGGCCGCCTAGTGCCTTGCCAGGCCCAGCCTTGGCTCCGACCTGCTGTCTCCTCTTGCCTTCCTCTTCCTGACGATGCACTGCGTAACCGACGTCGAAAACTTCGCGAAGGTTGACAGCGCCAGGTGATCGGAAGTCGTAACGCTTGCCCGACTCCTCGAAGCGAGATGCGTCGAACGCCTTGAGCATAGCCTCAGGCTTCTTCTTTTCCTCTCTGGGCGTGGGGCCACTCTGACGGATCCACGGGTGTGCGAGGAACTCGGTGATGGTGTAGCGCTTCTCCGGATCGACTGTGAGAAGATGCGATATCAAGTCCTTTGCCATATCGGAGATATCGTCCCACCACGGTGACAAAAACGTGTATTGACCCTTGGCCACCTTCTCAGTGAGCACTTCGATGCTCTCGTCGTAGAATGGTGGGAAACCACATAATAGCGTGTAGAGCACACATCCAAGTGCCCACATGTCGACGGACTTGGAATACCGCTCATCCTTGACGATCTCGGGAGCAGTGTAACCAACGGTACCGCACGGTGTCATGGTCTGGTTGTCCCATACGATCTTGGAAAGACCAAAATCTGCAATCTTGATCTGGCCAATACCGCCGGCACCTACGCCGGGAATGAACTCGCCTTCATCAACCTTGTCCTCGTCACCGGGCTGCTTGGGCTTGGGGTTCTTCGAGGCCACGAATGCAGTGGGATAGAACAAAATGTTCTCAGGTTTGATGTCACTGCGCCTTGGTCAGCCCGTCTGACGTCACGAATTTCAGACGCGCCACCGCCAGGAATACACTTACCGATGCACAACTCCCCTCTCCTCGTGGAGGTATTCCAGTGCCTTGGCGACCTGGACAATTACGTGACGTGACAACTCCTCGCTGAAGTAGGTCAGGCGAACGATCTGGTGGAAAAGTTCGCCACCAGGCGCGAGTTCAAGAACAATGTAGTAGTATTGCTTTGACTCAGAGAAATCAATGAGTTTGACAATATTAGGGTGATCAAGCTGACGCATGATTTGCACCTCCTTCAGAATATTGGAGCGCTGCCATACGGTTAGCACCAGGCTTCTTGCCACGGTCTACGGCCACTCCCTTGGCGCATACAAGAAGAAAAAGCAAACAGACGGGAATGGCCCATTTCTCCAGCAGTAGGCATAGTAGGAAAAGTTGTTGCTCGCACCTCTGCAGCTTTCGGCACTTTCTTGAAATCCGGATGTAAATGGTTGTTTCCCTATTGTGAGGGTTGCCCCTCAACGGTTGGTATCGTGGAAAACAGAGAGCAACGAGCAGTAGAAACTGAAAGAAACGGGTGACGCGGAATGGACGACACCGAGTGGAACTCACCTGCATGCTGTTCATTTCGTACTTGCGGACGACTTTGATAGCAACCTCCCCGCCTTCTTGGCCCGTAATATCGCGGGCACGGTAGACATTGCTGAAGGCGCCGTCACCCATCTTCTCGACCAGTTCCCAGCGCTCAAGCCCGGGATAGCGGGGAAATTTGCTCTTGGTTGCGTTCTCCTCGGCGATCAGCTTGGCCAGGTTGGCCTCTTCGACACGCTTGCTCTTGGGGGCTGCTTTGCTCTGGACGTTTTGGGCAGGCTCAACATTGTGTGCGGCAACATGGCCGGCCTGCGCAGCGCGGTGCTGACCTGCGCCAGGGGCCTCGGAATAGGCCTCATGTGCGGCAGCTTGGGCCTGAGGGGGCCCTTGGCCGTAGCCAGGTTCGGAGATAGCCATGTGTTGCTGGTTAAGGGGCTGAGGTACGTCGGCGGGAGAAGAGTCGGGCTTGCGCGAGCCGTCTTCGTTCACGTTTGTGGCGCGAGCTTGTTTTCCTACGAAGGATGGTGAGCATGGAGGGATAGGCCAGGTTTATGTGAAACCTCGGAAGAGGCTGCCAAAAGGAGATGACAAATGTCGTCACGACTGTGGGCTGTGCATTTGTGACACATACCATGGCGGATGAAATTCTTAAGTTGCTGAATCGTCGACATGTCTACCAAGGGGGGCGACACTGCTGTGCGCCTATGCTGTGAATGCGAACGCGCGAGTCTATGTGTATGACAAGAAGCAGAATACAACGCCGAGGCGAAGTCGGGAAAAGTCCAGAGATGGCCGTTCCTCTGTTCAGGACGCCGCCGAGGGTGCAGGAACCAGATAACAGACCAGGTCCGGCAGTGGATGGATGTCGTCACAGCGATTCAGGCAGCCGGGTAGAGGCAGAGCGAGGGTTTGCGGGGTTTAGTGCGCTGAACCGTGGCTGTTAGTTATTTCGCAGGGTATCAGGGGCGTGGCAAGCGAGATGGCGAGAAACGGTGACGTCTGGACGGGCCAACGTGGGCGGGAAGAAGGGAGCAACGGAGCGAGGATGCTGGATGAGGCTTGGAACAGGGTCAGGTGGAAAAAGGTCCCCGGGAGCAGGGAGTCGAGGTTGATGGGGAGAGAGGATTGGACGGGCTGGACGGGCTGGACGGGCTGGATGGGCTGGATGGGCTGGCAGGTGATGCTTAGAAAGCAAAGCAGCAGCGCAGAGAAAGTTGGGCGGATGGTGGGGTTTTTCTGAGCCAAGATCGTGGGCGATGAAGTCAGAAGCCAGAAGCCAGAAGAAGCACAGCCGCAGAGCAGGCAGGTGCCTAAGCCAGGTCGCGGCGCGGGGGACTTGGCTTGGGACTGGAACTGGAACTAGAACTGTGACTGGGACTTGGACGACAACGTCAGGCAAAGTACAGGCTTGGTGAGGCCTAACATGAAATGGTGCATGCGTAACGGAAGAGTCTTTAGTGAGGTACTTCGAGCCCAGGGTTCAAGGTTGGAGAAGTTTAAAACGGTTTGATTTCATGCACGAAACAAAAGATGGAATTTCCAGAGGAAGGCAAGGAAACGGTTTAGACTGGACTTGTGGACGGGAAAGCATGCCGTCCGTTCTGGAGTGTGTAAGTACAGGGGGCACACGCGCAGAACCTGGAGCGAACCAATGGCTTGTCTTTCTCTTTTGTCTTGGGCCCTGCGTCAACCAGCAAGAATCGTTGTTGCCATCATTGTACAGTACGGAGCACCACAAAAAACCAAAAACCAAAAAAAAAACACCCCCCCGGGCGCTGATGCGTCTGCGACCAGCAAAGGAGGGGCATGTCATGGTCGAGTTCCGGAACGGGGGAAAGAAGACGATCGGCGGGCAGCAGGCAGCACGGGCATCATTGTTTTCATCATCATGTCCACTTGTCACCGCCGTCGATGGTTTAGGACGCACGTACTGTTCGACGCGGTCAGCCGGGCCAAAAGCAAAGTGCGAGTAGAGTAGTACGTAGCCGCAAGGCATGGGCGCGAGCTGACGGAGGGGGAGGGGATATAATGAATGACGAGGGTTACGTTGCCTACCGGGCCGCATGGACCTTTATCGACTTGCTTGCCCGCAAGGCAGCCCTGCTGATGGCATGCGTCTGCTTTCTTCCGGTTTGGGACGACGGTCACTCACTCAGAATGTACAGTAAATTATTATGTCCCTCGTTTTCGGCGGCTGCGCATGCTGTCATCAAGCACCCGACGCGTCCCTCCGTTACCTACGCAGCCCATGCCGTTCCGTTTTGGAGACGGTACGCGGGCTTTGGCGAGCCCAAGCCTCACTTCACCCNTGCCAGATTTTCCCTGCTGCTCTCCCTCGATGGTGAAGGAGATGGCAGAGATGAATAATTCAGGGTGATACTAGCACATGATGCAGGCTGTGATTCGTCGCTGCCCAGGCTTTGGATGCGCACCATGTCTTGGCAGGACCCAGACATCTCCGTAATGACGCTGCAGACGACGTCACCTGCAAGGATGCCCTGCGCGCGCCGCCGCAACGCCACAGGCCGAGACCGTCATGGTGAACCCACATCCCACTTTGCATGCATCATACCCTTGGGGCTACCCCAGCCCAACGGGCGACCCGCAAAGTCTTTCTCGTTCAAAGGGCTCAGCGAGTGAGTAGGTGCTGTACAGCGGTTATGGCCCGGCTTGCCCGGCTCCAGGCATGCGACTTTGTCAGTTCACACGGGTCTCACTTGGTTTGCAGCTAGTGTAGGACATGCATGCACTGTGAGGCCAGGTATGCTGAGCCTCTGCTCCTCGTGCGAGGCATGAAGCCGTAACGGCCACGATACGGACCACGACAAGGCATCAATCAAGCTGCATGGTTTCCGGACGAGCCGTCTCGCAGCCCAGGGCCAGTTCAGGTTTCCGCACCGCAATACCGTCGCCGTCGCCGTCGCAGATTGGCTAAGACGCACGAGGGTGATCCAGAACTAAAAGCCAAGTCTTGCTTGGCCTGCACGTTTCATTAGCACATGGCGGCTTGCGCGCTCCTGGGCCATCCTAGCCCCCCTCGCGCCCATGCCACGAATCAAGCAGCCAGGGCAACTCCGCTGCCGAAGTCACCTCTCAAGACGACGTCTCGCATCAACGAACCACTTTCTTGCACTTGGAGCCGAGGAAGCTATGCTGTGTCCAGCGCTAGTCAACGGCCGTCTCGGCCTAATGACGACCTCAACGGTTTCCTTCTTTCAGGAACGAGCCGAGGCCAGGCGCCTTCCCACGCTACTGCATGCGACGAGGTCCAGCGTCGGTCGAGGATTATCGTCTCATTTTCTTTGTTTGTACGTGCGGCAAGGCTGTTTCATGTACATTCATTGGCATTGGGGACCATCTGCTAGGCGTTAGGGTTGCGGATATCCTTGATTCTCTTGCATTGTGACGGTTGCCTTGGACACTCCGCCTTGCTGCAATCTTGATATATTGCTACTTCAAACGTAGACCTGCCGGAACCGACCAGACGAGACGTGGGCATAATAACCTTTTTTGAAGCCCTTAGGTTTGGAGCCAGACATCGTCACATCACGAACATGTACTCAATACTTGGGCGCAGCGAGGGAAGCTAACGTCCCACATTCCACTAATGTGCAGTAACTCTTACTTGTCCCAGTCGCCGAGACTGCAAACACAACCCCTTCGACTACCCGGAAAGATATGACCTCATAGGAGCGCACAAGGGTCATCACAAGCACGAGCCCAGCAACCGTTTCCTCAACACCGTACCGACCAAACATACCGTGTACCTGGACGCCGTGTGCTGAGTAAACAGTACGCACAACGCGCGGAGTAACACATCCGTTTTACTCCGTCGTGCGGCTGTGACGAGCATAAAAGGGGCTCTCTGATACCAAGGACACTGTGATTGGTTCGTACATGCTAACATTGACGATCGACTTGTAGATCATGTACATCCCCGGTGGACCATGATTGACGCTCTTGACATGGACGTGTAAGGGAAATTTGAAACAGTCTTCCGTCTATCCATCATCGCGGACGTCAAGTCCGTCACAACCTTGTTAAATAACGACGTTCAGACGAGCCCCCAAGCTGCATATGCTCCTCCCTCACCCAGCTACAGCTTGTATAGCATAACGGGCACATTGTTAGCCTGACCATACGCCGTGAGCTGCCTATTCTTCCATCCGTAGAACCACCTCAAGGCCAATGACGCAAACGTAACCAGCAACAACAGCGCCGCGTTTGTCCAGTGGCCCGTCGGGTACCCGTCGTCCCTCTCCTCGGCCCTGTAGATCCACACGCCCGGTATTTGCCCCAGCCCTCCGCCGACGCTGACGTTGATGGCGATGGCGAGCCCCGTCGCGGCCGTGCTGAAGATGTTGGACGTGAGCCAGCCGAGCATGGGCGGGATGCAGGCAAAGGCCCCCGTCGTGGCCATGATGAGGCCGCCATAGCGGGCGGTGTAGGCGGTGGGCGGGAGGGCCGCGGACACGATGAAGCCGGCGGCGCCGACGAGGGACGCGACGGCTGTGTGGACGCCGCGGGCGTTGAAGTGGTCGGCGGACCAGGCGAAGAGAACCTGGAAGGCTGGACACCCAAGTTAGCCGCGTTGATCCGATCCGCCTTGTAGCGGTTGTGCGAGTCTCACCATAGGCCACCACCCAAGGGGGCACAGTCATCAGCTGGGCGTCCAAGTCGGCATACCCCAGCCCAGACGTGATGGAGGGCGAAAACAGGCTCAAGCTGGCAAAGGCCGGGCTCATGGCGAAGTAAAGGAGGTAGTGTCCGTACAGCCGCCAGTCGGTCAGGGTGGCCTTTGCGTCGGCCCACGTCATGGAGGGCTGGGACGACTTGCTGCCCTCGTGGTACAGCCGCTGCGCGGCGAGGTCCTTCTCGGCCTCGGTGAGCCAGTGGACGCTCTCGGGGTAATCGGGGAGGAAGAAATAGACGACGAAGGCGGACAGGCAGGAGGGGATGCCTTCGAGGATGAAGAGCCAGCGCCAGCCGGAGAGGCCGCCTATGCCGTTCATGTGGCCAATGCCGTAGGCGATGGCGCCCCCAAACTATGTTATAGTCAGTTTGTCTGTTACCAACGTTGCAAGTGGATGGAAAGCCTTACAGCTCCGGAAAGGGTGGCCGATGCAAGAATAAAGGCGACACTGGGATGCCACTCAGCAAATGCGACAAGCTCAAGACAATCTCCGCCAACTCACCGAACGCTGCGCTCATTGTGCTTATACCAAAACGTCAAGTAATAAATCAAACCCGGGAACAAACCAGCCTCAAACATGCCTAGGAGGAAGCGAACGGCAGTGACGCTGGCAAAGTTGTGGGTGCCGCCGAGCGAGATGGTCATGGCGCCCCAGAAGAACATGAGGAAGGCGATCCAGCGGCTGGGGCGCAGCTTCTTGAGGAGGATGTTGCTGGGCACCTCGAAGACGGCGTAGGCGACGAGGAAGACCATGAGGGCGATGACAAACTCGTAGTTGGACATGCTCGTCTCGTCCTGCATGTCATTGTTGGTGGACGAGTTGAGGCTGGGCGAGCCGGCTTGTTAGCATGGCGAGGAGCCCAAGGGGACCGGGGATGAGGGTGAGTCTTACATGCGCGCATTGCCGATGTTGCTGCGGTCGAGGAAGCAGAGGAAGTAGATGCTGGCCGAAATGGGCACGATCTCGAAGGTAATGTGAGCGAGTTGCGGTCCGAGGTGAGGGGGTTTGAATTACTCTAAAGTCCTGCTTCCGCAGCAAGCGCTTCTCCTCATCGCTCATGTCGCCCCTGATGAGCGAATGCTGCTCCTTCTGCCAAGCAATAATCAGCTTCGGGTCGGAAGAGCACACGATGCGACAGTGTGTATCTCATACGTTGTCCTTGCTGGGCCCTCGCACGGATTCCACATCCTCCGGCATTGAAGTTGCCGGTTCCTTCTGGNGAGCACACGATGCGACAGTGTGTATCTCATACGTTGTCCTTGCTGGGCCCTCGCACGGATTCCACATCCTCCGGCATTGAAGTTGCCGGTTCCTTCTGGCCGGCCTCCATGACTGGCAGCCACCGGATTGAGGGAGCTGGGAAGAAGCTGAGCTTGTGAAGAGGCGTTTGTTGTTTGTTGTTTGTTGTTCCCTCGGGATAGAGTTTGGGTTGCTCGGGAGGGGTGCTTGGTGGAGCTGGAGGGACCCTGAATACACGCTTCTGGTCAAGCCTTCGAGGCCTTGGGCGGCAGGTGGATTCTCAGGGTTTGGAGAGGGAGGAAGAGAGAACGAGGTGAGACATTAGAGGAGGAGAGGAATAAAAGGGACGGGGAGTTCGAGGCACCGGGGGGGAGAGGGAGAGAAGGGGACTGGAATGCGGGGGGGTTGTGTAGGGGATCGCATCTCGTCGAGGACCATCCATGGCCAGGTGCAGCGTCGATCCGTGTACGAGCATTACGTAGCATCCGGTATTATTATTGTTGTTGTTGCACGGAAAGATTTCGGCACGGTATTCCTAAGCAGAAGTCACGGTGCAGGACGAGGCCTGGGGGCGGGGGGCATCCGGAGGAGATGGTGGGCGTATTACACGGCGGTAAGAAAGCGGTGTCGGGAATAAGACAAGGCATGTCTCAGACGCGGCACACGAGTTGTCTGTTTAGTTATCTATGACTGACTATGTGGACGTATGCAATGCATGTAAGTGCATATGTGAGCCAGTGAAAAGGGAAGCAGTTCCGGTTGGTGGTTTAGCCCGATGCCCCGGCAGTTGGAGGCGCCACGGCCGATGTGTGGGGGGCCCTGTCGACGAGCTCTGCCTTTTCCCCCCCCCATCAATTTTCGTCATTAGGTGCGGAGGCCTGCAGGTTCCTTTGCAAGACGATGGCTAGGGAGAGAAAGGCATGGCATGAAAGGATGGAGGGAGGGACCCCGCGCCGGGCATCGGACTGGCCCATCCAGCTCCCTGGCAGACAATGTAACCCCGGTAGGTTATATGTCACTGTACATGTCGCAAAGACGCGCTTGCTGCATCTGCCACCAACGGGAAGGCCATCGCACGACCCAACAAAGCAACCAACGGCTCGACAGATGGGCGAGGAAAGACGTTGGACGAGTACGCAAGGACGGGCCAAGCCCGTGTGAGTGGGAAAACTGCCTTGGCTCCGGGGCGCCGGCCGGCCAAGTGGGACAGGCGCCGGACACCCCTTGTCTCGAAATGAAAAAGTCTCGGCGCCGAGACGCAGGAGGGGTTCGTTTGCGTGAGTGGAGGAGGCTGTCTAAAGTGTATTTCCTTGTGTCTAGAATAGTCTTGAAAGGATTGGCATAAACCAGTCCATGGTCTAGTAAGAAAGCGCGCCACAACAGCACCATTTCACTCAACTCAACTTTGTAGTTACCGCCCCGATATTTGGATGAAGTGGCTACCCTAAATCAGAAAAAAAGAAGAAAAGCCCAGGAATGAATCGGAGGCCGGGGAAGAAGGCCCTTTGTTCCGCATGTCAATCATGCACCCTGTTTTCATGAGACTTGATGATGCAGGGAGGATGGTGAAATGTCGAATACGAGAAATACAACAAACTCTTGAGACGGTGAGTGTACTGATATCCAATGGTTCTTTCTAGGGGCAAACAAGCGCGCAATACCTTGCCCGGACTCACTCCTCGTCCTCTTCAGACGGCTCCGCTGGCCAGAAGAACCAAGCGACCACCATGATCAGCTTGGTCGCCGCCGCCAGCCACAGCGCGCCCGCAATGCCGACGGGGCTATGCGCCAGCAGCCCGCCCACGACGGCGCCGAGCAGCAGCAGCAGGGGCGCGGCGGCCCTGCGGTTCCGCTCGACGTTGCCGAGGGCGAACAGGTCCTTGTCGGAGAAGAGGTCGCAGTAGATGCTGGTGAGGACGACGCTGGTCAGGGCGTTGTACTTGAGGGCGCGGCTGGTGACGGCCTGGCCGCAGCTCTGGAAGGCGACGAGGGCCAGCGGCACCAGGACGGTCCAGTCGACGGCGTCGGCCGCGGCGGGCGGCGCCGTGCTGACGATGACGGCCGCGGCAATGGTCAGCAGCATCTGCGCCGTGAAGGACGCCACCAGCACCCACCGTCGCTTGGGCGAGAAGTAGCGGTGGAAGCGCGCGAACAGGAAGGACCCGATGCAGAAGAAGAGCAGCGAGATGCCCGAGCGGTACAGCCGGATCGACACGGGCGGGTAGACGAGCGAGGCGAGGCCCAGGCCGACGTAGACGGTGTTTCCTTGACGAGCCCCAGAGAGTCAGCACAGTTGGCTTTCAAGATGCGCGGCGTCGTGGGGGANGCCCCAGGCGTTGGTCGAGGAGCTGTCCAGCAGCCCCGTCGTCACGTAGCACAGCAGCAGCACGAGGTCGGCCCAGTCGCGGCACACGTCGTCCCTCAGCAGCTTCCTCGTCCTGGCGAGGAAGCGGCGCGGCGCGGGCTTGCGCAGCAAAGGCTGCTGTTCCGCGTCGTGCTGGGCGCCGTTGCGCGTGGTGGCGGTGGTGGTGCCGTAGCCGGTTGTCGAGCTCATGATGCCCGTTCAGCAGAGGTCAGAATGTATGACTCTGTTGCTGTTTCGATGGTTGCGGAGCAGAGGGGGGAATGAATGAAACAGAATATTGAAGAAAAAAAATAAAAAAAATAAAAAATATAAAAAAAATAGAATCTGTGATTTTGGCGTGGATATGTTTCCTTGGTGTTGCGCCGTCACGCAACCTTCCCACTGTACTGCACCGGCTCGCCAAGAAGCGCTTCGCTGCGATGCAGAAACGTGTGCCGTGGACCCGGCTCGGCTAGCAACCCCGTCTTTTGTATCTACGGATCAGCTGTAACCGGGGGTGGTTTCTCGGGATTCACAGCGGCCTCCAACAAGGTCACAGGCCAGCGCCAAGCCAAAGACGGCCGTGGTTCCTGTCCAAGGCGGTCGAGGTGCTAGGAGGATGCAAGTGAGCGAGTGGATGTGCGGAATTCAAGAATTGGGGAATTGGCATCAGGGAAGAGGCGGCACACAGATGGACGGATGGCCTTTATGCTGGGCAGTGAGAGGGGGCAGCTGTCCGCCTGTCTGTGTGTCTGCGTGATGCCGGGGCAGCTATGCCGTCCGTCCGTCCTAGAGACGGGATGAATTGATGCTCAGGACAGACCTCCTCGCCCCCGGGGGGATCCAGGACGGTAATTGACATTGACGAATCGGTAGATCGGCATTGCTTGAAGCTCGCCATGGCCGGACTTGGCTCGGAATTTGGGGACAACGTCACACACACACACCCCTCCCCTGCCGTCCCTGGGCAAATCCCCCCAATCCGTCCCACCCCCCGATCGATTCATGTCGCCATCATCAACTGGGAGGGGGTTTCACGCTGATCCCGGGCATCGCTAGACGCCTTCCCTCCAGCCAATGGCTAGATGCCGAGCTTGCGTGATTTGGGAGCTTAAGAAGGGCCGCGGCAGCGCCCAGGGCTAGTGTCCATGACATGATGGGTATATCATCGGGTTTGGGTTGGCTCACGAGACTCGACCCTCCTCCTTGCGGATAAAGCTCCATCTCGCTCTCGTCACGGCTCTAGACTGCAAGCTCTCGTCATATTCTGCTTCCTCGCGCTTGACTGCTGCCCAATTGCCCTCGACGTTGACCGTCCGTCCCTCCTCTCCCCATCGTCAGTCACACTTGACCCTACGCCTCGTTCTCACCGCAGCATCGTCAACCATGAAGCTCGGCGCATCGCAGCTGCTGCTGCTCGCGGGAGCTGAGCTGAGCTCGGCCCTGCCGCACATGGACAGCCCTCGCCAGCGGCTGCTCAACGGCCTGGACCTGCCCAGCAAGTGGCTCAGGGGCAGCGGCTCCGGCTCCAGCTCCGGCTCCAGCAGCAACGGCAGGCCCTACACCCCCGGCAACCGCAACCCCTACGACGAGCCCGTCGACTCCATCGGCGACGAGCTGGACCCTCTGCCCTGGCGCAACGGCGCCGGCGCCTCCGTCCTGGGGCCCTGGAACCCGGAGCGCGCGCGCCAGAACCCGGACCTGATCCGCCCGCCCAGCACCGACCGCGGCGGCGTGCCCAACATGCGCTGGAGCTTCGTCGACTCGCACATCCGCATCGAGGTAAGAGGGTGCCGTCCCGTCCCGTCCCCCCAGGGTCTCCCGACGTCCCGCGCAGCGCAACGAACCGCTAACGAGGCTGGGGGTTTTCCCCGTGTAGGAGGGCGGCTGGACGCGTGAGACGACGGTGCGCGAGCTGGGCACGAGCGTCGAGCTGGCCAGCGTCAACATGCGCCTGGGCAAGGGCGTCATCCGCGAGCTGCATTGGCACAAGCAGGCCGAGTGGGCGTACGTGCTCGACGGCGAGGTGCGCATCACGGCGCTCGACTACGAGGGCGGCAACTTCATCGACGACCTCAAGAAGGGCGACCTCTGGTACTTCCCCAGCGGCGTCCCGCACTCCCTGCAGGGGCTGAGCGACAACGGCACCGAGTTCCTGCTCATCTTCGACGACGGCAACTTCTCCGAGGACTCGACCTTCCTGCTCACCGAGTGGCTCGCCCACACTCCCAAGTCGGTGCTGGCCAAGAACTTCCACCTCGCGCCCGAGCTGCTCGAGCACATCCCCAAGGACCAGAAGTACATCTTCCAGGGCTCCGTGCCCGGGTCGCCCGACGACGAGGAGCCCACGGGCAAGCACGTCAAAAAGTCCAAGTACAACTTCACCCACCGCATGCTGGAGCAGGAGCCCGAGACCTTCAGCGGCGGCGCCGTGCGCATCACCGATTCGCACAACTTCCCCATCTCCAAGACGGTCGCCGCCGCCCACGTCACCATCGAGCCCGGCGCCATCCGCGAGATGCACTGGCACCCCTCGGCCGACGAGTGGTCCTTCTTCCTAGCCGGCCGCGCCCGCGTCACCATCTTCGCCTCGGAGGGCAAGGCCCGCACCTTCAACTACGTCGCCGGCGACGTCGGCATCGTCCCGGCCAACATGGGCCACTTTGTCGAGAACATTGGCGACGAGCCCATCGAGATGCTCGAGGTCTTCCGCGCCGACGAGTTCCGCGACTTCTCGCTGTTCCAGTGGCTGGGCGAGACGCCCCAGCGCATGGTTGTCGACACCCTGTTCGCCGACGACAAGGAGGCCGGCGACAAGTTCTGGCACCAGGTCAAGGATGCGTACAAGGATGTGGTGACGAAGCCGTAGGGGGGGTGTCTGTTTCCATTGTCTCTCGGCACGGTGAAGAATGTCATGTTCTCTCCGTCTATACATTTCCGTGTCCTGTACTATAATTGACTCAGATATCACAAATTGAAGCCATAACGAAACAGCCATTACTGCAAATCACTCCTGCTTCCTTTGACAACCGCAACTGCATAGTACTTCCTCAGTGATATGATTGGTCTGACAAGAACAGGCCAGGGCGATCCGTGCTTCCGCGATCGGCTTGGCGGCGATTTGCCAAGCGCCAAGACGTGAACCAACCCACGATAGACGATCTGACAGACGCCTGCCCAGCCGTACAATCACCGAGCACGACGAGGACAAACCATAGGCCCGATAGATGACGGAATCACTCCGCGGGTCGATGTTGTTCCGCAGTATACATGAGACAGACAGGCTTTGCGCTGGGAAATCATCAAGACCGGCACTTGAAGAAGGCGGGGGTAGCCGTCAGCGGCCTCCGCTTACTGTGTGCTTGCTGCTGTGCTTTGATTCTTCCGGGCCCCCTGCTAGCATCGGGCTCTATCCGCTTGGGGATACGGGGAAGGGAGCGGAGAAGAGCGAGGTCTGCCCGTGATGGAGCTGGGCCGCTCCTTGCTGGTCCACTTGAGCTTCGTTCAACCTCGTCATGCATCGTCAATGCGAGGCCGTCCGAGAGGGGTCAAGGAAAAGGCGTTGAAAGAGAGGCTCGGCAGTTCTCATCCCGCTTATCATTGTCCGTATCTCTTATTCAACTTGTAGGACTGGCTGTGCGAGGAGCCCGGGGAGGGTATCCAGACGCACTCGGGCCAATGTCGGTTTCCAAACCATGGCTTCGGCCACGATCCTTAGATCCTGCAACGTTCTGCCTCCTCCAGGTTGCAAAATAGTTCGCGCCAGGCTTCGATCAGCAACGGTCGAATGTCGGCATCGCCGACTCGTCACATCCCGAACCAGGTCCTTATTTACTTCGTCTATTAAAACGGCATCGGCTGCTGCAGAGAGGGGGGTGGTGGTGGTGGCTGCTGCGAACCGACACCAAGGAAATCGATATCTCGAGGAAGATCCCTTCCCTAAGACGACATCGATGCAACGAAACAAGGGGCCCCCCGTTGCAGATGCGACTCTGCAACGCTGCCCGCAATGACGTTGTCCCGGCTTGATATCGGTTTGCCCTCGACGATGATTGCTCGCTGATGGGAGGGGGAGGGGNGGGGAGGGTCAGCAGGGAAACGCGTATAGCTGCAGTTGCTCAATGGCTGGCCGACCTTTTGCTTTGCTGACGACGGCTTCCGCTTTCCGCGAGGAGAGGGAATGTTACCCGATCCGAACGGCTTACACGGCGTGTGCAGAAAACGTGATGGGGACCCCTCCCTGAGGTCCGTGTAAGCGGCTGCAACCATCTCTCGCGTAACAGCCCGGCAGGGATTCGGACAGGCCAACCCTTCACCGTAGCCCCCGTCTCTGCCTGTCCGACGCTTCACCTCTTTATCTGCCCGCCTGACTTCGGTCAGTCCAGCCTTCGCTTCCCGTCTCCGTCTCCTAGTCTCTTGGCCGGACTCCTCCCCCGCAAACCTATTAACGGCAGGGATTCCTCTCTTATGCGGGGTTGGAGGAAGCGATAGGCCAGGCTGAAACGGGAACAGCATCACGGGCGCCCGCGAATAGGCGTCATGGACTGAACTGCCGAGTCCCTCGTTGACGAGGATATCCGGAGTTGCTTCGGCGTTCGTGCCTTTGACCGGGTGACTCGAGGCAATAGTAAGGACAAGGTTGTTGGGGTTGCCATAGCAGAAGCCTTCCCCCCCCCCTTCGTGGAGAGGGGTGGGGTGCTGCGGCTCGGATCGAGCGGCACAAACGGCGTCCGGGGGGGCAGGCGACGATCGTTCCGATGGGGAATGTATTCCTGTGATTATTCTGCAGTCTTGTGGCCCGCAGCTTCTTGATATCCGCTACTCGCCAGTCGAGTCGGCGTAGCGGGAGGCATCGTATAAGCGGGCTTGACGGCAAACGCTTCGGTCCTTGACTCGATGATCAGCAGCAGAAAGCGGACGGATCGGACAGTGTACTCGGATACATGAACGGGTTTAAAAGGCGATCGAGGTGGTATCGCCCGTCCGCATCGGGCCTCGAAGCATTACCGCGAGGGTGTCATCATGTTACCTCGGCCACCTGGACTATCCTCGAAAGTGCCGCCGCTCCTTTCCTCATTCGAGAAACGTCTCACCCTCCCCTCACCGTCTCTGCATCTACATACAGCAACGGAGGGGGGGGGGGGCAGAGGGGGTCAGCCTAGCCTGGCCAAACCTTAGCTGTGTGTGTGTATGTGTATGCTTTGCCGAACGCTCTCCGCCCGCAATCTACTCACCTCCGTCACCACTGGGACTATGTCTTGCAGAAGCTGTGATGGGCCGGCGTAGTCACCAAGCCGGGCATTGGCCAACGCAAGGAGGGGGGATGCAGCCATCATGACGGCCGTCCCTCGTCTAAACGCCTCGCGGTGGAAGAAGAGGGACCATGTCCCAGGGGAACTTCTGCGCAAACGACATCTGAGAAGAGGAGAGGGGAGTGATGGCGGGAGGGGAAGGGGACCTGCCTAGCTGTGTGCTTGCTTGCGTGGTCTATGGGTCTTGAAGCTCGAGCCAATAGAGTGCTTACGCTGCGGATGCACTGACGATCCAAAGTCACAAGGGAAAGCTCGTGATGGGGAGACGTGCATGTGAAGCGGCTGCGACGTTGAGTCGACGGGAGGCTCTGGGTGTTAGCAACGGGCTTGTAACAACAGGGACGACGTGGTGGCTGGCTGGCCGGCTGGAATTGGATAAAAAGGGCTTCGTGTCTTATCCCGAGAGGAAGTGTCAGTCGACGACAAGCTCCTTTGCAAAGAGCCAGTCTCTTGTTTCTTCTGTCCTTTGTCCTAGGTCCTGAACTAGGACATCATATCTTCCTCCATCCGACTTACACAAGCTACTCCTATAAGCGTGTCGAGTCCTGGTGTCCTGCCACTCTTACCCCCTTTATCACCAGACCTCGTATACTCCGTACTTTGTTTGTCTCTGCACCCTTCGCCATGGCTGCCCGCGTCAAGAAGACCACGGACGCCATCAAAGGGTCTCTCCGGACCGACCCCAACTGGAACCGCCTCGGCAGCTGGGTCGACCCCGTCAGGCGCCGCTTGCCCTCCGCCACGGTCGAGTACATCGTCGAGAAGTTCCCCGTGGCCCAGTGGCTACCCCATTACAACTACAGATGGCTCCTGCAGGACTTCATCGGCGGCATCACCATTGGCGTCATGTTCATCCCCCAGGGGCTGGCGTACGCTCAGATTGCCACCATCCCCGTTGAGCATGGCTTGTACTCGAGCTGGTGGCCGTCGGCCATCTACTTCTTCCTCGGAACCTCCAAGGGTAAGACCACTCTCCCCGCCCCCCTTTATCTCCCCGTGACGTGTCAGCCGGGGCTCACGGTGTTGTAGAGCTATCCACCGGCCCAACTTCCATCCTAGGCCTCCTGACAGCCGAAGTCGTCGCCGACCTCGCGCATGACGGCCACTCGCCAGCCCAGGTCGCCTCGGCCGTTGCCTTCATGGCTGGTGTCTACTCACTGGCTGTGGGTCTCCTAAAGCTCGGCTTCCTGCTCGACTTCGTCTCGGCCGCCGTCCTGACGGGCTGGATCTCGGCCGTGGCCCTCGTCATCCTCCTCGGCCAGGTCGACTCCCTCATCGGCATGAGCGTCCCCAGCGGCACCGCAGAGACCATCCGCGGCATCCTCGGCAATTTGCACGAGATCCGCCCCATGACCCTTATGATCGGCTTCCTCAGCATCTTCCTCCTCGTGGTCCTCGAAAAGATAGGCAAGAAATGGGGTAAGAAGAACGTATGGATCAAGATCCTCGGCACCAGCCGCGCCGTCGTCGTCCTCATCATCTTCACCCTCATCTCCTACCTCGTCAACACCGGCCGCGAGCCCGATAACTACAGGTGGCGCGTCACAATGGTCAACACTCATGGCCTGCTTCCCCCGGAGACTCCCCAGACGTCTCTGCTGCAGCAGGTCGTCGCTCGTGCCTTTGCTCCCTTCATCGCCATGGCCGTCGAGCACCTGGGCGTCGGCAAGGCGTTCGGCCTGAGGAACAACTACCAGATCGACAAGAGTCAGGAGCTGGTCTTCCTCGGCGTCGAGAACATCATCAACAGTCTCTTTGGTGCCATGACGACCGGAGGAGCCATGTCCCGCACTGCAGTCAACTCTGAGTGCAACGTCCGCACGCCCCTCAACTTCCTCTTCACTGCTGCCTTTATCATTCTGACTCTGTACGAGCTGGCCCCCGCCCTGTACTGGATCCCTCAGGCTACTCTCTCGGCCATCATTGTATGCCACCTCCTCACTCGTCTCGGAAACCCTCTAACAGCTTGCAGATCATGGCCGTCGTCCACCTCATCTCCCCGCCCCGTCTCTTCTACCGCTATTGGCGCATGTCCTTCATCGACTTCGTTGCCTCGATGCTCGGCTTCTGGGTCACCCTCTTCACGTCTACCGAGATTGGCCTCGCCACGGCCGTCGGCTTCAGTATCGTCTATACCCTCCTGCGAATCGCCTTCCCCCGCTGGGTCGGCCTGAGTAGCAACGAGACGGAGAACCAGCACATGTACATCCCCAAGAGCCGCCCCGACGACGACCAAGTCGAGGTGCCCGCCGAGGCCTTCCTCGTCCGCTTCACCCAGGACGTGCTCTTCCCCAATGCCGAGCGCATCAAATCGGCCGTCATCGACTCCATCAAGCTCAACTTCGAGCAGCCGCAGAGCATGGCAACCGACATGAAGAGCGTCGACCGCATGTGGAACCAGTCCGGCCAGAAGCAGATCATGCGCACCCGCCGACGCAAGGGCATCGTTCCCATCGCTACGCCCCTGCGCTACGTCATCCTAGACTTCGGCATGGTGTCCTTCATCGACGTCACGGGCGTGCTGTCCTTGATAGAGCTGAAGATGGAACTGCGCCGCTATGCTGGAAAGGACCTTCAGTTCCGGTTCGTCAACATGATTGACCCGGTGCGCGAGCGCTTTGATCGCTCCGAGTGGGAGTTTGCACACCAGGGAGAGGAACGGACGGCGGCGGCGGACGTTGTCTATCCATCGCTGGAGCTCGCTCTCCTACACCGCGAGGGCGACGACAAGTCTGATTCCAATGAGAAGGTTCTGGAGGTATGATGCGACAGTAAAGATCATGGCTAGAATTATGGATATTTTGCCCTTTTGGTTCAACTGCACACAAGCAATCTATGGATGGCCCTGTTTATGGTGCATGATATTCGAGGTAGATAATTTCATCTCACATTATAACATTTCATAAAATCTCAAGATTCCTTGCTTGCGCTTTTTGAATGTGCTGGTTGAATGATGAGTCCCAAGATATCTATAGACTGTAGAATACTCCAAGCGAATGCTCGTTTGAGAACACCGCACACCAAAGTCGGAAGAGAACCTTCCCAATGGCTTTGATGTTTATAATATGCCAAAAAGAACCATCTTTCCAAAAGCCGAAGTCCTCTTGTCACCTTCCGAGACCTGCCGAACTCTTCAGCTGGGCATGGTAGTCCATGTCAAGGACATCCAGCTCGTCTTCCATCATCGACCTTTGAAGTTTCGTTGGCCTCGTAGATCGGGATATCGAGAACCTTCTAGAAAAGTTTGCAACCGGTTTGGGGGCAGGCAAATCCATAACCTGATGCTGAGAACGCAACTCGTCTTTCTGGAACACGGAAGACGACGTGGAAATTTCCATACCCTTATTGCTACTCGAGGTACTAGTTCTGAAGGGCCTGGATACGGCGCGCATCAATCGGCTGTGGCAAATCGATGTGACCAGGGGAGCTAGAATTGGCAGGGAGCAGCAAATGTTTCCAACGGTAAGCTCGACGATACTAATTCATCACCGTCAGTAACTAGGTTCAATGGGCATTCCGGGATGGCTCACGTGAATGTGACAGGCACAGTGTTGGCCCACGTGTAGTCTCCGTACCCGTCGCGGCTTGTGTGTCCTATACGGACCAAGCAAGTGGCGAGCGAGCATCCACAAGCTCTTTGAAGGATTAGCAACAACTCAACAAGACGCACCGTAGCGATTGCCATGGGGTTTTCACATACATCAAACCCGTCATGAATGTCCCTACCACGGCAAACTTCTTCTTCCGAACAAGTCCCAGCTTGAAAACTTGGTTTATCGGAATTATGAGGATGACAAAGTCGGACACGGCGCCAAAGAAGTTTCGCACGACGGTGATGTCGACCGCAGACGGAATGCAGGTGCCCGTGTTGAGCGCGACAGCCACATTTTGGCTCGTCTCGGGCACGCACTGGACAAGGTAGGCGACGCAAGTCGCGAAATAAAAGGCTGACAGGATGCCGATGCAGGAGTAGATGGTCAGTCTGACTGAGTATATCGGGCGGAAGACGCGCAGGTAAAGGACGAGGAGTGCCAGCTTGACAAGCAACAAGCTTATGCCGGACAGAATGCAGATGACAATCAGCATCTACAACTCAATTGCATCAGTCAACCGTTTCCGAAGCAGGTTTTCTTGATTGTAGGTGAGATGTCGTACCTCGAACCAGAATGGGTCAAGATCGCTCACAGGAATCTCGTACAGATGCACTCCGTAAAGCATGTCAAACGCTGGGGAAACGACTTAGACGGTAGCTGCAGCATGAGAGGGTTAAAAAACTTACAGGCATATACCACTCCGCAATAGGCAATGGTGCTCGCCTAACGGCAGGTCAGAACTGCTTTGCGTACTCAAGTTGCTCTCTCTTTAAACGAACCACTGAAGTAATTCCTGAATCTTGACGAGCAAGTGAGTCCAACCATTCTAGTGCAAAGTGAGTAGAGGCAGGCTTACAATCGTCCCAGCCAAGCTTTTGCTTCGTCTTCCATCGACACCAAAGCCGTAGCCCCAGAAACAAAACCATGAGAGGCACAAAAGCATACATTAGGCTCCTTGGAAGGTAGGACAGCGACTCGGGGTTGTCGAAATCGGGCACCACTCCGGGTGGCGGCGGAGTGGCCGGCGTCGTGGACAAATCGACATTTTCCACTAATGACATGTTGAGCTGAAGTCGAGAGGTGCCTGTCTGATGAAAAGGAGCGGATTATCTGCGCTGCTGAAAGAGTGCCAATATTTCAAATGGATAAGGAATGAAAGACTGTGTTATGTCCATTTGAGTTGACGAGTGTTGAGTCCAAGAGTGAACAGACGGAAATACAGGCATCGTCAGATCGGAGCCGTAGGCGAGGCATGACGAAACCAGATATAACAGGCACGCCATGCTGGTCCTGTCCATCGTGACACGGCGAGAGCAGCCACTTGGCAGTGCAGCCTTGCGCGCAGAGAAGGTATTCGGGGAATTACACCATGGGAATATGATCCTATATACTGCAGGGAGTCCTTGTGGTATGCTTGCTGAGGTATGGAGTGTGCTAGGCAAGCATCGACATCCCAGATCTGACTCCCGTGCCAGGTGGAAACGAGCCGGGGGCGGAGCGGGCTGACTGGGATTATTCTTGGCAGTCCCACGGCAGACTGACCTATTCTCGGCACAATGACGAGCATCATTCCTTAATTGGCCATCCCAGAAATCCATGTTTCGCCTGTCCATTTTAAGGCACAGCGGCATGGCATGTTGTACAACATGTTGGCCGTGTGGTTTCTTTGCGACTCTTTTGCAGAGGAACCAAGCGCATGCTGAACCACGTCGGCGCCGACGGCTTGCAACATGGTCTTTGCCAATTGCTTGGACAAGTAGCGAGCCGACAGCAGCCCGCAGATGTTGAGCCGGGAAACCGATCATGGTCGCATGCTGTGCCGTGCGCGCGGAGACGAACCGCAGTGTCTCTACTCGGGAAGGGCCGTCCTTTCTCAGTGACTGGTCGCGCGCACTGGCCTCCGGCCCAGAATTTGCGTCTTCCAAGATCTGAAACTGCAACCAAGCGCTTGGGGGGGGGGGCATCCACGTTGGCGCTGTAGCTGTTATGATGTACTGGAGGAGATGGTTGCTTGTTGCTTCAACGAGGTGGCTGGAAGATCAAGTCTGCGTTCACGGGGATGAGCTGGTGTACATGAAGGGAATGTCGAACGGCCTTTCCCGATTCGGGATATGTTCGAAGCGCATTGCCAGAAGCAGCGTGATGCAGTCTCTTCTGCATCTGTATTGAGTGGCTTTGAATCAACTCTGGGTGATTCTCTCGCCCATATTAATGTGTTGTGTAGTTCGATTTGGGCATCTGTTTCTTAGCAGCAGGTGAAGCCAGCGTTAGTATAGGGTAGGGGTGGCTTGGGAGGACGACCAATGAATAAACAAAGAAACCATGTTAATGGATAAATAAAGTATAATGCATCATTATACATGCGGCTTAGTTTCTGTGACTTGATTATTTTTTAGAGGCTCACTACGTGCATCAGTCGACAGCAATTGAAGTTGTCGACACTTGTACACACATCTGACTGGATCACTACACCACGATATTCACAGGCAAATAGAGAGAGTGAAAAGAACGACAAGTCTCGGCAGTCCATTGTACAATTACAGTCACTGCAAAATTGAACTATTTCGATGACACCAATATTCCCGCCTCAATCATTGATATTCAAGTTTCAACACTCAGCTGCTCATTTCAACATTTGTCAAACCATCATTGCAGAACGGGCCCAGATCATCGCCAACGGTAATTACGGTACAGTAATCAGTGCAGGGCTGAGCTTGGCGGGTCGAAACCCGCAACTCTTCGGCGGAAGAAACCGATCTCAGGGGTCAGGGGTGTTTAGCCTCGCGTTTCACCTGCGCTGGACTTTTTTTTTCCTCTCCAACAACGTCCAGAAACTCATGACACGAACCATCTCATCGTGTTCTTCTTCACCTCATCATCGTCACACACATATATTGGCTTGCCATCTCTATCCTACTCTGTTGTGACACATTGCCCGCTTCGTAAATATAAGACAAACACACTTGAGCATTCACCATGTTGTCCACCATCCTCATCCTCACCACACTGGCCCTACTCGTCAACACCCTCCTCTCCTGGTCCGCCAACCCATCCGCTGACATCGCCGAGCGCAACGTCATGGCCACCAGCGCCTACTCCCTCACCGGCGGCGCCGCCGTCAACCTCGTCTGCGCCGCCATCGTCCGGGCTGTCGGCGCCGTGGCCCCCGGCGACGAGATGGGCGCCTGCTCGCCCTACGGCCTCATTGGCGCCGGCGTCTCCGCCCGCCTTCACCTGTTCTGGCTCAGCGGCTACACCCACGGTGAGTGGGCCTACATAGCCGCCTCGCCCTCCAGGACGCTGCGCAGCCTCGATAGGGGCGTCGAGGCCGCGAGGGATTATGTGGGGGACGAGCTGAAGAGGCTGGGACTCGTGGGAGGCGTGGACAAGGTGGTTGACAAATCTGAGCTATGAAAGAGTCTTGCAACAATATGAATTTTAAGTAAGTGATATTTCAACAGGGATCTGAAACCTAGAACACCACGACAGGGCGCGAGGCTAACACCCACCCCCAAGACTAATAACCAAACCTCCAATATCAAGCGAGGCTGATCCCTTGATAATCTACTAGAGATGTCGCATCCAAGATGAGCAATCATTTGCAGCTGGTCTGTATGATAGTCGTTTTACAATGATCAAATAACTCATAAAGCAAAAGAGAGGGAACTCATAACTAGTCACAGAACCAGACACGACTTGTTTTTATGATTTTATTTTCTACTACTCTGAATTATCCAATCCAACCAAAAACCAGTCTGTTGTCTTGGAACCCTTTTCATCATCCACCGCACACCGCTCTCTTTGTCTTGTAACACTGCTTGTCAGCGACCAAAAGCGAAATACATCAGCAGCCAAAAGCAATGGGCTGTCAAAGCGTCTCAGACGCCCGGCGCACCCATGCCTTTTTAATTCCAGGCCCTCCAGCTTCTTCGTTTAAGCAGTGAACTCGACGCGCTTGGCCTTGCTGCCGCGGCGGCGCAGGCGGCGAGCGGGAGTGGTGGCGGGAGCTGCGGGAGCTGCGGGAGTCGCGGGAGCGGCACCGGGAGTAGCCATCTGGACGGGGACGATGCCGCCGAAGGGACCGGCGTTGGCGGGGTTCTCGCAGCGGACCAGGCACACGTTCTCCTCGCCGGCGGCGGTGCCGGTGCAGGTCTGGTCGGCGGGGATGGCGGTGACGAGGGGGAAGTCCTGCATCTCGCCGTCACGGTTGCGGCCACGTTCGTTGCCCTCAACGTTCTGGGTAACCGAGAGAGGCTGCCAGTCGGCGCCGGTACCGTCGGCGTTGATCATGCAGGTGTAGGGACCGGCACCGTCGCTGTTGACCTGGTGGATGGTCATGGTGAGCTCGCCGCCAGGGGTGATCTGGGGCAGAGCATCGCCGGTCTCGGCCATGATGGCGGTGGTGCCCTGCTCGACGTCGTTGTCGCCACCAGCGAGGGTCTCGCCAAAGGTGTCGGCAGCGTCACCACGGAAACGGGTGGCATCCTGCTGGAAGGGGTCGCGGTTGGTTCCGTCGCGAGGAGTGGAGGTGTCAACGCCCAGAGCCATACCCTGGCCACCAGCGTCGCCAACAGCGTTGATGATCTGGGAGTGAGCAGCGGCAAGCTGAGCAGCAACCAGGATGGTGGCGGAGAGAATGGCCTTGATGGAAGACATTGTGATTTGATTTAGTGATTTAGGGTTGGAAAGAATAAGAAGTATTCCGGAAACTTGTAAAAGGAGTAGTAGTAAAAGTGAAAATGAAACCCGACCGGCGGAAAGAGAAGAGAAGAAGGAGCTGAAGAGGCTGTTGGAATTAAGCTGATGATGTTTGATGCTGATGATGAGGAGAGGGAAGTTGGACTGGAGTGGTAGAGGGCCAACCGCTTTATACCCTTTGGCTTCCTCTCATGATTCGCGAGTAGCCCGTGATAGCCTCCCATGGCCCGCCTGTCTTCCCGCTTAGACTCTCTAGCAAGGTTGCCCAAGAAGGTCAAAGAGCCTTGGGCGGGCCTATCGAAACGCTTCAGATTGTGGGCTAGCCTCCACAATGATCGACCGCAGGAGGAAAACAAAGCATGGGGTTAGGTTTCCTGGGCTCCGTCGACCGCAGGAGGTCTCACAGACCACAATCTTGAGGTCATCGTGAGGCTTCACCATGAAGTCGTGAGACTGAGCCGTGATTGGCCATACCGGTTGAAAGTTGACATTCGAAACACATTCCAACCTCAAAGTGCATGGCCGAAAATGGCTAGGCCAAAACGTGGGAGGCGGTTGCGACAAGGTGCGTTTCAATGATCCGGCAGATCTGGAGTCTCGGCTGTGCTGCCGCGCCAAGCACATGGCCGACTGGAGGTCGAGGCGCAAGCGAGGACCATGACTGTTTCCCTGTGTCAGGGCAAACCTCAATTCCTGCGACCTTGCCGAGGAGGTTTGGTTTCGAGGAGGCTGAGCCCGTCCGGATCCACGAAGACCCGCGATGCCGCCAAGGATGGCATCAGTAACGGATTTCATCAAACGTTTTGGCTATCATGTTTGAAACAGAAGCAGCGCTTTCTGGCCAGCCTGCACACGCTGAAGCACTGTCCAGAAGCAAGACGTAGCTTCAGCCTCAATCCCCCGTGTCAAGCCATCCCGTCCATGGCACTTGCTGGCACGTCCGAGATGTGACCTTTGGCTGACCTCAAGGGTACACGTAGCCAAGACCTCCTGGAAGCCCTTTTTGCGGCTGTGTTCAAGTAGGAGGCGAGAACCCAGCTCGTATATTCGAGGGCCCATAAGCACCTCAAGCACCGTCCAAGCTTGTTATGAGCAACCCCTATTAAACAGGACATGCGTTTGGAACACTCTCGCACCAACTCCGCTGCCCTGAAGTTGCTGGAGAGACGCGACCGTGTCAAAGCGGGAAGGCTTGACGCTATGTGTAAGTTGCAGTAGCAGCAAATTTCTTGGTCCTCGGGAGGACTTTGACTATTCCACTTTAAACCCGGCGCCATGACTCGAGCCGTCGTTTTTCGGTAGCAAAGTGTACAGCTCGGTCTTCACTGGCTCCTGAGTTGGTTCACCGTTCATCCTGCTTATTGGCATTTCGTCTTCTGTGACCCTGGCCGAGGAGTCAAGTGGGCGAACTAAGGCATTGGTTCCACAAGACGATTCAGCGCACGCAACCGGGGGAGCCGTCTGACCACGATGCCTTCAACTCGCCATCGCACACTACTGTGGACCATTGAGGCCAAGACGTTGACTCGATCTCATCAAGACGAGCCCCTTTCACCTTCTGCCTGTATCATGTCTTACGCATGGCTTTGTTGCTGATTCAAGAGTCAAACGCATGATGGTGATAGGTAGAACAGTTCCATTCCGTTCCATTACCGACGTCGTCCAAGCCGGAGCCTGTCCGACAATGGCGTCCGCCACGGAAGACGTACAGACCAGGACTTGAGTCGGGATTAATTCTTAAATCTTGAATGAAACCAACGAAGGGAGGTTATATCTGCAATAAGAACAACATTATGCCGAAAATGTGACGGAGGCGCGGTATCGCGTTTCAGTGTGTCACTCTGCCTCGCAGCCGTTTCGTTCCTGCACAACTAAGTCATGACTCGAAACGTAGAGGGGTATATGAATCTCGAAATATTCTGTTCGAGCCACGACTGCTAATTCAAGAAGCCCGCTTGTGTTCATGTCATTAATCGTAACTGGGTCATCAGTACCGTTTCCGTTCCTTGCCCCGCAAGCTCACCCTCCAGAGGCAACAAATGCTCTTCGACTCACACCACTGCTTTACCTCTGCAGGGCTGATCTCACCATCAAACCCCACCCGTGTCAACTGTCCCGAGTTGAGCCACGATGTCAAGTCCTCTAGCACGACAGGGTCGTAAAGTAGTATCTTTTCGTGCCAAGAAGGATTGGCTGGATCAGTGCTTCGTGGTGCAGTGGTGATGGCCTTGAATACATGACTAAACAGTGACTCTTGTGACGCGCCTGTCGGGACGACATTTAGAGGCAAATCACTCTCTTCACCGAGTGATAGCGATACATCGATAGAGGCGGGTGGTGAAAATGTTGGCTCGGGAGAAGAGCTGTGCAAGTCTGAAAACCCATCGTCCTTGTCGGATGCTGAGTCGGCAATTTCGATGACCACAGTGCAGTTGGCTTTTGGACGGCGAGAACCACGAGCAGTCTTTGCGGCTACTGAGGACTCGGGTTGCTTTTTCTTCGAGCTGGTTTTCGCTTTCGAAGGAGTAGCGGCCTCTTTCCTAGGCCGTCCTCGTGGTCTTTTGGGTGATGGTGGTGGTTGAGCAGAAGGCGGCGGTTCTTGGATCTCTACGTCGCTCACGTCGCTAAAGACCTGCCCATATTGATTGTCAGATTCCTTGTGCATCGTGGGTACCTGGCTTGATACGCTGTCGGTTGTCTCTGCTGCCTCCGCCTCCGCCGACTCGAGCGCTCCCGCACCGCCCTGATCCATTCGAGATTTTCCTTCCCAGCATTGGTCAAGCAACGCAATCATGGCCGAGCGTCGCTTGACAGGTTTGAAGCCGTACTTTGCAATCTCCATCAATAGCTGAGCATCCGTGTAGGCCTCGTAGCTAGGGCGTACGGATTGCACACTGTCCATTTTCTTGCGTGACTTGCACGTCGTTTGCTTTACTGCTGTTAATTGCAGAGGCAGCGTTTCATGCGCAGGTGCAGCTTCGGGCTCGATTGCTGATAGATTCTTGTTGGCATCTAGTGTACCTGTTTTGGAGGAAACGTCGTTCTTGTTGATGCCCGTTAAACCGCCCTCGGACCTGACAAGGTTGGGGACTTCAGGCAAGGTGACGTCGTTTGCATCTGTAGAATGAGTCCGTCCCATTTCCAGTCCACCGTACCCAAACGGATCTGCTTCGGTATGCAACGGTTCATCCACCAAGTCAATCACCTCGAGGTCAAGAAGTTCTCCTTCGACGTCTCGTGCACCTGCATCCCAGAGTTTCGGCCGGGCTTCCACTGGCTCTATTGTGTCACTGTTCAGTGGTGTGTCGAAAAGAGAGAAATCCAAGTTTTTGGACGCCTTTACAGCAGCTCGAACATCCTGCCAGAAAGTGGGAGACTGCTCCCTTGCTAATTGACTGGATGTCCCAAACACAAAATCCTGATCCGCGACTTGCCTAAGAGCAGCTGTCGGGGATAAAAGTATTGGTTTTGGGGACTGAATCTTTTTCTTGGATATCTTGGTCGTCTTTGTGCGCGGTTTCGGTTTAGCTTTGCCTGTCCCCTCTGCATTTGATGGCCCCGAGTCCTTCTTATTACTGGGAAAATAATCCTGGATAGAAGCTGTAGGAGAGTCTGGCTCAACTTGGGTTGCAACTTTGTAGGCTGCAGTAGCGAGAGCGGTGATGGTACGTGGTTTCTTCTTTGGAGCTTTCTTCTTCGGGAGCTTCTCCGTAACAATTTCGGCGGTGCCCTCTGCTGCTGGTCTAGTTGCAACCAGTTCTACAAGCTTGCGTTTCCTCAAGACGGCCGAGTCCTGATCTGAGCCAGCTGCAGGCAGCGATTGACCTTGGCTATCGCCCTCACAGCCGTACTTGTCTAGCAGATTTCCAAAAACCACGTCTCGGGTATGATCTTTGTCAGACGAGGAAGGCTGCTCATTGAGCTGTGATGATCCTAAGTCCAGATATATTGGTGTTTTCGAAGTCGGAGGCGTCCAGTTCGCCTTGCGCGGCATCGCAAGCTCCAAGTCCAGGGTTTCCAGCACGTTGAAGGCAGCGGCCTCCGCAAGGCGAGGGGCAGTCGTGTCAACATGGTGTCGGCTCACAGTCTCCTCCTCGCTCTCGACACGACTGATATCCCTATTCTCGACGTCGTCTTTTGTCTGCGCAGTTGTACTTTTCTGAGGTGCCGCTTTTCGAGTTCGCTTCTGTGGCTTCGCCGCGTCAGGGTTGCCAGTCTTCTTTATCGTAGCTCGAGGCTTCTTTAGTGCCGCCGCCGTCTTTGCTTGTTTTGGTTTGCGGGACTTGAGTCCGGATTTCGTCGCAACCTCAACAATCAGCACGGAAGAATCCTCGTCTTCATACGAGGTACTGTGCGTGACAGGTGCACGGAGTAGTGTCGGCTGTCTGTCCAATGACTTCAAGACATCCGCTGCGCTAGTAAAGCCAGAGGGTACATGATCTGGCACCTTGGCTGCCGGGCTGTTGTCCAAACCACCATGGCGAGGCGGACTATGTGATGCCAGCTTCTTCAAAGAAGGTAGGCCAGGTGATGATGAAGCCATCCGGTACGATTCAAGTCCTGAAGTACGAAGTCGTGCGGATGCGATTGCTCCGATGAAAAGGCGCGGAGTACATCCTCCTTGCTGCGGGCGTAGCAATCTTAGCGAAGGTGATGCGGCGAGATCGTAGGGTGCAAGACGGTGCATAGCATTGTCGCGCTATGTAACTGGAAGGGCGCAACTGCTGGGACCTTTGTGGCGAACGCCCATCGCATGGCTCCACCCACCCAAGACGCCTTCTAAGGGGCCGCACTTAGCGCGAGCCGTAGTACCTATGGTACCGTACTAGATTGGCAGTCGCGAGGCTCACACGCAGTCACATGACAGGTCAGCTGACGCACACAAGCCCTCCCCGCCCACGAAATTGCCGGAGCATATCAAATTTGTAGACAACTTTTCTGTATCCCACCAAGAGCTGTGACGCCTCACCCTTGCCCAACCACACAAGAAATCACGCTCAACCACACACTCCAAACACCGTCAAAATGGAGAACGACCGTGGCGAGATCGTCGACCTGTATGGCATTTCCCAGCTCAAGAACAAACATGACCATCCGAATCTAACAGTCACTGTGCAGTTACGTCCCCCGCAAGTGCAGTGCCACCAACCGCATCATCAAGGCCAAGGACCACGGCTCTGTTCAGATTTCCATTGCCAAGGTCGACGAGAACGGTCGCGCAGTCCCCGGCGAGAACCACGTCTATGCCCTCTGCGGTTTCGTCCGTGCCATGGGCGAGAGCGACGATTCCGTCAACCGCCTGGCACAGCGCGACGGTCTCCTGAAGAACGTCTGGAGCGGTCAACGATAAATTGTTACGAAAAGGTGCCGTCAATCACCGCCCACCGCCCACGGGGCGAGACTCGGCGCAATTGGAGGCTAATGTTCGCAGTTAGGGACGGTACGGACATGGAGGTTTACCTGGGTGGAACTAGAATTGGCTGCATCTAGCAATTCCAATTCATGGCGTTCGGCTCGTTTTCGACGCAACAATACCACGATCATACGATACCACGGATGTGAAGACTCTACGTGAAAATGTGACATGGTGATCCCCCGGCTGGTAAAGGGTTCTCGGTTCGACCCCCGGGCTGCATGATGGCCGAGGATTCTGGGGCTACTCTGATAGTCTCCATGCCGCAAATTGATGTGGTCCTGAAAAAGCTGTGGTGGTGAAGTCCCTACGCCATAGTACAGATACGGGTCAGACATTGCTGACTTGGCGTTTCGAATGATATGTCGCAATGAACCATAGAGATTATCCTAAACAAGACTAACAAACGGGGGTGCACGCCTTTCACTGCAGATGCGAACTCCTTACATGCCATTTTCGATACCTGCCTTATACGCGGCCAGCGCCCGCTCTCTGCACCCTTTGTGCTCGACAATCGGTTCGGGATAGCCGTTCTTCTTGGCCTTGGCCCCAGCCCCTCTACTGTACGGCTCGTGAATGGCTTTGCCTTCGATGCCCTTCAGTTCTGGTATCCATTTGCGGATATACTCGCCATCCGGATCAAATTTCTCGCTTTGAAGCAGGGGGTTGAAGATACGAAAGTACGGCTGTGGATCAACACCAACACTCGCGCTGAATCCCCAACCACCATTGTTGCTTGCAAAGTCGCCATCGACGAGGTGCTCCATGAAGTATCGCTCGCCCTTCCTCCAGTCGATCAGAAGGTCCTTGGAGAGAAACGAGGCGACAATCATGCGGCATCTGTTGTGCATATAACCCATGCCGTTAAGCTGGCGCATTGCTGCATCCACAATGGGGAAGCCGGTACGGCCGTCGCACCACGCGGCAAAGTGATCCTCATCGTAGGACCACGATATGTTGGAGTATTCGGGCTTGAAAGGCTTGTTCATACTAATACACGTTAGGCATCTTTCGAATTGAATGTTTGGGGGGCTTACCAGACGTATGGCCAGTTCACAAGGACATGTTTGTAAAAGTCGCGCCAGGCGACCTCGCTAATCCATCCCTGGATGCCTTCGTTGCCACCATTCAGCTTCTTGGTCTTGTTGCGATCTCTGGCTGTCTTGATGCAGGTCCTGGCGCTGATGGTCCCGCTGGAGAGATGTACCGACATGGAAGACGTCCCGTTACTTGCAGGAATATTCCGGTTTTGGTGATAGCCTCCCACCTTCTCTTCGCAAAATTTGACAAGCCTGGCTTTTGCCTCATGTTCTCCGCAAGGCCAGTAGGCGCGTAGCCGCTTCTTCTCTTCGGGCCCCAACGACTTGTTCTCGGGAGCATCTGGAATGTGACTGTCAAAAAGCTTCTCGTACTTCTTTCTGGCATCTTTTGGATTCTGCTCTGGGTCGTGGTATAGATCCAGAAGGTGCTCGTTGGCATGAATGTGGGCAACCCACGTTCGAAACCATGGTGAGTAGACTGCATACTGCTTTCCCGAACCGCTTTGCAATTCCCCAGGGACCACCACGCATGTATCGTGGACAACTTCGAAAGATTTGGCGTTCTCTGAGAGATCTCGCACCATGTGAGCTTCACGACGGAGCTCGTCGACTTCGTACTCCATGTTGGTGAATAAGTGGCTGGCACCCCATTCCTCCATGAGCTCCAAAATCCGGTCTGGGATTTTCTTCCTTTTCTCTACCGTCTCCACGTATAGTGGGATGTCCAATCTGGCGAGGTCGTCCTTTAGCACTTGCAGGGTCCGTAGCATAAAGTCTACCCTGGCAGGCGAAGTGAAATGGGCCTCAAAGTCTTGAGGGCTCACGACGTAGAGACAAATCAGAGGGACCCCCGCCTCCTTGGCCTTGTCGCTAGCTAGAGAGAGGGATCTGTTGTCTGTGGTCCGGAGGTCCATTTTGAACCAGTGCACCACTGCATCCTTGGGCTCAACACTGGCGCGAGCCTGTTTGGTGTCGTCCAAGGCGGCATTGAGCTCCTCAATGGGCCGGGTGAGCTCGTTGGCGTTGTATGCCCGGGCACGAGCATTGCTCATCTCGGGCGGGTAATACTTGCGAAGAACGATGCCATGGTCCTCCGCCTCGCCGGTTAGGGGATGAGGCTCGCGAAGGCCGGTACGGGCGCTCTGTTTCTTGGCCCTCTTGCTCCTGTCCACTGACAAACCGTTGCTAGGGGAGGTGGACTTGCGCTTAACGGCTTTGGAAGGCATAGTGGTAAATCTGGCGATTGCCGCTTGACAGGTTGGCCTGGGAATATACAATCGCGGTATGTGCAGCACACGCAGCAAGAGGCGCATTTATCACCAGCGCAATCGGAAGAAACAAGACGGTGGAGGTTGAAGCGGGCATGAAGGATGGTCAAACGCGTGGGTTATTTACTAGGTCTCATTTCAGTTTGCTTTAAAACCACCAGTTTGATTATCTTGGACCTCCCCCTTGCTTTCCATCTGGACAAAGCTTGTCCAGGCACGTAGAGCAGAAATCAAGTCCCCGATGTGGTGTGCGTCATGGAGGTGCTGAGATCGGGGTCTAGCCGCTAAAATATACGATTTGCGATCCGGTGGCTTGGGCCAACGAAAAGGGTGCCTTCCCCCATCCCCACGGTGTCTCATGTGCTAACTACTTACGGCAAGTAGCTTCTTTCCTTTCTGAAGCTTCGAGATTGCAGTTTCCCGTCAAGCCAATATCACGTGGACGAGAGGTACCAAGGTTAGCTGTGTCACTAGATGATATCGTGCCTGAGTAAGCCGCAGCAAAGCTCTTCTTCCACTATTCCTCTCTTATGCCTATCGGCAAATCATTGACTTGCAGCCTGCTGCCTGTTTGAACAACCTGTCCGGGTGGGCGAAGACCGACTGCCAACGGTCCAATCAGCAGGGATCTGTCAGCAGCCGCGAGCCTGATTTTCCCTAACAACCATGCCATGGAAGCCTGCTTCGCACAACGCGCCTCGCTTCGAGAATGAAAGCCCTGCCACCAATCCTCATGTCGTGGCAGGTTTCGCAAAGCCATCGCCCTCCGCATCCGTCAGCCCACGTGGCAGTCCCTTCCCGTAGATCCCGCGGTTGGCAGTCTGCATTGCTGCTGCGAGGTTCCGTTGTCTAAGAAGTTCTGTCTGCAGAGCTCTTGTGTTCACCTTGAACGACACTGCGTCTTTGGTGGAGCGCGAGGACACTCCCCACCCTCTTGTGCGACTTTGCGTATCGATTGTGCGGATTCACCCGTGTCTATACAAGCGAGTTGGCAACCAGGGACTTGGAAGAACGGCATTCACTTCGATCCCCTTGCAGTCAAACGGTTGTTTACCGAGAAGAGCCTTGGTGTTGTCACACATCCTACACTAAAAGGCCAAGCCTCACCTCTCGCCGTCCGAGATACCACTCTTTCTCGCTTTTGAATTTTCACATCACGACCTTGAATCCCAACCCTGAATCACATTCACCCGCAACTCTCCTACTTGCAGTCTTTCCGTTGGGCCGCTTGTATGGTTGTCACATCTTCATCATGACATCCAGCGCATCATGGTATCCATTGGCTGTGGGTCGGTCATCGGACCTTCCTGTGCTTCTGGCGTTCATGGATATGGGCACGGCTGCTTACACCGTTCGGATTACGGACACGGCCAATGTATGGGAGGAGACCCTTGATCGCAAGGCTATATGCATCCGCGGTTGGGCCGAGAACACGAGCATCGATCCCAGTGATACGCCCGACAACATGGCCAGATTTCTGGGTTGCTTGCGTTCGGCACTCGATCCGTCACAACCGGGTCACGAATGTACAAGCCTCACTCTGTCACCTGCCCAAACCGACGATGCCGGCGATGGTGGTCTTACTCTGAAGGTAACATGCCGTTTGACAGGAGTTCAGCCTTTGACGTGGCCGTTTCATCTGAAGAAGAGCCCACCGTCAGCCATCGCTACGGAGCTTGTTCTACCTCTGGTACAAGCACACCATGTCAGAAAGCAAGAAGTCGACTCTCTAATCGAAGCGCTCCACCACAAGGATGCAGTCCTTTCAAAAGTGCTAGATAAACTCGAGGCCGTAGGCACCGGACTCGAGCACGTCTTCAATTCGCTTTCCGGAAAGAAGGTTCCCCGGTCCCAGGCGGACAAAAGTGTACAGGGCTTGGCCCCATTCGACCAGGCAAAATGGAAGAGGGACATCGCTTCGGAAGCCGACGGAGTCAACACCGTGAGCGATCTCATTCACGATGTTTTTGGAAGAGGTCATCTTCCTCTTCTGAGCTCGATCAAAATTGGCGATTCATCGGAGCTAGACCGGTGGTGGCACCATTTCAGAAGTATCACACACACGCCTGTCCGTAGCCTGGTGCAATCTCTAACAGGGGCGGAGGAACCGGGGCCATCGAATCGCAAGGACACACTCGACGAGGATGAGGAATTTCAGGTGCAGATTACCCCCCCTCGTCTCACCTTAACACGGAAGCTTGCAGACAAGGACAACATGTCACTACCTCATGACGTCTCCACCGAATCAGAAGAGGAGGACTCAAAATCCCACCATCCATCTTCCCCGATCTCTCGTGATGAACTAAAAGAAACTGCGCACACAAGGCCAGTCCTACGGCTTGGTAGCTTAGGGCCAAAGCCTTCTGTGACGGGGAGGAACCCTTCACCCCCGCCAATGCCAAGCCCAGGGAAGGATGTCACGATGATTGCAGTAGATGATGATGAAACCGCCTCGGAAGCAGACGAAGATGTCATTGCACCAATTCCTGACAAGCTCCCCTCCCCCTCTGCCAAAACCACCCCCCCAAAAGGCGGGCTGGGACGAATCGGGAAGAAGAAACCTGAGCCACGGGCTCCACGAAAAGAAAAAACCCCGGAACCTAAGGTCCAGGATGACGGGAAAAGCCCGGGTAGCATACGAACGCACACTCCGCGCAAGCTCGGCGTTGTTGGTAAAAGACCTGGGGGATCTTCTCCAGCGAAGCCCGTCGCGGAAGCTGACACAGAGCGCGGCCGGCGTCGAGTGCAACGTGTGGAACCAGAAAGTGAAGGAGAGCCAAGGGAAACGTCGCAAGAACGAGCTGACCGCATACGGGAGAAGCTAAAGAGGGACCTAGAGAAGAAGGCAGCCGCAGGGCCAACAAAAAAGAAACGGCGATTCTGAGGGAAACTCTCAAAGGCTGCTTGGGCAATGGTTATGGTAAATATTTGGCGTTGGATAAGGGGAGAGTTTTCTGTCAAAGATGTCTTGTAGCTATGGTTGATTAGCAATTGTGTGTCTGCACCATTTCATTGTTCTCAGGAGGCGGCATGGCGGAACTCAATACCACAAACTACCGAGCGCAGATACACTCGCGTACATGCCTATCTGCAGCTATATTGCAGTGAAATGAACTTGATCGTAATCTTCCAACCTATCTAGTCCCATAAAACCATCGCCATATACATTTTGTAGACTACCAAGTTCTACCGCTAATACAACACCAAGACACTATCATTTCTTGCTTACAACACGCCTGTTCAACTACGGCCTAAATAATTGTCGCGTGTAGCACAGTGGCTGAATCCATCAGTCCGATCCGAGGGATGGCTCAACGTCACATCTTCATGGCACAACCTTGGATGACAGCTTCAGACGTATCACGTCGGCACTGCTCCCCCTTGCCAAGTGTTGTGATACTTACATTCCCCTCACTCTGCACATCTGCCGTAGAAGCACGGCATGCCAGTGCCGGTACTTGCGTATCGCTGTAGGGGTGATGACACCTAGAAGCGTGGCGGAGAGTCTGTTCGATGGTAGTAGTATGGCATGCTCGGAAACCCGCACGGTGGGCTCGTGAAAGGAATTGGAAACTCCAGGACCAAGAAATAATGATGCTTCAGCCTCTATGCCATCGAGGGGAGTTAAAAGCGCTGTTGATATGATGGATGGAAACATTTGGACATGTTGATGAGATCTGATGTTATTCAACATCCGGTGGTCATGAAGGCAATATTGAGATCACTATTACAGGCAGGGTACTCCTTGACTATATAAACACCGTACTATATCAGAAAGATTATGTTATGCTAAGTCGGGCGGTCGATCAGAGTCGGTGAGATGTGGGTGATCGATGAGGCTACCGTCGATCCCAATAGGATACCAGCAGATCGGACCAGATATTGAGTTTAGTTGAGTTAAGGCTCAAACAATGCGCTTATTTCAACGTCGAGTGTACCAATAACAATGCAGAACAGCTTCCAAAAGACCATGCCATTTGTCCCTCTTGAGAGTCTGCCACGACTTCAATGGATTGGGTAAGATGGCATCAAACTTGACTCATCTTTCTCAGCGGAACACGGGCACTCAATAGTGGCTGCCTTGGCCAGCTCAAGCCACATCTACGGACAGGGCTGAACAAGGCTCCCGTCTTCAGGAGCCAGCCTTTCTTGCTTTCATACGAGTACCTCTGACGAGTGTTGATTTTGTGCACATGGCTGGAGGACATAAGGGCGATGACAAACAATTCTATAATGAAGCCAGTGGAGGGGAGTGCGTGCATAGAAGTTGTCCATCGAAACTCGCAGCAGCGTCCAGAAAGCGGCCTTCGGGTCAGCTGCCGAGCCATCTCGGGATGCTTCCATTGCATATTCGTGCATTAGACGTGATGCAAGGTGTATCCATCCGCGAATCCAGACAAAGCTTACGGGAAGAAGAAGAGGGTGTCGTTGCTGCTCAAACACTTGACCAGGGTCTGAGTAGCCAATCCGCCTTGTTCCTGAAATTAAGTATGCTAGATGGTGGGTTGGACGCCAGATCCGTACATCCGACCGCTGCTCATCAACAGGATGTGCGGGCATGGTGTGGGTGTCTTCACGGACCTTTGCCTTTTCATGCCACCCTCGACTTCCACATGTCGACGCCACTGCAGGGAGGAAACAGGAGGCGCTCGCAAACTGAGAAGGCGTCAACAACCTACGCCCGCTGGTCTTAGCTCCAAGCCGCCGGCGACAGAAATCCAGGCCGGCAGTCAAAGGCCGAGTTACCTTGGAGGCCGGAAAGGTATCTTTAAGTCAACAGCTTGTACTTGTCTAGTTATCATTTCACACGGAGCAGGCCTACCCCTGCCTTTCAACAAGGTCAGGGTGCTTAGAAGCGGCGTGACCTTCGCAGACATGAAAGGAGGGAAGGGCGGGCAATCACGGAAAGAACTTGGACTTGACAGATAACGGCTGACCTGACAGCAGCAGGCCCCCGTGGTCTCCTTGCATCGACTAAAACTCATACAGCGCGGATAGCTCCAGCTACTCGTGCCCCTTGAATCTACAGTCATATAGTGGTTCATGGTGGAACCAAAGATATCGTCAGAGGGAAGGCGTACACCGTTTGCTCAGTTGTTCCTCGTTGCACGTTCTGTCCTAGCGAACGAATCATTTCGTTTTCTGGTTCCGCGCTCATCATCTCGGCATCTCCGAATACATCAGTGGAACCGAACTGTGGCTCTTCCCCTACTCTGATGCAGGCAGGCATAATGTGGTGGTGTGTCTTGCATATACCCCGTCGAGCCAAGGAGCTGGCTTTCGAAAGAGAGATGGCCACGTTGCCGAGCAGGGGAGGCATCAGCCTCGACTCCGCAAGATGGACGTCCCACGAACCAGGTTCTGGGTTTGCAAACTCGCCCGGGCACGGTTGCAACCTGGGAAATGAGGGTGTACTGAGACATTTTGCGGTGACCAGGCAGGCAGAATGATCCAAACCCGCCTGTGGTTCGACGCCACCCGAGTGATGCCTCAACAGGGAACGCTTATCGACTCCTCTATTTTGTTCTCGAAGCGGCTGCTTGCAGAAGTTGCAAGCCCTCTGGGGGATGTGTGGCCTATCGAAAGATGTCGGACTGCTGGGGCTGTTGTCATCCAATCCGTTGATCCACCGTCTCGTTGCTTTCCCCTGCCGTGGCTGTGGAAATATCATCTCGTCTATGTTATATCGCTTGTAATGGAAGGGTTTTCATGTCAAGGTGCTTGCACGGCGGCATTATCCATCCCTTGCTCCGAGCCCGGCCGAATGCCGCTGGCTCTAACCAGGTACCCGGTTCGCAGAACTGGCATAGCTGTGTTGAGATCCCGAGGCAAAGGGGGACTTTGCTAACGTACTTTGTATCTTATTATCATTATTGGCCGCGGCAAAGTGGTGGATAGATGGCGTCCAATGGGGTAGATGCCCGCGTCACTGGTCCGAGACCTGGGCCATGCACTTTGATATCATGGAGCAACCTGGTCGGAACCTATAGACCAATCAGCTCTGATCTTCAGCCTCTGCTTCTCAAAGACATCTGACAAGCATCTGGTAGCTGATAAACTTCACCAAGGCTGCAATATCGCGGAGATCTTGGGGGCGGCACATACATACTGTAGCCTAATCATCCATTGCTCCCGGCCCAAGGCGGCAATTGCTATCACGGTGGGCCCGGGCACCCTTCCCCGGACTGCAAACGTTCCGAGCGTGCCAATCTAGACATTTCCTTGGTGCGGAAGGGAGCACGGGGTGTCTGGTCAAGGATCCTGTATGGACCAACGCCTGGGTTCTGCCGCACTGCAGCCTGTATCGAGGCCCTTTCATAACTCCTCGTATCGTAAACCAAGATGGCCGCAAACCTGGTTGAGGCAACCTGGGGACTACGGATTTGGTCAAAGGCATGCAGCAAGAGCCGCTATCGAATGCAAGATACGTACGGATGTAGTCAAGTGGGTGGACTGGGGGCCCCCTGCTTGATGCAATGCCAACTACACCCCCATCTCGGTTGTGTTGAGATGTGCAAGACCAAGACGCACTTTACACCGTAGATTCGGGGTATCTTTCAACGGAATGGCCTACGTAGAGCCTTCTGTAATCCTTTTTTTATTCCTCGCTTCTTTCTGGCATGATTATGTTGTATATGTATTGCCTCACCAGATCATGGTGTGTAAAGCCACACTCATGAATACTTTTTGCAGAGACCACTCAATGGCTAGAATATTACTCAAGTCATGTCTACCTCATGGGGGAGGACAATGTAGTCGTTCCGGGGATAACATGGTATCAGGTTCAGGCCAGTTTCATGCGTTGCTGCTCCAGGAACCCATAGTCTGCAATACCTCTGCCACTCCAGCCCTGTGGCCGGCCTAGGATTCATATCCCGCCGCCCCTGTCAGTTTCCCTTCTCCCTTCGACATTAAAGACAGGAAGCGGGGTCATGGTTCTCTCGAATGGCAAGCTGCACGACGGATATAGCCGTCCCCGGCAGCGTGGGGGGTTATGATGATGAGCAGTCGGGTTCCTACAGCCCAGGGAGACCCTTGTCCAATGGTGTGCCCGCGGAGACGAGACAACAGCCCTAGAGCCAACCGAAAAAGAAAGTAGCCTAATACGGCCGTGTGCATTGGTTGCTTGCTTGCCTGCCGCTCGTCTTGAAGTAGCAAAGGATCTTCGAGAAATTGGTTAGAGGTATGTCACCTGATGCGAACCTAGATGACCTTAAGGTGGACTGGCAGTGGCCCTATCCCTTCCTACTTTCAGCGAGCCTCAAAAACATCCAGCAAGGTTGGAATTTGTACAGCAGTACTCACGGCGGTAGTTATCACCAGCTCCGTGTACATGGCTGAAACCTAGTCCATAAGAAAATTTGGAGATTTGTGAGAACATGCTTGATTACCCGGTGCTATGTGAAGATGAATACATGGACAATAATCAGACTGTTGATCCAACATATAGATCAGAAATCCTCGAGAACATCGATATCCTCTCCATTTCAAGGAAACCACCGCTAACCAGCCTCCGTAAATTATTCAATGCATCTCCCATAGCCAGGGTCATGGGCTCATTAGCTTCGCCGTGCCGTAGATCCCTTCGGCACAAACCCGGTCCAGCCTCCTGCATGCTCTCCGCCACAGGCGCAAGACAACATGACACTTGCCAGTAAGCAGAGGGACATCTTGTGCAAAAAGACGTTCAAAGACTTGGGTGTACGCGCAGAGCTAAACCCTAGTGGTGTGAAAAGATGAAGAATAGGAGAAATATGAAAGATTGATGCGTGCTGTTAGAAGACCGGAAGAATGTGATTGGCAGCAGCACATAAGTCTGCCAAAAGTGAGCTGTTGAAATCAGCCGGGACAAACTGGGTAGGGTTGAGGGGGGTACGAGTTCCTTTTTGTCGATTTGATGTCTCCCTGGTCCTGGAAAAGGCTGCATCTGCACCCCATTTTACCGCTGCTTCCCTTATTCGCTAGTTGTTGTTCTGTTAAAGTGCCCATCTGGCAAGTGTAGGCACTCTCGTCCTGTACCAGTTTGTCGTAGCTGGCATAGAGACGAAACAGGAAGCCAAAGTCCCCTAATTGTCTTCCCAGGACATGACATTCTGCGACGTGAGGTAAGACTGAGCATCCCCGTAGCTCACATCGTGGTATGTAGCAGAGTAAGGCACCTGCACTTCATCCAACGAGTACGGAAACGCGGAGTGGATCAAGTCATGGACGGTTTGCGAAGGATCGCCGCCGCAGTTCGGGTGCAGTAGCATGTCGCCATAGCCATCGCCGCAGCTCAGAGTGCTGCCGGCATGTGGCATCATGACCTGTAGTGGATCTGCTGCCGTGCCCGTGCCCGGAGTCGGCGGCATGCTATCATAGTCGTGCTTGATATTGCCAAAGTGGTCGGATGGGTAGACCCCGGACGTGGTCTGGGGATGGGCAGGATACGCCCTTGTCGAGGGCATTATGGGCGTCAGCGGCGCCTGGGTACGTGGCAAAAGCATGCTGCTTGGCTCTGGATTCCATCCGTAAAGCTCGCCATGGTCGTTTGGCCGCTGCCGGAGTCGAGATGCTGATGATTGGACGGCTCCCCTGCGGCCCACGGTTCGACGAGGTGGATTGCACTTGCGATATCTGGTGGTGCTCTGTACACCCCCAGTACGGACGGCCCAGTCCTCGAGCACCCACTCAGCGGAGCGCTTCGAGCCTTCGGGACCGGTAGGGTCTCGGTTGGTGAAGGCCTGTAAATGGAACAACATGTGTTAGCATATACCTCAACCAGCCCTGCTAAGCACGCACCAGGACACCCGTAAGGGCTGATGCAACGAACCTTATTCATACTCAGGTTGTGTCGGATGCTGTTCTGCCACCCCTTGAAGCTCTTGCGGGCCTTGTTGGTATTGTCGCGAAACCACTGGTAGATCTCCTGAAGAGTCATGGAGTGATCGGGTCTGGTCATGAGTGCTTGATAGATGAGGTTCGCGTATGGTCCCTCGAGCTTGCCGTCGGCGATGGATTCGCTTCCCTCTCTCCTGGGCACTGAAGACATGTCGGGAAGGCCGGACGCGATGGACTGGTCTGTCATGGGCTCTGTCTTGGGGAGCATACTGACGAATGTGACACCGGAGTCATAGGAGTTCGGGGAATCTGAGTATGGAGAAACTCCCACGGATGAATAAGGGGACTGTTGATCGCTGTGATACACCGTGTAGCTGGGGTAAGCTTGATCTTCGTTCCAGACTGAATGTATGTTGTGGGAGCTCTCTGTTGAAAGCAAAGCATGCGAATAGTACAGCTCTGGGGCAGACACGGGGCTGCTTCCGTCGGTGGTGTGTAAGGACTCTTGTTGAGAGGAAGGAGACGGATGCTGCTCGGGTGTGAGGAGAAAGCCCGGTGCTGGAGAAGACCAGGCTCCGGGAGCTGAATTTGATCGTTTGCAGTTCAAACAACCGCAGTCAACAGTTGACTTTTGGTCATGGCATATCCTGCAATCACACGGGGCCATGCTTGGGGACGGCCAGACTGGCTGCTGACTGCTGCCGCTAGAAGGCAGTGGTCGGTATGTCGGCATCGAATCGAGCATCAACTCTTGGCACCGCTCTGGAAAAGACTGTGATGGTTGGTCCGGGTGCGGAGTAGTCATGGCAAGCGAGTTGTTCTTGGCCAGATGCCTTTGCTGATAGACCGGTAGGGCCGATGAGAAGGCGTAGGCTGGCTCCGGCCCGGCAACCTCCAACACACAAGTTGATTGCCGTGGTCCGGGGACGGGCTGGGGGACGTTGGTGTAGCGTGAAGCTTGCTCACACTGAAGACAATGTGGATCCATGTGAAGTAACTTTATCGAGATGATCTATATGGGTAGAAGGGGCCGGGGGAGGATGAGAGGGCTTAGGTAGATGATGGGCTGGCTATATGGTTACCTCCTGCTACTGTGGAGCAGTAACGAGAAGATGTGACGTTGGGATGTGTAACAATGTTAAAGATAGGGAGGGACAGGTGTTAATCAGGCCGGAGATGGGCTGAGCTTGCGATGTCCTTGGGATCAAGGTTGCCTGGAAGGAGAGAACTGCCTTCCCATTTATGTCGAGACAGATGAGGGGAGAGGGCAAGGTGGCATAGTATCATGAAGAGACCTGCAGCACATCAAGGCAGGACAGGAGGTCGAGTGCTTGACTGAAGTCCTCCCTGACCCCCCTGGTCGTGAACAAGACGCACGCACGTACGTATATGGGCGGGTAGGAAGATCCTGTCAGAATCAGGCCAAGCCCACTGACGAACAAAGCAACGACTCTGGGTCTGGGCATCGAAGTGGGAAACTCGCACACCCTTATGGGGGATAAAGGGGTGGTACATGACAAGGTCAAACAAGGACATGGTAGAGACAAGAGGAGAGGAGCGCCTCAGGGATACATTGTCCCGTACTGCTCATCAGTCTCCCTCCGCGGGCCTGGTCTGTGGGCACCTGGGTGTTGTTGTTGTGTACGCCTTTGTGTGTGTATGTATGTATGTGTGTGCGTGTGTGCTGCCTGTAGTGCGTGCGTGTATGTGTGATTGTCTGCGATGCGGCTTGCCCACACTCCCTACTTCACGCTCCAGTCGAGCCACCTCCATGGAGGAGTATCCTCTATACGGACTAGGGGCATACGGGGGGAAGGCTTTGACAGTTCCGCCGGCAGTTGATGGTGAACGGGAGCGCAAGGGGGTGTGAGGGTGGCGTCAAGACGGACCTTCACCAAAGATGGGCAAACCAACGGACACAAAGGCCCAACCGGAAACGGGCAGAAGAAGGAAGAAGCAGAAGAAGCAACAGAACCGCAAAGTGGGGGGAGGGAGCAAACACGGTTTTCGTCGACGGCTGGGCAGACCCTGCTTCCCCGTCGCTGTCAACGAGAGAGAGGCCATGGCCCATGACGAGGTTGAAGGGTACCACTTGGTGCACCCGTGATGTACGCTCCTGAGGGAGGAAGGAGGGGGCTCGGCCCTTTTCCCTTCATTGCCTCCCAGACGTGTCCACGGGCTTTTTCAAGTATCACCTACACTGGTGCATCTTGTCAGTGCCGGAGGAAGGGTGTGGCATGGAAGAACTGGGCAGTCAACGGGACAGATGTACGCGGTCATGTACGACACGGCAAGGGGCAATGTAAACGGGAAGTAGATTTGTCAGTACTTGGAAGGGCGGGGAGGGAAGCCAAGTACTGCTAGGAGCTGTCCCAAACCTGGGGGGAAACCAGACGTCTTGTGCCGTGTTATGCTGAATGGTTATAGACACAGTATTTATGAAGGAGGAGGTGGCCAGCAATCACTCCTCTGGGGCTAGGTTCGAACAAAGAAGATTCCGTTTTCTTCATTGGAATGTTTAATAACCACTAGATGTGAATGTATCAAGTCGTTTGTCGCCCTGGGGTGCCGCCACAGGCTTCCATGCAACGTTCCGTCCTTGCATCTTGAGGTGCCGGCTGCCAATCAGGGTCCCCTCCAAGGGAGCTACAAGTAACCTGTCCTGGGCTTCCCGCATGCTAACCACCAAGAGTCTCCCCGGATGCGTAGAGCCGCGGGCTATGCTACGCTACGTGTGTGCGCATATGGCGGGGGAAGGGGGAAGGGGAGCGGGCAATTTCCACCAGGAAGCCGAGGAGGTGAAGCACAGATCTCTCCTCCATGGCTGCCGCTAGGCGTCTTGCCCCAGGGAGATGAGGCGCTGCTCACGGCCTTGGCTTGTCCGACCCTCCTGCTGCTGGGTTGACAGGACGCCTGATGATCCAGCGCCGACGCTGTATCGACGGGATATTCTGATGCCATCGCCTCAGGCCAACGTCAAGCAATGGGCTGCAATCCAAAACCTAGCGTAAGTGGTGTAACACAAAGAGAGTATGACGGTGACTGGTGATTGAGCCCTGGTACACTGAGAGAGCAACTGCTCCATCTATGGTAGTTGGACTGGGTGATACTTCGAAGGACAACAAGATGGATGTACGTCAAGTTGATAAAGGGTGCCATTGTCGATCATCGACGAACAAGCCACACCCCTGCGAGATTATACATAGTCTCTGCAAAACTTAAGTTGCTGCAATGTACGGAAGAACAGACCAGTCGTCCAGAGGGTAGGGGTGTGAGGGTACGGAGCATGGCGTGGGTGAATCAAGCAGAGGTCGGTCGTGGGGGAACACCCCCCTGAGGGGGGTCCGAACAGTGGCCCATGGTGATCCTGCGTAGCTCATTTTGATTCTTGACCCCAACTATGCCATGAATAAACAGCCCAAGGCTTTTTGCAGCCAGCCTCGTTAACCACTCCGGCTGGACAAGGTACTGCAAGCACCCTGCAGTGATACAATGTGTGGGGAGCGTGCTGAGCCACAGAGCCAAGAAACGAGTGCCAGCCTTGCATAATGCGCCCTTGACGGGCCTTTACTTCCTGTAAAAGACCTTTTTGAACTGAAAATGGAGCTGGAGGATACCCTGAAAAATATGTTAGCTTCCATCGGCATCAGAAACTAGGATCCCTCGCGGCTACGGCTGTTACCAGCCTGGCCTCTACCGGTTCCATAGCCGCGTACCGGCAGAGGAATTAGGCGAACGGGGAAGCTGTTGGAGGCACCATCCCGGCGTCGCATCTGCGCCTTGCCGTGTCGCGGGAAGCCTCAAAGGGAGAGAAAGAAGAAGAATGAAAACGAGATTTCACATACCTTGTCAAATGAGCTCCTGAAGCCCCGCTCCCTTTTCGCGCTGTAGTCCCATTCGCGATCCACAATACGAAAGGCGATGTCCTCGTACGGAGGGCCAGCAATGAACCGAATCAAGCAGGTGTCTTCCTCTCCTGCAGCGGCAAAGGACTCGCCTCGCTTCCGCCCATGTTCACGAATAATCTTGAACGTGGGCGCCTTGGTCTTGTCGATGAGTTCGGGGTAGAAGATGTTGAACTTGTAGCCCTGGACGACCTTTGGCGGCGGGTTGTCGTGGTCGTAGTGCGTCTGGTTGTACTTGTTCCACTCGTAGCCCATCTGGACGCGGTTGAAGTATCTAGGTTTGCGAGCGCGATACTTGTCGGTCCATTGCGGCTTCGAACCACTCGGCACCGCCTCCTCGGCCGTGAAGATCTCCTCGTTCTCGGACACTCCGCGAGCAGCTTCGCGATCGTAGAGAGCCTTTGTTGCTTGAGAAACATCCTCGTCACCCGTGGCTGACGCAGAGGTCAGATCGTCCGACTTCTTGGCGAGCTCATTACCACTTCCGGATGCCTCTCTCGAGGTTTGCTGAGCCGAACCATCCTGGCCTTGCGATCCTCGCGCTACCAGTTCTTTCTTGCGCTGTTCCGTGATTTTGTCAAAAATCTCGTTCAACGTGGCCTTGGCTTTCCAGACAAGTAGGCTGCTGAGCAGCTGACCCCAGTAGTCTGCATCGATGTCTTCGTCGGACTGGAGCTTGGCCTTGATTTGCTTTTCGAGAGCCTCGAGCTGAGCGTACGTCTTGGGCGACAGGATCCGGTCGATATCGCTGGCCACGCTGCTGACCACTCTGCCCTCGTGTCCTCGGGGGTCGAGTTTTGCGATGCGATCTTTGCACAGCGTCTGCAGAGCTTTCCAGTATTGCAGGTTGGTGGCGTTTTCTTCGAGGACGAGGTACGAGGTGATATCCGACTCGAGCTGATTAAGTTGATCCAGTGCCAAGTCATCTATGCGAGATATCGGATGAATAACCTCAATCGCAATATCGGCGTCGGAATCGTCGAACACATCCCGCTCCGGGTCGATGTATCGCAAGTTGAACGTCAGGTGGTCGATTGGCGTCGCCCTGCCCTCACGGACACGAATGTCGGCTTTCTTCTTGGACTGCTTGAGCACAAACTTGTCCTCGTCCGCCACCCACTGACGAGACTGCTCGTCCTGCGTCAGATACTTGGCTTTGCTGTTGGAGGCTTTGGAGTCTGCTGGGCGTGCAGGCTTCGTGATCCGGGTCTTCGAATCGTACCTTGGCGAGGCCAGATCTCGCGGAGCAGGCGACTGGCGATTGGAGCTCGCGCCCGTGCCTCTGCGACTGCGATCCATGGCTTTGCGGAGTGTTGCTTTGGAAAGTGAAAGACGTTGACTAGGTAGGCAAGGTACTGCATGTCTTGATGCTAGGCTACGAGACCGTGGTGGGCTGTCACGTGAGCGGGATGCTCATGGCAACTGAGTTGAAATCAAACGAAACTGCTTCATCCGTTATTTACTGAAACGCTTCAATTCAGCAACACAACTGGTTATTACCACGACGATACAAACAGGTTATGTACTCAGTGGGCGGTTCGTAAAGTATTTGCTTGTGCAGCGAACCTCAGATCTTTGTTGGGATAATTCTCCCAAACCCCATCACATTTGACGAGTATCTACTAAACATACTCTTCAATGGTTCTCTGCTACAAGGTCACACGCAAATAAACACCCCCATCAGGGCAGTCAGCCACCGAATTCCCATCGCTATATCTTCCGGGCCACTTTGCCGTGTCGAGCTCACAGCCTCCGCGCTCCTCGTTACACGAGCCGTACTTGAAGGACTATTTCTTGTTATGGAAGACACCTCGCGCTCAGCAACAGCATTTTGTACAGTGTAATCCGCCACATCCTAGAACTGCACCGCAACTCTCAAGCAGACCTCAGTATATGCGTTAAGCTACACCCCCTTGACGCCGCGGTACTGGCAATCCAACTGCTGTCACGTTTGTAAGAGTGAACTCCCCGGCGTAGAAGTTCTCGGATGTTGGGCTGCCCCGCATGACAGTGCCGATGGGGCTCAAAGTTTCAAAGGACTATCGAGAAACAGTGCCATCCTTTGTTTGGGAAGCAAGAAGGAATGGTGGCATGGAAATTCGTAAAGTCTGTTGCTGTGCAAGGTGCCAGGGGCCTAGATGAACGGCGCTTCAGTTTGCGTCCCTACAGCGCATTCTGGTGATACACAGCTTACATCAAGATCGCACCACAGTGCCGGACGTATCATCCTCATCGTTGCCATGTCCCCCGATAGGATCCATTCACGAATGCACGCGAAGGTAGGGAAAATTACAGCCTTCAGGACCAGAACATGCCCACTGTCTCTAGCCATAAAGCAGCCACCAAATTCATTTGGACGTTGAAGAAGGCACCAGCCCCAAACACTTCAGGGCCTTCGAGGGCTGACCCGAACTCTCATGTGTCGGGCTGAGGTAGTGCGGCTGTTCACCATACGCATAGCATCGCAAGTGTCGAGTTTGTGCCGGTGAAGTGGTAAGACGATTATGGGGAAGAGAAACAGAGAAGCAGAGAAGGCGCTGCGATGACAAGCATGCCATGAGGGGCGTGATCTCATATTCTCTCCATGTGATGAATCCCCAGGCTCAAGGCATCCAAGCACTAGCAGACACGACATGGGACAGATATTGTAAACGATATAAGAGCCGCCATCAAGCCGCGTGATGGTATTCAATTAAATATTATCATTACCCATGATCATGCAGAAGCCGTATCACGGATTCGACGAGCTAAAGCTACAGTGACGTCACCAACTCACCAAAAGTCCACTACTGCAAGGTACAACACCAAGAAACGTTGCAAGGTAGCATGGAAAATAGGAGATAGTCGATACAAGATCCAGGGGAGGCATGGGACTTACCTTTTCTTTGTTGGGGAGGCCATGTGCCATGGTCCTAAATCGGCGATGCACGGGTCACAACTAAACACCAACGCCACATGACTCGTGAAGTTCCTGATAGATGAAGTCCATCGACAAAAAAAGTCACGCCTATATTAGCAATAGATCAGCCGAGAGACAGTACTCACCTGAAGATTCCAGCAGGAAGAAATTGGACAAGCATTCAACAAGTTGGCGTGGATGTCAACACATAAAAAGCTCATCACTCCGGGGGCAGCATGCTTGCTGTCAAAGAATGTACGCTTTTCAAGTCGTCGCTGTCATAAGATACAAGTATGTACAGTTAGCATCACATATATACAGATCCACCTGCCTCGATCTCTGCTATGCCATCCGTCTTCTGTCCTTTGCACGCTTGCGTATCGTGTCCGCACTCGACTTTTGGACCTTGCTGAGCGCTTCCTCCGGACTTCTCCGAATCTCCTGGACAACACCTCCGTCCCCCCCGTGTGGATGTATTATGCGTGATGATGGTGATGGCGACCGTCGATATGATGAGGGTAGCCTCCGTGCTGCTGCTGCTGCTGCAGGCTTGTACTCGGTATAACTGCTGGCAAAAGGTTCCTGTCGCGGTGTGGGGGTATCAGATTCAAGGGTATCATAAGAGTCGAAAACACCAAAGCTGTCTTCGGGAAGTTGAGCGGTAGGAAAATCGAAATCATCGTCGAAAGCATCAATGGCTTGCATGCTGTCTTCCTTGTCGGCGACGGAGTCGAGCGAGGAGTGACTGTCGCCGCAGTCGGAAGGAGAAGAGATGGCGGCATCGGTGTCGTCAGACTGAGACGTCTCATCTTCGTCCAAGGCCAGAGCATGTGTGACCGAAGGACAGAACCGCTCCGATTCCGATCCAGAGAAGGACATTGATCGTGAGCGAGGATGAGAGTCATAGTCGAGAGCGTCCGAACCTGCAGGCAGTGATTCGGCCAAATCCGACTGCGTCACCTCCGATTCTGGAGGCGATAGAGGACCTTCCATCGCGGAATGGGACTTGGGGATAGTGTCAAGTGAGTAGGGTTCTTCGGTTATGACGGGACCATCAGAACAACATGACTGATCGAGAAAGGTAGCATATGCGGTACCGTCGACGCTGCTGGCCTTGGTACTTGTTGTGCATATGCTGTCGGTTTCGGAGAAAGTAGTGGTAGGAGAGAGAGAATCATGGGAAAGGTAGTCGTCGGGGAGGTAGCTCGCAAAGTATCTGACGATGGAGTCGTATGACTTGGTTCGGAAGAGCTGAAGAGCGTACTGCCACTGGTGAGTAGCCATGAGCTTCGGGTTGGCAATGATCTCAACGGCAAGCGACTCCAGAGACTCGTTGAGCTCACGGAGCCGCTGCTGCTGCCGGGTCGCCATCAAACGGTGGAACTCATCGGTGGTGCTGGCATCGCGGGATATTTCGTATACGTCGTGGTGAAAGGCTTCGGGGTCTTGAATAGAGAAGGAGAAGGTGTTGTACTGGTCATGAAGCGTGGTGAATAGCTCGTCACGCTTCATGCCAAACTTCCAGGCAGGCCAGCTCCATTCTGGATCGTCCATGGCGAGCCAGTAAGCGAGGAGGGGAGGGGGTCGAGGGAGAGCGGGTGAGGGAGCGCGGAGAGGTCGTCAAGAACACGGTAGCCCAGGGAAGTTTCGTAGCGAGAGGAGAGGCCCGATTCAGACCATCGAAGTAAGACTCATAGCGGCCATGGTGAGTGTTCTCGAGCAACTATAGCGTAGGTACGGGACAAGATTGACCGTGACGACGACGCTGTGTTGAGAGAAGGGACGGTATGGAGGCACTGTATGGGCGGCTCGTCTGTGCTGGGCATCACTGGGCTCCGTTGGTGACGATGAGACTACACGCTGAGCCGGGGAGAGCGCAGTAGCAACTACTTTCCGTGGGCGTCGGTGCCAAGCGCAAGTGCGCAGCATGGCGGCCTGAGGCGTCAAAGGGTTCGCCTTATCATTGGCTGCAGCTGCGGCGATGGGGCAACACGAGACTGCAAGTGTTGCGCTCCGCCATTTCCAGGAGCCAATGAGGTTTCATGTGAAATTTTAGAAACCCAATAGGATGCTTCCTGGTGGGGTTGGCACTTCGTCGGCAGCCAACCGGAGGAGAAGCTTCCAGCCCCCCCCCCTTCCACCCCTGCTAGCCAATTTGACGGAATGCGGCCCTTTTCCGTTTTAGGAAATTGGACCATGCTTGGTGGTGGGCAGCAAGAGGTCAGCTCGAGACGGCCGTCGTGGTCTAGCCTTCCAGCCACATTGCAGGCAATATTCACCGTGAAGCTGATCCAACCAACTCGGCATCTTGAAATCTGCCGTGGACTGGAGGAGACGTGTTTATCCATTTGCACATTGCCATCATCTGACGGTCTCGGGGAACCACTATTGCAGTTGATGGCCTCGTGGTACCGTGCTTGGGTACTGCAGGATATAGCGGCTCGTGTGTATTTATTGTAGGCATCACGTTGCCGTGGTCACGCTTCCGAGCATGGCACCTGAGCAGAGGGGCGACTAACTGCCTGACCCAGAGACGATCTCGGGCCGTAGTCGATGCGTGTAGCCGGGAGCGATTAAAGCAACGCATCACCCGGTATTTCGACTCAGATGCCAGTATCTCGCGGACAAGTTTTCTCGGAATCAATCATCACTTATATTCTCCCATAATCATGCTTGCTAACGCACTGACTCTGCCTGGCGGCCTTTGTTGGCAGATGAGGTGAAAACGTGTGGAGATGTGGAATGCTCAAAACCAAGCCGTGGCGTTTGGAGCGGGCCGTCCCTTGTGGCCTCTGTTATCATTGGTCGGCGGCACCCGCCCTCATGATGGAACTGAGCAGAACCAGAGCGGGATTGTCACGTGCCTTTGTGCAAGGGAACAAGATCCAGAAATGGGTTATGACGACGCTGAGCATCTGGAGGCAGCGGGGTCGCCGTGGAAGCCCCCTGATTCCGAGTTCGTTCAGCTCCAAACTCCAGTGCACAGCCCTGGAACCTGGCTATTTGTAGCCGTCCTAGGGCTCGATAGTTCTGCTCTGGCGATCCTCCCAACGCCGACATTTGGGAGCCAGGCGAGAAGAAGTAACCTCGCATTCTCTTGTCTTCTTTTTAGAAAGATACTTTTGTATGAGCAAAGCGCCTCGCTGATGGAACCAGGCATTTTCAGGTATTGTACAAGCAAGCAAGCCTTGAGGCAGCAGCGCAAATGTAAGGAAGAGTGCCTACTACCTATCGTGTGGTTACGTAGCATCGATAATCACAGCGAGGAACAGGCTGATGAACACATGTGGATTTAATCACTTCGTCACTCTGCCGGTAGCTGCAGGATGCCCCAAGACTCGTCGGATCATCCATTGCATGTCGTCTTTTTATTTTTATTTATTTTATTCTTGTGTGCTTGCCACCGGCACGACGGAATCCACGAGCAGCTAGCTGTAGAAGACAGAAGGAGATGGAAGCCACAAACTCGACGAGATCGTCACTTGGGCAGGCAGGATCGAAGGCAACAAATTGTCCAACCACAATTCTTTCACCACAGCTAGCAGCTTTCTCCAAATCACGTCAAAACGCCCTTCCAGCGGCCGAGCCCCAGCAACTCGGTCGCAAGAAATCAAGGCCATCACGTACAGGCTGTCCGTCAGGTGGTTCGCGCAGGCACCCCTGAGGCGGCGGTCCGCCTTGACAGGAGACAGGAACGGGTTGATGACTGTTCCCCGTGGAGGCTGAGTACTGAGACTCCATCATCAGCAGGCCTCGTTGGACCTCTTGTGCGGCTGCGCATCTGATGAGCCGCCGGGGCTTCCAGGGCTTTAACCGTTGCGACGGATTTCTGCTGTTCCTGCATTTATGCTGCACGATAGCCGTTGCACGGCATTCATCTATCCATCCATCCATCTATCTGTTGTTCGGCATCGACTCGCCCATCTTCTTTTTGTGTCTTATTTTCCCCCGGATCCCATCGCTCTCTGTCCTGCCCACACAGCATACACATTTAACCCCCCCCATGCCATCTCATCTTACATATTGACACGCTACCTCGAGCTTTGCCTTTTGCTCTTCCGCACCCAGTCTATTTCTGTCAGTGTGTGCATATACTAAGTGGGCATCTATCTTTTTTTCTCCCTCTCCTCCTCTATCCCCCTCAGGCGTCTCTGTCACCCTGTTGGCGCTGCTCGGCCACTTTGCTTTTAACAACGGCTCTGACCACAATTTGCACATCAGACGCACATTTTCTTCACGTTGCGAAACAACTAGCACCATCGGTGTCTGACAAGGTTGGGCCGCAACATCGAGGAGCCTCTCTCAAGCCGCCGTTGCTGATCGTCGTTTTCGCCTGTCTCTGCTGCCTGGACGTTGCCTGCTCAAGCACGACAGACCTGCCTACCACGCTACACTGTGGAGGAGCAGAGCCCCCATTTTCTGCTGCACTGAGGGGGTGACTAACACCCGTCCATCCATCCGTCAACCCCTCACACACAGCCAACTCGAGTCATCCCAGCCACTGGTCCGATCCAACAGCCCCAGCTGGTGGTAGTAGCTATACTCGCTGGTCTTGCTCGTGGATCCCGGGGCTTACTGCACACACTGCCGGCCTTGCCTGTGAAGCTGTCGTTCGTGCTCCTCGCCCAACGTCACATGGGCCGCTAGGCGTCGCAGCACACGCCGTCCCGTATGCTTCCGCACCGGTTCGAGCCCTCTACGGAGGACTCGGAGGAGAAGACGGAACCCTTTTCGCAGTCTGAGATTGATGCCCGCTTCAGAGGCATCCGCGTCGAGGAGCCCGTCATCGCCTCGGACGACGAGGCCGTGCATCTCGACACCTTGCAGGTTGAGGACCACCACCGCAAGCAGGGAATTCGCATCTTGGTTCGCCCTCTCACAAAGCTGCATAACTCTCGCTCCGTCAGCCCCGGCAGCGACAACTGCCAATGGCTTGCCCTTCGCGCCGAGGTGGCCTCCACGGACCAGCCCGAGCACAAGGTTCTTGCCGTGACTCAGACTTCCAGAGACATCAAGTTCTCCGTCAGGATTCCTGGCGAAACCATGGAGGAGTCGTCGCGACCACCGCTGTGGTGCGAGCTCTACTACGACCCAGCCAGCGATAAAGTCATTTTCCTTAACAGATCCGACGTGCCAATCCTGCTTGCGCGCATCCCTCACACTCCCCTCGCCAGCCCTCCCGCCAACGAAACCCATCTCATCAACCCGGGCGTTCCCAAAGGCCTCAAGCCGGGCACCTGGAGAATCACGGTCAGGGAAATTGCCGTCCTGGACTTCCGCATTCTGGAGAAGCGGCCGCTGACACTGTACCAACCTCTGCCTCTCATTCCCGACGATGCTGCATCCTCTCCCAACAGTTCTGATCGGCCCGGGTCGAGCATGAAGCGGGCTCTTACGCCCGAAGACGAGGACAAGCGGGTTAAGCGCCGGGTTTCTGACTTGACCGCGGCTGCAGAGGTCAGAGGCGGCGCTGATGACGGCGTCGTCATGTTTCTTCGTCCAGCGCCCGACCCGCTCGTCTTTCCGTTGCCCCATGGTCGCGAGAGCAAGGAAGTCGCCGCGGCCAATGGCCATGCTCTACTGGATGCCGAAAAGGGAGAGACGGTGACGGTGGAGGGCATCTGCGAGCTCGACAAGTACCAACTTACCAAGCACGAACCCATTGCCTCCACGGCTCTCTCTGCCGTCTACACGGGAACGCACTCGCACATTCCCGGCAACATTGTAACAGTAAAGGTACTGAAGACTCGCGTGGCCAATCCCAACGAGAAGCCCCAGGTTCATGAGCGGAACGTCATCCGCCAAGCAGACATGTGGATGCGCGAGAGTCAGAGCCAGGAAGACCTCCAGCACGAGTCCATTGTACGCTACTACGGAGGCGATGCGCGCTTCTTGTCCTTGTACATGGAGCACGTGGATGCGCAGGATCTGACGGCAGTGCCACGCTGGAGGAACAAGGCCAACGACGAGTTCCAGGGCACCAGGGACGACGCACTGCGCATCCTTCGAGACATCTCCAGCGCTTTGAACTACATCCACGGGCGCAGACTGATCCACAACGACATCAAGCCGGCCAACATTTTGTACTCGCGGGAGCGTGGCGCGGTTCTGTGCGATTTTGGGCTGTCGACACTGGCCGCCAACGCACCAGGAGGCGGAGGCACGCCGTATTACGTGCCCCCTGAGTTCATTGGGCGCAAGTTTCGTGGGCCGCCGTCGGACGTGTGGGCGCTCGGCGTCACCATGCTCTACCTCCTGCGCAAGATTGCCTTCCCCGACAGTCGTGCAAGACGACACCATCCTAAGCCGCTGTACTGGCAGATCGCAGGGGTTAATAATCCCGCCGTGCCGCACAAGCAGTACGGCAATGGTCAGCCCGCCATGGATCAGATGCGCGATTGGCTGACGGAGATACGCGAGGCACGGGAAGCCCTCGGCACCACGGATCACCTGGAGCGTCTGGTCCGAGCGATGCTGGTGCCGAATCCCAACCAGAGGATCACCATGGACCAGCTGTTGCGCGAACTCTACGCGGACCAGGGCAACGCCGTTGCCAAGTAGATGGTGTCGGCCTTTTCCTATTTTTTTTCCCTAGTCCTGTCTTTTTTTTTTTTTAAGCATATTGCATTACACGGTTGCATGGAGTTGTCATCACAATGTTTTCTCGATGTAGTTTCAGATATGTTTTGGTTGGGATTGTACAAACGAGCCATGGCTGGCACAAGCTGTCAAGGAGACGAAGAGCTGGATTGCATGTTATGTATGTGTTGCATTTTTTTTATTTTTTTTCCCCACGAACTGTTTTTGTCTTTCTTTCTCTTCTTGGGTTGCTTGATGATGATGATGAGCTCGTGGGGGAAAGGGGTTGAGGTTGTTTTAGTCTTATTCCTTGTTGCAAGATGGAGCGTTCTGATTGCGATCTGCGCTGCTTTTTATATACCCCAGAACCAGAACCGCAGCATTTATCAGCAGGGTTGAAGATGTCATGGAATTGCTGGTGTTATTTCGTTCGACTGCATATATAGAATAGAGCATATATGTTTCTTTCTCTCCAATTGAGCGTTTGCCGCGTTTGCGGTGTGAGTCAAGTGAAGATTTATCTACACAAACAGAGCTTACGTGAAATCCATGTGGATATAATGCGTGTAGAAAGATAAATGGCTATAAAATGATACACAAGACAGAGTTGAATGTATGATAAATCATTCTCACGGTGCTTGAAATTGGCAGCGGTGGAACGCCTGTGTGCGGTTCTCTGGACCTCGGCTCAGGAAGTCAAAGCCACCAGCCCCGCAGCCATCGCCAGAATCAACACCAAGAACGAGCCCGAGCATGAACTACATTAAGCACACCCGCACACTCATCACCGCCAAACAATGCCCCCCAGAACCGCATTCCCCTTCTCAGCACTGCCAATCCCCAGAAGCATCATCCGTACCCCGCGAGCAACAGCACTCTTCTTCCCCTCCCCGCGGCGGCCCTCCTCCTCCTCCTCCTCCACCACCACAGCACCACCCGCCTACATGGAGCCGCGGCCCAGCTCGTCCGTCATCCTCGTGTCCGCGACCAACGAGGTGCTGCTGCTGCACCGCGTGCACACGTCCACGTCCTTCGCCTCGGCGCACGTGTTCCCGGGGGGCAACCTCGACGCCCGCCACGACGGCGATGTGCCGGCCGCGGGCTCGCCGGCGCGCCACGCCGACGGGGAGGCCTACCGCCGCGCCGCCGTGCGGGAGACGTTTGAGGAGACGGGCATCCTGCTGGCCAAGGGACCCGGGGGTGCGCTGCTGGACCTGTCGCTGGAGGAGAGGGATGCCGCGAGGAGGCGGGTTCATGCTGGGGAGGTCGGGTTTGGGGAGTGGTTGGCCCAGGTCGGCGGTGTTGCAGACACAGGTCAGTCCCCATCCAGCCTGGCCTCGCTCGCCCTTGATTACATCTCCATCCTGACACGCAACTAACACAGACGGCCTGATCCCCTTCACGCGCTGGCTCACCCCGGCCACCGTGCCCAAGCGCTTCACCACCCAAATGTACCTCTACCTCCTGCCCATCGCCCGCACCGGCATCCCCTCGTCGCTGCTCATCCCCACGCCCGACGGCGGCGTCGAGCACACGGCCGCGCTCTTCGCCGCGCCCCAGACCTTCCTCGCGCAGGCCGCCGCCGGCGCCATCACCCTGTTCCCGCCGCAGGTCTACCTGCTCACCCTGCTCGCGCGCTTCTTCGCCGGCGCCGGCGACGCGTCCCTCGAGGAGGCGCCCCTGCACTACACCGCGCAGCGCAGGCGGCTGCGCGCGTTCCTCCGGGCCGTGCCCACGGCGGAGACGGACAGGGGCAGGCAGCATGCCACGGCGCACATCCCCTGGGCGGACAAGCTCATCAGCCCGCACACGCTCTTCATCCGTGAGTCGGATAAGCGGATTGTCCTGGGCTTGGACAAGGCCGGCCCGGAACTCAAGGGGCAGGCGAGGGGCGGTGACTGGGAGAATGTGGCCCTTGTGCGCTTCACCAAGGCGGGCCCTTCCGAGGTTGAGATCCGCCGCCGGGAAGATGTCCTGGAAGAGGAGCGACGGTTCAAGGCTGGTTCCAAGCTGTAAATGTACGTGTGCCCTGTTTACGAGTGTATAAGTCATAGACGTCGGAAATATTGGTTGCAGAGCAATCTCAATACGCTGTTACGATCACCAAGAAAGATTCATGTAATAATCAGTCAAGCCAGATGGAAATGGATGAATGTTCTCGTCCTCGCATCAGCTCAATGGCTGTCATAGATATGAGAATCGGGTCCGCAAAACATTACGCTCCATTATAAAACAGACTCGACCACAACGCCATGCGTCCCTTGCCCGGTGTCCATCGTCCAGCCTGTTTAAAATAGCAAATCATACATCATCATGATATCCCCAACTCTTGTCCTTGTCAGTGTTGGCAGCCTATGCATAGTTTACCACCGCCATTGTCCCTGTATGTTATCCATTTCCAGCCCCCGAATGTTCTGGCTCCAGTCTTGCCAGTTGAATCCATCGCCTAGCATGTCCATATCCTCCGCTGCTCCATTATCCAAGTCGTCTCCCATTGCCGTAAAAGAGTCTGGCCATAAATATGGCGGCACATGGTCATCCTTTGGCGGCTGCTGCGGTGGTTGCGATGGCAGCATGTATGCCTTTTGTCTCAACACCTCCTCGTCATTTATGAAGTTCTGAGCAGCCTGAGAATGAGGAGCCTGGTTGAAGCCCGGCGCATTGTTGACAGCAAACGCCGGTGCCGGCTTCGGGTTCGCTGTCGGCATTGACCAGAAATCAGACATGACGACCGCTGGCTGCGCAAGAGCACCGCCCAAGTACTCCAAATTTACTCCGGAATAGTCTACCGGCGGTATCTGCTGGTTGATGTTATGCCGCGGCTGTTGCTGCAAAGCATGCTGCTGCACATGAGGTGCTTGGAACGGAGATTCCGAGGCTCGTAGAGATTCGTAGTCACTATTGGCTGGAGTAAGAGTAGCTTTTGTCCATGGACTAGCACCCTCTTGTTGTACTAGAGACCTCCATTTTTGACGGAAGTATTCCATGGTGGTTTCCGTGTCGGGTATGGGATCGAACCGTGTTTGCGGCGGCTTGACGCGTTCGGTGCCGTCCAGACGACGCGCTTCCTCAGGGTTGGCCTTCAATCGTGCAATCTCCGCCGTCCGGTGTTTCCGAGCTCTCACGAACAACATGTGCAGTGGCAGGAACACAGCGATGTGGTCTGTATTCCTAGCGATTTCGGTAGGATCTCGATCGTAGCCGCGGACAGCCTCCCAACTGCGCTCAACCAGTGCCGACCATGGTCTCCGGCATATCTCAATAAGCAGGTATGCGATGGCAGGCCAGTTGGTGTAGCTGAGAAAGAGCCACCGGTAGTTTTTGCAACGCGAGTCTGTGTTGAGCCTATGGTTAAATTCGATAATCTCTATGGCTGCTGCAAAAACGCGGTCGCGAATGTCTTCCGACATGTGCTGATTGGATCCTGGGAATATTACCGGCTGGTAGATGACTAGGCGCATTTTTGCCATGATGACGCGCGAGATGAGAGCCGCCATCCAATTCAACGGATCCGAGACATCCCCAACGTACTTCAAGAACTTTCTTTCGATGCGCTGGTAGATGTCGACCAGTACTTGCTCGCGTTCCGAGATGGTTGAAGTCCCTAGAATGGGTGTCTCGGCTGTCATCGAAGAGGCGGCGACGTGAAACCGCCTCGTCAGAAGAGTAATCTCGTATCTCACAAGAGCTAACGCAGAATCAGACCTGCCGTCCTTTGGCTCGGGCAGAACGGTACTTCCAGGGCTGATATCGGCGTCATTCACGTTGGACGGCATTTCCGTATCAAATGACCCATCGGGAATGGCCATGTCAGAGCCCATCTCCTCCGAAGACCGCACGTCAATGGTCATGATAACCCACCATGCTCGCCTCCTCATCTCGGTCTCGAAGGGAGTGAGGTTAAAGTAAGTACCGTCCCGGTGAAGGCCCATGCCTTGCGCTATTCGGACCAGGAGTCCAGTTAGGGACCAACAGAAGCGGGTGTCGTCATGTCGACGGACAACCTTCAGAAAAATGGTAAAGGCTGTGAGCACAGTCAAGTCTGACGTGTTCAGGTAGTTCGCCTTGGCAAGTGACTGTTCTGATGCGAATCGGTACTGGCGGAGGAGGTCGTCTCTCTCTGTGCCCAATTTCGCCATGACCTTGAACGAGATATTAGCGACAACTACCATCAGTGGGTTCTCGTCGCCTCACCTCATCGGCTTCTAAAGAAATAATAGCAGCATAGTAAATTGAGAACACCAGAGCCTCGTCGGCGGGTGAAAGCGTTCGGGGCTCTGTCTTAGCTTGCTGTATTAAACCTTCCGTGGAAGGGACATGCAGGATCTTGACAAGCGGATCTACGTTCTCCAGATACACAGACCACAAGTAAGGGGCATGAGCTGGAAGGGGATGGCAGCCCTTCAGGTCAACATCACTGGACCGATAACCCAGAATGAAGTCGTGGTGGTCCTTGGAGGGCCATGGATTCGGTCCTGGAGATGTGTAGGGCGTTGAGTCGTCTTCAGAATCGCTTTCTCCGTCTGGAGTAAGTTTTCGCGTTTCTTTCCTGATGGAGTGTAACTGAAACAAAATAAGCTTGGGAATCCACATGATATTGGGTAGTGTACGAACCTCATCGTTCAGCTTGGACCAAAAGCCACTGCTCACGTATATGGTGCTCCCTTTGTGATCGTTCAGAACCAGTCTCCCGAATTGTTGCTGAACGTCCTTCTTCCCGGTGCCCTGGTCGCTGGTAGAATCAGAATTAGGACTCGGTCCAGTGTAGTCCATGGAAGGTTTGCGTAGTGTAGATGGGTGCTGGCCAGGGTAGAGTGGTTCAGGAGAAGCACCGGCTGATTTGCCCCCTTCGACCTCGATTTGACCGCTCAGCTCCTCGACAATTCCCTCGAGCTTCTTGAGTCTCTTGACCAGCTCGACTTCCCTTTGGCTTGTCGTTTTGGGGGGCGCATTTGGATCTTTTGGTCGAGGTTGTCGAGGAGCGCGGCCAGGGGCGGGGAAAACGCAGGGGATCTGAGCCCTGCGGCAGTTCGAACAAGGCATCTGTTTATCGCAGCGGACCTTGCGTCGGCGACATGTCACGCAAGACCTGGGGTTGAGGGCGGGCATGCCAGAGCCTCCCGGGGCCAATATGGGGCCGGTATGCGCATCGGGGCCGGTGGTCTGATAGACAGTGACGCCGCCGCCATGGCGCGCGGTGTGGGTTGTGTCGTCGGCATGATGCGTCGGCGTAGGTGCAGTCAATGTCGTCGCAGGCGGTGGTAAAGGCGAGGAGTGAGCGGTCGGGTCTGACGGCAGGCCCAACTGGTTGAAGTCGAAAGCATCTGCCATGTTATCCAGCTCTATTGGCACAATCATTTGCTTCCATGTGCGGGGAGAGGGCTGAGAGGTTGACTTTGTCGGCTGAAGCGGGTTGGTGCGACCAATAGAGGGGTTATCGTGAAATCGAGCGGAGTTGCGGATGGCAGCGAGCGCTGGGGTTGGTGATGACGACGCCGGGGATGACGACGAGAATAACGGCAATGCTGGTGGCTGTTTGGTATCGTGATTAGGTGAACTCTGTCTACAGAAATCGGGCAGTAGAAGGAAGAGAAAACATTGGGCGCAGCCGTTCGCGAGCCTCAATGGGGGAGACGGTCCGTAACAGCCCAGTGGTCCGCCACGGAAGCGAGCCGTAGGTACGGGTTTGAGGATGGGAATCCACCCGGGTGTTATTGTGCTTGCAGGGGTGCAATTTAAATAAAGCTCCCCGGCGAGGCAATCGATGGGCTTTTTGAGGGTGTTTTCGGCGTAGCGGCCATGTTGGATGGGGCATTAAAGATCGTCCGGGGTGCACGAGCTGTTTCTGTTTACAGTAACAGCTGCCTCAGGGAAGTCGGGCAACCTCAGGCACGGGCAAGTTGTTCGTTTGTTATCCCCGTGCTATGTCACCTCCGAGGCATTGTCAGTCATGCTTCCCCCGGTGATTCGTTGTGCGGCACAGCTCCAAGCATTCCAAACCAACGTGCATGAGAGATGTATGGGCTGTCAGAATCGTGGTGGAAACTGCATTTGGGGGCAAGTAGGGCACACCGTCAACCCTGTTGGCGCTTTTAGCCGCGGCGCCAAGCAGTTGATTATTGGACAAATGCGAGTTGGTTCGTGTGAAGAGCAAAGCGACGATTAGCCAACACAGATATTGAATTATCTGTTGGTTCTGTCCAGCTAAAATCTCATGGTCGGATTAGAAATGGGCAGGATGAATGATGCCTTCCCTCCTTCACTCCTTCCCACCTCCCGCACCGATGTCGAGAGCAAGCAAGACTGCCAGCCGCTCCTTCCCATAAACCCGCCGTGGTCGACCATATCTAGGGCCATATTTGAAACAGACGACCCCCTCACATTCAACTCTTTTGATCCGATGTGAACTCACACGATTCAATGGGCACCGTTAACACCGTGGTGTCATCACCCGCATCCCACTTATTCTGGGAGACAGGCGCTACCCCCCCGCCTTGATCGGAAGGGTCTCATGCATAGTCAGGGTCAAGTATCTGATCGGTATTACATTCCCTACTTGTTCTGGTAGGTATACGATATGCTGCAAAACGCCAACGAAGACATGCGAACTGTCCTCATGTCTTAGCCTTGACACCCGCATCATGAAACCAAAACGTTAACAGGCAAATAATAAAAATATCGGATGACCTAATGGTGCCTATGCGCGCATGGAGACAGAATGGGCCTTGGCTAAATCTCACCTCCAGCGATCCTCCGCACTAATTATATCATCAACTTTCCCTCAGCATCTAGAGTCTGATCGCAATTTCCCAGTTGATACCCCGTACTAGTCTGCGTATTCCCAAACACAAGCAAATCGCTGCTAGCCACATGGCTAAGCTGGTCAAGTGCAGCGGTTGTTCTTGGACTGGTCTGGTTTGTGTGATCTGACTCTCTCCCGCACCTTGCACATGGCCATGGTCTGGGTAGGCAAGGTCAGAGTACGGAGTGCAGGAGTCAAGCATGCCACCCTCCCAAGGTGACATTGCGCTCCTCGGCATCGAAGCGCAAGCGAAAATCTCCATTCCGACGCAAGGCCTGCGGATCTACGGTTTCTTCAGAATATGTTGGGCACCTACAGAACCCCAACGTAGGCCGTGTGAGAATCCCTTCCCCATTGTTGAAATACACCGAACATCAACTTGGACAACCAAATATAGCTGCGACGCCTCGCGAGAACATTCTTCCAAAGCCGCGAATTTAACTTGAAACACTCGATGAAAATATCCACATGAACCAATTATGAGCAATGACCCTGCTTTTCTCTTTCACTCGACTCGCGTGTTAGATTTGGCTTCTGTGCCCTTTTTCTAGATCAAGTCATGAGCCGTCGGGTATCCGCAACGTCCGGCGTCGGGCGGGGTAGTCGATGGCCGGACTGCGGAGCAACGGATCCGGAGCTAGGTCGGCTCCGGCGTATTTATAAACTTGGTTGACCTTGGGTCTATGACCTTGTGACCTACAGACGGTCTTGACGGGTTCTTCCGCGTCTCTTTTATAGCCGTGCCTGTTTCCGTAACATCACATCGCGTGCTTAGAGCCGCCGGCTGCTCCAACCTCCACGTCTTATTCTCCGTGCATCCTGTCCAAAAGGTGGTGCCATGTAGCACATTGGTAAAGCAAGAAACATACACAAGAGCTAATAATGTGATGAATTCCTTGATCCGGCAGTACATACTCGGGCAGCCTAGTACTCTAGATCTCCCATGAGTGAACCTGCTCGAAGCATTATAACCCAAGCCAATGCGCCATACCCTGGACACGTCATTCCGAATACCGGAGGAAGTATTACTCAAGTATAAGGCGCCAGAAGCCATCAACATGACAGCGTGAGAAAGTGTTCATGACTACTGGATTCAGCGTCACCATCGGATAAGATAACTTCGTACATTGTGATTTTTCGTTTGTCAAGATGTCTTTGCCATCGCCAATTGATGCACCACCACATATATTGCAGCTCCTCAGTAGGCTGCACAAGCAGTCCTTGGAACAGGAAGCCACCTTGTCTAAGAGCGGCAAGGTGTTTTCCTCGCAGATCCTCGGTGATCTCAAAGAGAGACAAGCCACCAACGATCCCAAGACCGAGTTCGACCGTCTTATGAAGGACAAGTTCATTGCATTGGACGAAGACAAATGCCAATTCGTCTATCAACTGATCAACGCCATGGGTGCCACCAACGTCGTCGAGGCGGGCACTAGCTTCGGCGTCAGCACCATATATCTTGCTCTCGCAGTTGCCAACACCAAGGCCGCCGAAGGAAAGCCCGGAGTTGTCGTGGCTACGGAGAAGGAAAAGGCAAAGGCAGAGGTTGCGCAGCAGTACTGGGCTGAGTGTGGCCCTGTAGTCCAGGAGCAGATTGACCTGCGGGTAGGTGATCTGCTAGAGACACTTCAACAAGGATTACCTACAGTCGATCTTCTGCTGCTTGATAGTATGTTCAACTACAGTAGCATATCCGTGCCTAGGCCCAATACTGACCATGCGCAGTTTGGTCGGCACTAGCCCTCCCGACTCTGAAAATCGTCCTACCCCATCTGCGGCACGGCGCTGTCGTGCTCACAGACAACACCATTTCTGGTGCCAAGGGATATGCAGATCTCTTAGATTTTCTGCGATCTGCAGACAGCGGATTTCAAAACATGACGCTGCCCTTTACGAACGGCTTTGAAATGAGTGTCTACTTGCCAAAGGCGCAATAGGGCCGAGGCCGCTATACACACAGCTTCCCATCTCAGTTGTCTTGTATGTACTGAGTCATTGTGATAGCCTTGCGCTACTAAAGTCTTGCAGATCAATCTCCTGTGCAAAGTTGGGATGCTGGCTCAAGTATTGGATATGCCCTTCATATATGACCACAACGTCAGTTGAATGAGATCAAATGATAATCATGTGCTTTTCCCAGAATGTGCCCCAAAATCGCAGAGAACAAGTCAACTTGATAAGGCCGCTAGCCAGTCGGCCCTCAAATCCTATATCTGCGTGCCAATCATCGAAGCTTACAAAAACCTACAAATGAAAACATGAACGTGATTGTGAGTGAGGCTTGTGGTGAAAATGAGACAGGTGGGGTGAAGTGGGGCGGCCTGTTGACAGCTTCCCGATAAGCGGCTATCATCACGTGAGTCGTGGTCTTTCTCGTAGGGTTTCTCACCCCACAGATTGTCTAGGGAATTTTTCGCTGAAAACGCCCAGTTCACGAACCTCGTCACCCCAAGCACCGACAGCCTCTTCTCTCCCACGAATTAACACCACAACCAAACCGATACAATGGCCAAGTTATCGTAAGTTATGTCAACATGCATTTTCCCCGATGGATATTTGGAACGGGAAAGGACGTGCAAGAGGTGGAATCATTGCGAGGGCGTATCGTCTGCGGGAAGAATCGACCACATCGAATTTCGACATCGAGGAAAATTCCTTGCAACGGCAACATGTAGCTACATCGATGCAGACAATTTTCGAAGCAAAAGAAGACCGGATTGCGCAGCGAACAGGACGTCCTAGAGATTGTTGAAGGGGGGGCCTTCAGTTAGGGCTGTTACATGGTTAGCTGACGATGTGCGCAGGCGTGGTGCCCCTGGTGGCAAGCTCAAGATGACCCTCGGTCTCCCTGTGTACGTTTCCCAACCGAACCGCCACTCTCGAACGCGAAACCCCGACTCTCCGGCCACGAACTAACACGTTTCCTCTCAGTGGTGCCGTCATGAACTGCGCCGACAATTCCGGCGCCCGTAACCTGTACATCATCGCCGTCAAGGGTATCGGCGCCCGCCTGAACCGCCTGCCCGCCGGCGGTGTCGGCGACATGGTCATGGCCACCGTCAAGAAGGGCAAGCCCGAGCTGCGAAAGAAGGTCCACCCCGCCGTCATTGTCCGCCAAGCCAAGCCCTGGAAGCGATTCGACGGTGTTTTCCTGTACTTCGAGGACAACGCTGGTGTGGTACGTCAATGCTCGCCTTTACCATGGGGGAGTGGTGCGGTTCAAGAAGTCCTTGTCTTGAATCAGATCACACCGTGATGCTGTGTAATTTGACAGACACTAATTGTATTGCAATAGATTGTCAACCCCAAGGGTGAGATGAAGGGCTCTGCTATTACCGGCCCTGTCGGTAAGGAGGCTGCTGAGCTGTGGCCTGTAAGTCAAACCACTCATACTCCGCGTTTCCCTAGGCCTCAGAACTAACGAAACTCTCTAGCGTATTGCCAGCAACTCCGGTGTCGTGATGTAAAGTGGCTTGGCGCGAAGGAAAATAAGAAGAAATAGAAAGTACTCAGGCGTGGGGGCCCCGATCCCGAATCCCAATGAAGCGCCAAGACAGGCTTTTCTGCACTCGGAGGGGGGACACGAAGACGGTGCTGGGAATGACGCTGGATTGGGGGCCAGGCTCTTGCATTTTTGGTTGCGGCGTGTAAAGGATGATTCATACCAGGCATCAACATCAAGGACAATCAAAAGACTTTCAAGCCCACTCTACGATTTGGTGAAGCGCACTTGTACATAAATCATGTCAAAGTGTGTCTGCCGCGTCATTATACCCAGTTGGGCAGCCTTGAGGCTCTTACTGAAAGTCATGAGATGAAATGATAATGCTACCCAGACGAAGGACTATGGGCGTCGTGTTGCCACCAGAAAGCCCGACACGTCAAATGTGTGGGTATCGTGACATGCGGGTTGTTAAATGAGCCACATTCGCCCTACCCTAGAGCTGCCGGCACCTCTTGAGGGAAAGAAGAAGATAAAAGGAGATGAATTCAAGGAAATGTTATCATGATTCAAACCTCACAGTGAGTGTAGATGTCATAATGAATATTCGCGTATAGGAAATCTCAATGATTCAGTGAGCCAATATGTACATAGCCTTGAGTAAAGCGTAGCACCTTAGTCACTGCGAGATAATCCGAAGCAAAACAATTTGTCAATATTCTAATCGCATGGTTGACGTCACATGACTACACAAAGCTCGAAGCAAAGAGAAATCACATTTTCCATATCACCAGGTGAACCTGTGGTACTTGTTGCATGGTCGTGTACTCCCGCCTCCGTACTTATACAAAGTATGCCAGATGCCCTCATCCAGCGTGATACCTCCTCCTAAACGCCCTTGGAACCAACCAGTGGGTGTTTGGTATGGCTCCTATGCTTAGTCAAAAATTCTGTACAGATATGGCAACGGAGCCCTGTAAGCTCCCATATGTAGCAGGAAAGAAACAGCAAGGAAAAAAAAAAACAACATAAAGCGCAAAGTGTCCAGAGTAGGATGAACCCCTTCCTTGCCCTACTCATGACCTCCTCCCCCTTTTTGGTTAGTGTTACAAGAGGAAAAAGCAACGTCTGTCGAAAAGGCGCTCTTCGACAATGCACTCGAAATCGGCGACATCAGAAATGCCTCCCTTTTGTGACACGTATACGAACCACGAAGTCTGGTAAACCTCATCGACCGCCAAATCTCGCATGAAGAACGAGCTCAGTTTCCGGAGTATGAAAAGTCCATTCCCGGCAAGGGCTGTAGAGGTTGGGTTGACTGGCCTGGGTGAGCAATCTCTTTCTTGGTAGCCTTGGTTTTCGGCTTTGGGGCAATAGCACCGACTCGCTGGTCAGCCGCCGCCTGAGCAGCCTTCTTCGCAGCCAGTGTTGCCTTTCTCTTCTCCACTGCACCCGCCATGTTGCCGTTTGCCCATCGACCTGCACCTGTTAGTATTGGCTTTCAGTTCGTAGTGAAAATGTTTGCTTACTCTTCATGGATGCCGACATCTTCTCCGACTTAGTCATGTCCTTGTAATGCTTGTTCAGATCGCCATCATCAGTGGCGGCTTGGGAAGCTGGTGTCCCGTTTCGGCTTTCACCAGTGTTGCGGACGACCTTGATCTTCTGAACCTTGCGGTGTGGTGGGTTCTGCACCAGCTCAGGCGTAGCATCATCGACTGGACCTTCCATGTCTTCACGCAGGGCACCCTGGGGGCCGTTTCGCTTGCCACGTTTCTTAGAAGGCGCCTGGTCTGCAGCTTCGCTCTCCTCAGCATCCTCACGGAATCGCTTCTGACGCTTTGGCCGGAAAGAGTAGGAAGACTCGGCAGTGTGCGTTGTGGAATCGGAGGACGCCGTCGAAGGTCGAGACTCGCCGTTATCCGAGATAGCAGAGGGTGGCTCGCTAAGATTCTTGCTCCTCGGGATTTTGAGAGTCAAGAGATGCCGGCGTGGCTTGACCTCGGGCCGTGGTTCGTCGTCCGCAAACTGATGAGCGAAAGCGAAAGCGTCATTGTACTTGATACTAGGCTTTGTTCGAGCTCTTCTACCGGCTCTGTTGGAGTCTTCATCGATGGTTTGCTCCGCCTCTGGCACTGCATTTTCAACAATGTCAAGAACTACAGCCTTGACTCGATTCGTTCGCTTCCGGCGTTTGGGTGCACTCTCGTCCAGATCCGACGCGTTGTCAGTGTTGAAGCTGGATGTGATATTTGGCTGCTCCTCATATCCTGCATTTACGCCGCGTCGTCGTTTTCCTCTTGCGGGAACAGGCGTAGAACTGCGGCTGACGTCTTGGGTAGCAGGATCGAACAGCTGGACTGGCTTGCGTTGCCGCTTGCCTGTCACCTCCTCTGCCTCGGTGGCCTTTACGGTTTGCCGGGGTTGATTGCGCAGAGATCGTCCCCGAGTCATGATGCCCGATTGCTGGGTCTCCGGATTCTGCCGACCAATCTTGGAAGGGTGAGGGTCGTACTCAAAACCGTAGGTCGCCGCCATGATTCGATCCTGGGACTGCAGATAGCGTGTCTCACTCATAACCTCTCTCTCTTTGGCCTTGTAACCTTTGACGGTGAAGTCCGGTTCCTCGTAATTCAACCCGTGCTGGTGGAGGTTTCGCGTTCGCGATTCGTATTTGGCGTCAGCCGCGCGGCGGCGCAACGAATTCTCGTAATCGTCGACAATCTTGTTAAGGTCATTCCACTCATTTTGCCACTGGACCAAGGATACGTTGGCTGCCTCCAGAATATCGAACAAATCTGCAGTCGACATCTCCTCGTAATTGTCGACTGCAGAGATAAATTCTTCGGCATCCCTGAGCTTCCGGTAGCGGAAATACCGTTTTCTACCCGGTGGTTCCTGCGACTCGGAAACATCTGCCTCATCGGCTTCCTCTCCAGCCGGCGCAGGTGAGTTGAATGCCGTTGGGTCAGTGGATTCTGGCACCGGAGATCCTCGAGTAGGTGTATTTAGAGCAGGCGTGGCTGCTTCCGGGGCGAGTGCGTCAGGCCCGTCATCGTTATCGTCAACGAGGGGCTCCATATCCACCACCTCTTTATCCACCTCTTTTTCATCCGGTGTTTGCTCATCCACAGGGGCCTCATCCTCTGGTCGGGTGGTGATTTCCGGATACGTTGTGAATTCTCCGGCAATGTAGGGCGTGAGGTGAGACCATCTGCCGACAGGAGTGGGTTGGGGCTTCAGCCACCTAGACGGCATTGCACGTGGCTTCGGAATAGCGACTGCAACTTCATCGACCTTCTCTTTCGCGGACTCTGCCACAACGCTAGACTCCTGCACAGGCGGAGCACTGGGCTGTTCCACAATGCCGATCGGTGCCACCGGTGGTACATCTGCATTCACAACAGCAGCCTCTCCGTTGACGACAGGGGCCTGCCATGACTCTGGGGATGCGCCACTGTCGGGTTGCACTGGCGATTCATTCTGAGCCGGAGGTGCTTCGCTGCTTGCGGTAGCAGAGTCGTCGTTAGAAATAGGCTGAAGCTCCCTGTCGATATCCATAGACTCGGGCTCGGCCGAACTGGCCATCACGGGCAGCTGGCGGGGGTGTTGGGCGTCGTCCGTCGCCTCATCAGATCCGACAACGTCGGACTCGGGAAGTTTGCCCGGAGGTGCTTTGACCTCGTACACCTCGCTCGAATGTTCTTCTTGTTGGGGTGTTCCATCGATGGTTTCCTTGTTACCCTCGTTGTTGACCTTCTCATCATTCTCACCATCCACCATGACGACATCTTCCGGAGACGTATTCTTCAGATCAGCAATAGACTCGCTGACTGGCTTCAAAGCCTCGTTGTTGTCTATGCCATCATATCCGTTGACATATGGAACATCATGATGCTCGCCCTCAGGCTGCTCGTTGTTTTCTTCGATAACCTTGTTAGAGTCCTGCTGGATAGGCTCGTCGACAATAGTAGCCATGTCCTCGTCGGTCGCCTCCTTAAGCTGAATGAGCCCTTTCATCAATGTCGAGTTCTCATCCGGGGTGGTTGTACTGGTAATTTCTTTTTCGACTGCTTCTCCAATAGTGGATTGGCTGATCACTTCATTGACAACCGCATTGACCAATTCATTGACCACTTCGACAGCTACTTCGGCGGCCAGATCTTTCAGAGGGTCACTGGCGATGACAGCGTTGACTGGACTGGCACTGCGGCTCGTTCTTGGCTCAGCTGCCTCGGAGGCAATGATAGTGGCCTTTGCTTGGGGACTCTTTGGGTCCTCAGCTGCTTTAGGCTGCCGCAAGTCATCACTGGCGCTCACCTTGTCGTGGTTTTCAACGACCTCGGTAATAATCTCGACTGGCTTCAGTGTGGGTTCTGGAGCAGCCTCGACGATAACCTTCTGCCCCCATTGCGATGCATCTAATTGAGCGGGCTGATAATCAGGCGCAGCGACCACTTCTTCAGGTGGGGCTGATATTTCTTGCACAGGATCTGACAGTATTTCCGAGGCGGGTTCTCGAGGGGCTAAAGGCACAGGATCTTCGAGAGGCTCTGGCTTGGAACTCGAGATGGGCTCTGTTTCGGATGATGGTCCGCCTTCTTTGAGAATTTCCGGATTAGTTTCGGCGGTAACAATTTGCTCGCATGACGGCACATGCTCGTTAAGAGTCTCTGGTTTGGCTTGGCTCTCGGCTGTTCTCGCCACTGCGACTTCGTCCACTTGTGGATTTGAGGACTGTGCATCATGAGAAGCTCCGGGCTGAACATAGACGGGGGACTTGTCGTCGGCAGCAGCGATCTCTGAAGGCCTTGCTGACTCATCCGGCAGCGGCTGGCTTGATGAAGGGTGCTCGGGCTCTTTAAAGTTTTCCTGGGGCTTGTCGGTAGAGGAGATGGTGGAAGCGGAAGCTTGGCCGTGGGGTTGCGCTGTCTCGGCAGGCTGCATGGCAGGAACCACAACGCCATCCGGCGATGGGATAACAGTGTTAGGCGTGGCGTCGACGGCCTGGTTCTTGTCAGGCTCGTCATGAGGAGCGACAGTGTCGACGGGCGAATGGGTAACCTCATCAGTAAACTTGGCGACGGTGTCGTTGTTATTTGACACGGACGGCAAGGTTGTTTCAAGATTGGTTGGGGTTGGCCGTGTTAACCGTGACGGCTGCGATGGCTGTGACGAGGGTAGTGCAGAGGGAGGAGCGGCGACGGGCTTTTCCGGAGTAGGTGTGCCAGAGTTGGCCGAGTCGTTGACATCTGAGTCGGCGAGGTCTGAAAATGGGGCACCAACCTCGATAGTATCCTTGACCTCATTCTCGTTCTCCTTGTAGAGCTTGGGCTCAGACTTGCGGGCCAGGTTGCGGCGGCGGGTGCTCTGGGCCTCAGCACCAATTGAGCTCCCCCTCCGCTTTGCAGAAGGACCGTAAAAGTCATCGGCATCGTAAATATCTGACTTGCGTTTCCTGACACGCGAGGAGGCCGAGGTGGAGTTGGGGACGGCGACGGCTTCGTCGATGTGCTCAATGGTGTAATCCACGCGAGCACGCTTCCGCAGGGTGTGTCCACCTTTCTTGGGGCCATCCTCCTCCTTGTCGTCGTCAATCATGTCATAGCTGTCGGTAGACTTGACGTCCTTTCTTGAATTGAGGCTGCGGTTAGGCGCGGGCGTAGAGAAGAGGGATGAGTTTTGAGGCGCCTTGCTGGCACGGCGGGCCTGAGGCGCGGTCTGAGGAGTTCTTGCAGCGTGGGACATGCTTGGGCTTGTTGCGGAGGGATGCTCAAACAGGCTATCCGCGGCAGGCTGGGGAGAAGCAGAGGTTGCCAACGGCTTGCGGCGAGTTGTTGCCCGTCGCGAGCGGTCCATGGTGGTTGTGGGTGGTGGAGGGAGCCGGGGTGTGAAAAGGGAGAAGCAATGTCAGTGTGGTTGCGGGAGAAGGGTATAAGAGCGCACAGCGGCAGGGCGAGATGTCATCCGGATCAACAGCAGACGGCTGACCTCTGCAGAGTGAACAAGATCAGGAACAAAGCAACGGCAGTGAAGCGGTTGCAGGGGAAGACGATGAAGAAAGTCCGCGGTGGAGGTTGAGATTGAGATTGAGATTGAGATTGAGGTTGAGGTTGAGGTTGTGGCGGTGGTATGAAAGGAAAAGAGAAGAAGCGTGTCAGAAGCCTAGCAGGTAGGCAAATGCGCAAGATTTTCGAAAACCAAACCAAGGGGACCGGCAACGACAATAGGAAATAAGCATTAGAGCCCCCGGCGACGACAATACCAAGAAGACAAGCAACCAGACTCGAGGTGAGCCAAGGCAACTTCAGCCGCGCGCGCGATGATTGGTAGCCCGGCGGATGGGGAATGGATATCAGAATGTGAGGTGAGGCGAGGCGAGGCAAGGCGAAGTGAAGTGACGGGCGGCCACACTCGCAACACACGCAAGACGCAGGGCCAGTTGTGCCAAAGTAGGTAGGTATGTTCTCCCAGGTCGACTGTTAACCAAGTAATAAAGCCTCCTAATAAAAGTAGCCGTGGTGGGTTTTGTCAAGGTGTCGTGGTTCGAATAAGCCACAAAGGCCTAAAACCCAGGCCCTGTTGCAGCGTCGCCCCCCTGGTCCTCTGGCCCCAGGGGATCAAGGTACCTCCGTCGAGGATTTTTGGGTGGGCGATACTTGAGTTTCCCACGGCGGGCCGCGCGACGCGCGACGTACCTCGTCCTCTGCGCTGGGTACTTACCTACCTATACGTACTCGCCGTCAGTTGGCATTGATCTCAGCTCCAGGTTCCTCTCTTGACGGGCAGCGACCAACCAGGGGACGGCAAATGCGGGAAGCCAGCGCCTTCTAACCCTCCTGGGTAAAAGTCCTTGCAGTAGCAGTGGATAACAGTGACGAGTTTGATGGGTTGGGTGCCTCTGGGGGAAATGGCTTGTGATGAGCATCATGTTGCCAAGTCGAGCTCAAGTTGCCCGTGATACGAACCTTGTCCAATCATCAACGAGACGGAAAAGCTTCGATATCCATCATAGTTATTGGGTGTATCTGATTGTAGCCCGCTCATCGTTCAATGAACATGACCTGGTGCTCCTCTTGAACAAAGCCCATCCGGCCCGGTCAGCTGCTATTTTGAGACGGTGCTGTTGTGATGCGACGCCACAGCCCATGTACATAAAAGTCCCATGCAGCAGTGGTTGTAGTCGTTGTTGTCCAACGTTGCATCAAGTCGCAGTCACCATATTTGCTGCACTGGCCCAGGTAACGGGCATTCCCCATCTTTGCCCATCATATCCAACGGCCATTTCGTCCCATGCATCTTTTCTCCATTTGTTCTTAGCCAGCCGTGTGCTCTGTAAACCACTTCTGTCAGGTACCTGTCCGGGCCATTTTGAACATCGACGTCTTAGGCTGTCCCTCCCTGGANCCGGCGTCTTCAGCAACTCACCTTCCTGCATTCCACGACACCTCCGCTTCCCATCCACAGCATCATGGCGTCAAAGAAGACCAAGGCCCCTGCGGCTGACGACAACCTCGACGATCTGTTCTCCGGCATTGGCACCGCCAATCCCAAACCCAGCAAGACCGCCTCGGCTGCCTCCAAACCCATCAGCGACAAAGACATCCTCGCCGACCTTGAATCGCAGCTCGCCGGCCAGGATCTCTCTCGCCCTCATACGCCTCGACACAAAGACGCCGCAGCCAAGAGATCAACCGCTACTCCTCCGGCCGGAGATGACAAGACGGCATCCGCGGGGGGTGCAACCCGCAAGTCGACGGATAGTGCGACGAGCCTCAGGGCCAGCTTCACGCCCAGCGCTACGAGCTCCGAACCTCACGAGGCCGAGAAGAAAGCTCCCGAACAGATCCAGCACCAGACTCAGCCTGTGGCCGAGCATGCTCAGCAGGCCGGTGGAGGCTGGTGGGGTGGTTTGATGTCCACGGCCACCGCAGCTATGAAGCAGGCCGAGGCTGCGTACAAGGAGATCCAACAAAACGAAGAGGCCAAGAAATGGGCAGAGCAGGTACGGGGGATCCGGACCATCGATGTTGGTGCTCTACGAAACTACGGTACGGTTCATGCTCGACCTCCCAGTATCGTATAATCACTAACACTCGACTGCAGGAGATGAGCTTCGCCAGCGTGCCATTCCGACCTTTACCAATATTCTTCACACGATCGCTCCTCCCATCAGCTCGCACGAACGTCTGCTCATCCACATCACCCACGACTTCGTCGGCTACCCATCTCTCGACCCTTTGATCCACGAGGTCTTTGCACGCGTCATGTCCCAGGTGGAAGGCGGCGACCTGCTGGTGGTTCAACGTGGCCATGAGAACAGCTCCCGTCGGCCGAATGACTCGCTGGCAGGCTGGCGGGATGGACCTTGGTGGCGCCAGTCCGATAAGCCTCGTCAACTCGGCTTGATTAAGGGACTGACCGAAGGAACCAAGCTTTGCCGCGCCAGCGCGGATGCATATGCCAATGAGTACTTTGCAGGAAGCGGCGGTCTTGAGCAGGCTAAGATCCGCGCGACCCAGTCTGTGAGCGAGACGAACCCGGTTCGCACATCCGACATTTTCCTGGCTGTGCAAGCCATCGTAACCGAGGCGGACAAGTCTCTCTTTGCGTCGACTGCCTCGGCTGAGAAAGAGAACGAATCAGCTACCGTGCAGGAGCAGGATAGCACCGAGGAGCATGTTCAGTTTGCCATCTTCATCTACGATCCTATTCACGGCATCGAGTTCTCCACCATCAGCCAGTCTGTTCCGGCTAAGTGGATTCGCTGGCTTGACGCATCTGATGAGCAGAGTGAGGTTGGAGAAGCAGGCGAGGCCTCACACCCCAGCAGCGGGGTCCCAGAGGAGATCAGAGAGATCATCGAGGGCGGTGGCGTCGATCCGCGGGAGTGGGTTGCCGAATGGGTTGAAGAGTCGCTAGGACTTTCTGTTGGCATCGTAGCCCAGCGCTACGTTGCCCGCAGGATGGGTGTTGGTGAAGGCGGACTGGGAAGAGGTAAGAGAAAGGTAGAAGATTTGATTCAGGAAAACGCAGGAGAGGCTGCGAGAGCTGGCCTGATGTGACGGGCTCACAGCGACCAGCGCTTCCCTTTTCTATAAGTACATCCAGCAACGCGTAGTTTTAGGTACTATCAGTTCACTTTGTAATATCAGCCAATGGTTATTGCTTCGAACAAGTTGATATGTTTGCTTGTAACATTGTCTGCGTATTTGGCTATCTTAAATTGTAGATACGCTCCATTGAATTCATGATAATCTCATTGCGATGAAGATGACTCTGGGTACACTTCAATGCCTAATTCCCCGAATCTACCGCAGACGCCACATGTGATACTACTTCCTTCAACCTGTCCACTGTGCCAACCCGTCTCATTTCGCCCTTGGCCTCTCGTGTAGCATCTTCTGCGTTAACGAGCCGCAGGGGTCGATACCTGGGCTCCCACATCTGCTCACGAATCCATTCCTCCAAGTCCGCGGCATCGCTCGGGATATCCTTCTCTGTAGCCACACCTTCCTTAACCGCCGCTTGGATCACGTCCCTAGCCACACGCACACTGACATCTCTTACGACATTCACGTCTGGCAGCAGCGGGCTCGTCGGATCCTTCAGCGCGGGACTCAGCGCCGCCACACCGTCCACAGCTGCTACGAGCATGCGGTCGGTGAGCAGCTTGGCACGCGACAGGACGCAGCCGAGCCCGATTCCGGGGAACACAACTGAGTTGTTGCACTCGGAGACTTTGATTGTGAGGTCCTTGCCGTCCTCGCCCCATGGGCCAGTTACTGGGTCAAAGGGGGAACCCGTGGCGACGCGGGCTTTGCCTTTGGTCCACTTGAGCAGGTCGGCTGGCTTGGCTTCGTGCAGGCGCGTGGGGTTGGAGAGGGGAAATATGATAGGCCGGGGTGCGTGCTCTTGCATTGCTTTGACGATCTCCTCAGTGAAGGCGCCGGGGACAGTCGAGGTGCCGATAAGGACGTTGGGTCGGACGTCCTTGACTACGGCGAGAAGGTCAATGTCTTTTCCTTGCCACTCTTCTCCGTCCTTGACATAGTCCTTCTGCGCATCGTTGATGTCAGACTTTGTCGTGAGGAGTCCAGGTTTGTCGATCAGCCTATTCGTAGAGTTACGTTCAGTACCACGCCCACGATGCCACGTTTGGCCATGCTCACCAAATTTGTTTCGCCGCTTCCTGCTCGCTGATGTTGCCCTCTGTTGCAATGGCGCTCCGTACCTGGTCCGCGATGCCAACACCTGCGCTTCCTGCACCAAAAATTACCATGCGAATGTCGCTGAGCTTTTCTTCGTTGGCATGCAGGGCGGCCTTAATCGCAGCCAGGGTAACGCAGCCCGTGCCTTGGACATCGTCGTTGAAGCACGGTATTCGAGGACGATACTTTTCCAGGAAACGCCGTGCTATAAACGCTTCAGCAAGGAACGAGACATATTCTTCATACGCATGGGCTTACCGTTTGATAGTCCAAAATCCTCAAAGTGGATGTATGCGCGAGGATACAGTTTACGAGCAGAATGTACAAACGTGTCCACGAATTTGTCATACTGCTCTCCTCTTATGCGCTTCTGCCGAAGCCCGAGATATAAATCGTCATTCAGGAGGTCTTCGTTATCCGTGCCGCAATCTAGTACCACCGGGAGGACACGGTTCGGATGGATGCCTGCGCAGAGTGTCGTGAGGACAAGTTTTGCAACCGAGATCAGAATGCCGCCGACGCCTTGATCACCAATGCCCAATATCTCTTCGCCATCTAAATCCAGCTGTTAGTCGTTGGAGGGCAGTCTGTGGGGGGAAATACCAACCAGTGACGACTATGTAGTCTATGTCCTCGGCCTGGCCCCATTGCGAGAGGTCATTGAGGACACGATCCTGGTCGTTGATGTTCAAGAAGCAGCCCTCGGGACGCCTGAACAAGCTCGAGTAATTCTGGATTGCGTCACCTTCAGTTGGGGTATATACGATGCTGAACATTTCCTTCATGTGCTCTTGCAGCAGCTGTTTTACTTCGAATTAGTCAAGGCACTGCTTACAACACCAGTAGCCACTTGCCTTGTAGTACAGCACTTCATTCTGCACCTTGAGAGAGGTGAGAAAAGTGTTCTTGGCGAGATCATCGTCCCTAGTGGAGTATTGTTCGTAGGCACGCTTGGTCTGCTGTTCCAAAGTCTGGACACTTTGTGGCAGAAGGCTTGTGAGGTTGAACTGACGGCGTTCCTCAGGAGGGAAGGCGGAGCCTTTATTCAGGTAGGCAGTGTTGAGCAACGCATCGCCAGTAATGGCACAGTCTATGGGCCCGCTGGTACTGAGGGGTAGGTGCGAAAACTTGGATGTCTTGGACTGAGGCGCCATTGCGACGTTCGAAGCTTATGATGATCCAACACGGGCCTCACTGAGTGGCGGGTATCGTGAACGGATTGCTACAATAAGGGATGCTGGCGTCTATTTAAGCCTTGCCAAGAAGCTGCAGCGCCTACTCCTGTTGATAAAAAGAGACCAGGATCGACAGACACCCAATAACCTGATGTCGATGGTTCACCTGCTCGGAAACTTGGAATAACTAAGGCTATCGACATGTGACGTAACGTTGATAAAAGCACCAGTGGTTGTTTGCGGAGGGAATCCACTCACACCGCCCACCTACCTACGAACACCGCATCTAGGATACGCAGAAATACAGGAATACACCTGCAGGAGCTCACATGATTGATCCCCAGTGCTTACTGGAGTGAGGACAGAGAACTGCTTGTCAACGAAGCGAAAGAATGGTCAGATGTTGGAGCTCTTGGAGCCACGCCTATGTGGGAAACAGCACAGATTGCGCAGATAGACGCGGACTATGATGGTCCAGATGATGATGTTGCAGTTTTCAGAGCCAAGCTCATCCGCCTCGCGAGAGACAAACGAGCCTGCTCCCTTCACTAAAATCCCCAGCCTACCTCCAGAACGTCGCACAAAACATGCGCCGCAAGGAAGCCCTTCGAAAGAAGACTCGTTGGTAAAAGTGTATAGATATACCGCGAGTGGCTCGGGGTGAAGATGCTGCGGGAGGAAAAAAGAAAAAGGCATGAAAGCATCAAGCTGAAAGCACTGGTAAGAACCTGGGCAATGCGACGGCGATGAAGCCCGTCAGCACCATCAGATCTTGCCTGAATGGAAAGTTGAGAACCCAGCTCACTAAATTGCTTGCTGGGGAAACAAATCGCGCCTCAAAGTTACAGGTGCGTTTCCCAAAGGCTTTGCAAGGCTCAGCAATCAGTCCCTCATCAAGATGATGGTGAAGTCAAAATTAAGACGAAGAGATTGCAGGGAAAATTTGGAAAGTGCGGATGGCTACCTACCCTGCGGGAAGGAAAGAGGTCCCGCTGTTCGCATTTAACCGATTTTGGTAGCAAAGCGAGGTTTCTACGCTAAGGCAGCACCTGAGTTCCAATTGCAAACAACAACCATCACCATGATCCTCATTATTCCCATGCGCTTATTTTACTATCACATTACCAAACTTGGCACAATTTCAAGACAGAACCGATCACAAGCGTGTAGTTCTTTACCAAATGTGTTCAACAAGATTCAACTCAGTATAATATATTTTGTCATCCGGAGCACTAACAAGAACACTCCAGGGAGGCCCGTAAACAATCACAGCTTGCTTTGGTGAATCCAACCCACGCTCTGCAAGTCTATGGTGCCAACCGCTTACTGCTGGGGGTTGCCGTTGTTGGCAAGGCGGTTGGGGGAGTTGCGGATGTTGCCGCGGACGACGCCGTTGGTGGCGACCGAGAAGAGCCAGTTGGTGATGCCAGTGACACCGGTGACACCGTTGACGGAGAACCCATAGAGGACAAGGCCAGCAACGTGGGGGCAAGCCATGCTGGTTCCAGACAGGGAGGCGGTGGCGGTGTTGCTGGCGATGCCGGCAGAGACAACGCCGACACCGGGGGCGAAGATGTCAAGGACGGAGCCGTAGTTGGAGAAGGAAGCAATGGTCCAGGTGCTGTCAACGGCTCCAACGGTAATGGCGCTGGTGGCAGAAGCGGGCGAAGTGTTGGCAGCATCGACACCGCTGTTACCGGCGGCGATGACGGATACGACACCACGACCAGAGGCGTTGTTGACGGCGGTATTGAAGGCAGAGGAGTAGCCACCGCCGAGAGACATGTTGATCACGGCGCTGTTTGTGCGGCCCCGGGAGACGATGTCGTTGGCAGCCCAGTTGAAGCCGCTCATGATGATGGAAGTGGTGGCAGAGCCGCCCTGGAAGACCTTGACAGCGAGCAGGTTGGCGCGCTTGGCGACACCGTAGGTGGTGCCACCGATGGTGCCAGCAACATGGGTGCCGTGGCCCTGATGATGGTTGTCAGCTTCATCTCGTCATTGCCGTGATGGAGAGGGAACGCGTTTGCTACGTACGTTGGTGTCGGCGTTGTCGCCAGCGTAGCCGGTCCAGACAGCGCTGGCACGTCCACCGAACTCGGAATGGGCGGTGCGGATACCGGTGTCAACGACGTAGGCATAGGTGTTGGTGCCTGCTTCAGGTCAGTCACGTCCTTGAATAGAAACAAGTGCGGTATGATGATGGCAGCTTACCAGCAACATTGTCGTAGATGTAGTTGGTGAAACCGGAGGTGCGGTGAGAGATTGTTCCAAGGCCCCAGGTGGAAGGGTTCTGGGTCACGACAACTCGCTTGGAGAGATGTGCAGGCTCGGCAACCTCCTCGATAGTCCAGACACGGTCAAGCTCGACATCCGCGACCTGTGGAAATGTTAGAGGACGATATCCTCACTGCAGGCGAGCAAAGACACTTACATCGGGGCTGTTGCGGATCTCCTCAATCGTGGTCTCGTCGAAAGTACCAGCATACCCTTTGAAGGTGCCATTGTAGACAATCTCGACACCGTTGAGGCCGTCACGCTTAGCCAGACTGCGCTTGTGGACATCGTTGGCCCAGACGACCTGGGTCTCGACGTCGGCATCAGAGATGTCCTGCTTGAGAGTGACAATGTAGCTGCCCTCGACGACATCGCCGCCGTGGGCAGAGGCGCTGACAGGGATGGCGGCGACGGTGGCGAACAGGGCCGCGGCGGCGACGACGAGAGTCTTGAGATCAAGCATGGCGGCGAGAGACAGAGCAGAGGCAAGTAATTATACCGAAGAGGCGACCGGAAGAGGCTTTGAGGAGCTGAGGCTGATGAGGAACAGAATCATCAATTTGACCGGACGACGTCCAGGTTTATATATTTTTCTTTGCTCCGTCCCAGGCGCGACAACCTTTATTGAGTCGTCCATGTGGGAGCTGTATCAAGGCATGTCCCTTAGCCCCAGTGCTGTACGCGCTCGCTTCTCAATGGCGACAGGGTGAGGCTGGCAAGATGCCTTGCCTTGAGAACAGGACCCATCATGAGGGTGTTGAGCCGTACAGCTTCCTTTTCTAGGTTAAGCAAGGGCGTATGGTGGTCATGCGTGATTGTGAAGATGCGGAGAAAATTCGAATGTGGAAGGAGATGAAGAATGATGCAATGCGTACAGTACCAACAGTTGAATGAGTTTGTTATTCTTGTCTTCGCAGCAAGCCCTACAAGCATACTGACGGAAGACCTTTCACAGATCTGAATCAAGTTGGAGATCGCGCATTACTTGCGAGTAAACAGAGTCCTGCTGTAAGAATATAGACAAATTCATTGTGATTAGAACATCAAACACGGTAATCACACGTTCCACTGGGAGATACGGGATGCCGGTTCAAGAATATGTCAAGCTACCCGAGGAGAGGGTTAGATGAGTGCCGATGTCAAAAATCTTGGCAATGCAACAGAACAATCAAATACATTTGGAGCATGAGGCGAGCTCGGGCATGGGGGCATAGGAGGTGGGATGCAACCTCATACAAACGATTGAGGATCGCCTCCTGCTTAAGCGAAAGCATATCAATTTGAGTGCGCTCAGCGTCAACCCAGGGCCGCCGCAACGCCCAAGTCGCTTAATATTGGAAATAGGTATTTGCCAACGAAAGTAGTTGGATATAATGGTATCAGCTGAATGTCCTTATCTAAGGGGGGGGGCGGTAAGATGGGCTCTCAGCTTGGCAGTGGTGGTGGCGACATCGACATGCTCAACCGCCAGACAGGGCCATTGTTACACGACTTCCTAACAGGGCACAAGGCACAGATCGAAGGCGGCAATATTTGATAAAGTCGCTCACCAGAAGGCGACTAATGGCACAGCATGAAGGGATTCTGTATGGCGACTACAGCACCAAGAATTCCGTCGTTTGCAGAGACCGCCAAACCAGGAAGGGTTGAGTGGGCGAAGCAGATCAAACGCCCGTTTGGGATGTTGGATGCGACGCTGAAGCCGCGGGAAAACTGCACAAGGCGGATGGCGTGAGGCTTAGGGTAAGTCTGGGAAGGAGAAAACACCAATACAGCATCTCGTGTATAGTATATGGACTCCTCACCGGCACTACTTTATTGGCTCCGGACCATAAGGCGCCATTGCGAAGAGGAAACGTGAAGGGACCCGGGGGGGGGGGGTTATTATTGCTTTCTATGGATACTCGTTTACAACAGAATGCAGATACTCTTCAACAGGTAAGTGGGACATCCAATGCCAGGTATCAAGAGGAGGATAATGAAGCAGGAGTTGACATCCCAGTACAGCCTTACTGGACCGACCCTCCCAAGGAACGAGCCGCAAAGGACTAACCCAGGGCGAGTCGCGATGAGCCCAAAGCTCCCGATCTTGCCGCTTCTGCCGTTGCCCGCCCTCGCTTGATTTGCTTGCCTCTCCCGTCCCTGGTTCTAGAAACGTTCCATCGCTCCACGAAGTTTAATTTTACCACCATGGACGGTTCGGGAAGGTCAAGGATCGACAAGCCCGCTCATGCAGGTACTCTGAGGTGTTTCAAGAGATAAGACAACGCCGCAGCCCAATCGCAGCCATCCACCAGTCACCTCTCGCTCTTAGCTAAGCCTTCCCCGGTCTTGGGGAATCAAGCCCAACCCGAGAGCTGGAACTCACCTACCGCATTGCGTCTGATGCCGCGACCAACGCAACACCCGATGGAAGCTCGACACAGAGCTGGAGGATCGCGCGCGGGTAGCCGCGGAGCTCTCAGAAGGGCCGGGGTCAGGCCCAGCGGGAATTGGACCGTCTCTCTGGGGCAGCGGGCAGGTCGACGTGCTCAATGCGTGTACTGGTAGACACAGCACGCCCTGGCGCCTGTTGTCATCACGCCATGAAGTAGCAACTCCTCGTCTTGCACCTCGTGGATCACATCCTCAACCACGCAGCAGATGAGGTGCTTTCACCTGCAATACCCTCTTTCCCATCCTGTCCCTTCTCTCCACACCACCCTCCTTTCTGCAATCCTGCTCCTCCTTCTCACGAAATGGGGACCCCCCCCGGCGGAAATCCACGGCCTTGTCGATATTATCAGGGAAAGAACCCGGATGGCCTCGCTGCAACCCCAACATCTCAGCTGCATGGGAAAGCCGCCGCCATCCGTAATGAAAGAAAAACAAACGCTCTAGATCTGATCTTGCTCTTTCTTGGCTTATCGTACTGCGGCCAGTCACGTCCAATCGGTGACAATCTGGAAACGGCAGGTGATTCTGTAGACTAAGGAGAGAAGACACAAGACGACCCTCAAGGCAAACTACGGGCTAGGAGTTTTCGACATCGCGGCCCGGCGCACGTCATCGGTATCGCCATTTCGTCTGCCATGACGATGGCTGCCGTTAGCCTCCTTGGGTTGCAGCGCGCGACGAGGCAGGGCCGCGGGGTTGGGGATGGCGGTGCTTCCACTACCGACAACCGACATTGTAACGAGCATCGTGTTTGCGACATTGGTCTCGTGGTGCCACAGTAGCTTCGTAACCTCTCTGGTCCTTGCGCGCTGATCATCCGATATCAACCTCTTCACATGCGCTGATCGCATCCACGAGATCGGAGCTTGCAAGATCTGCAAATGTCAACTCTTGATCAATACAGCCAAGGCTCAATTGTAATCCGAAGCTCTAATGCAACAGGCTAAAAACACCTCAATTCGAGACACAGCATATCCTCTAGTCTAATTCAGGTACCGCGTGGTCAAAACCGTTTCCCTTGTCGCTCCCTTCAAAGCCACCGTCACAACCTCGCCCGGCACAATATCAATCAGGTTGTCCTCGAACTTCACATTGTCGTCTTCGGTCTCCACGGCAACACCCTTGACGGGCACCTCGGCGCTCAACGCAACACTCTTGGCGTCCTCCGACAGCTCGGCCTTGAGCTGCTGGGGTTTCTGGAGGTGCGCGTACTTGAGAGGCTCGGGCCAGTTGACGTAGCGAGCGATCTGCTTGCCGTCTTTGTACAGGTACGAAGCCACGACGGTGCGCGCCTCCAGCCCAGCGTTGGCCTTTTCGACGGGCACCTTGAAGGCAGTAATCTCTGTAGAAGCGTTTGCCGGGAGGGAGATGCTGGAAGCCACGGTCTGCGAGTACGTCTCCTTGCCAGTTTCCACATCCCAGGCTTTGACAACGCAGTCTACTGTGAGCTCCTCCAGGGTCAGGTTGGAACCCCAAATCTCAATCTTCTCCTCGACGTCAATGTACACGCGCGTGTACTTGTCCTTGGGGTGTTTGTGCTCGCGGCGCGTCATTCCGACCGAGATGGGTGCCATTTCCCGCTTGACGGTGTAGTATGCGTGCTTGGGGCGGAGGTAGTAGTCGACGATAGCCCACGACGTCACCGGCCAGCAATCGTTGATCTGCCAGACCAGGGCACCGCCGCAGTATTCGCGACCGGGGCCGCGCCACTCGCGCTTCCACAGGCGGTATGCCGACGCCAGACACTCGGCTTGCATCAGCTGGGTGCTGTAGACAAACTGCTCGAGCGGGTCAGGCCCGTAGCGCATGTTCTCCACCAGGTACAGGGCAATTCGACGCTCGTGGCCATCCGCCTTGTTGTGGAAGTCGACGGTGGACGACTGGGGGTATCGGTCGGGGTCATCCTTGCCCAGGGGCAGGTAAGCATCAATCGTCTTGACTGACGGGAAGGCTTCCATGCCGAACTCGGAAACGAATCGGCCTCCGAGCTTGTCGAAGTTCTGATACTTCTCCTGGGTGCCGTGCCAGACGTTCCATTGATGGATGTCTCCAACGGTGGCGTCTCTCGTGTCCTTGCCGTCGCCCCACGGACTGCCGGGGTGGTAGTATGTGCTGGGGATCAGCTCGGCGCACACGTCGGGCAAGATCTTCTCGTAGATGTAGCGAGCAGGGAAGTCGGTCTTGAGCCAGCTCTCGGCATCCTTGTTGTCGAAATCGTAGCTGAGGTTCTCGCTCTCGGCGTACTGGTAATCTTCGTTGTTGCCGGCGTAGATGACAATGGAGGGGTGGTGGCGCAGCAGCTTGACGTTCTCCTTGGCCTCCCGCTCGATTGACTTGAGCAGCTCAGGCCAGGCAGGGTAGTTGCCGCAGCCGAACATGAAGTCCTGCCAGACAAGCACGCCGAGCTCGTCGCAAGCGTCGTAGAAGGCCTGCTCTTCGTAAATGCCGCCACCCCAGACACGGATCATGAACTGGTTCCCGTCGGCCACGAGCTTCACCCAATCATAGTATTTCTCCTTGGAGATACGTGGGATGAAGTTGTCGGCAGGGATCCAGTCGCTGCCTCCAGCAAAGATGGGGATGTTGTTGACCTCGAAGAAGAAGCTCTTGCCGGGCTGGTCCTTGAGAGGCCTCTGGGCCAGCTCGACCTTGCGAATGCCAACCTTCTTGGAGGCTGCGTGTACTTCGGCGTCGTCATCCAGCAGGGTAGCGCTGAGGGTGTACAGCGGCTGCTTTCCATATCTGAAAGGATACCACAGCGCAGGGTTGTCGACGTTGAAGGTAGCAGTGGCAGCGCTGGTCACGTCGACGGTCTCGGTAGCGACGTTGTCACCCTCGAGGGCAAGTTCAAAGCGGACGCGCGACGCCCTCCCCTCGACCTGGGCGTGTGCAACGATCTTGGCGGATTTGAGAGAGTCGGCGACGGTGATGTCGGCGTAGAGGTCGGCGATGCGGGATTCGTAAATCTCGAGGTTGATCGGCCTCCAGGGACCACAGGACAGAGTGACTGGGCCCCAATCCCATCCCTTGAGAATGTTAGCTACTGCCCAGGTTTCCTTAGCGTGCAAGGGTGACGATGGCGAGGCCGCTTACCCAGTGGTACTGCGTCTTCCTAACGGCTAGCCGGGAGATGTCTCCGTTCCAGCAGCCCCATTTGTGGTCCGGGTGCTTCTCCACCAACTGCCATCCCCTCAGATAGGCACTATCGAATGTGATGACCAGCTCATTGTCGGCGTCCTTCCTCAGCACGTCAGTCACGTCGACGCGCTCCGGGATGAACATGTTTTCCGTCTCGAGGATGGTCTTGCCGTTGAGGACGACGGTAGCAAAGGTGTCAAGGCCATCGAAAGCCAGTACGGCCTTGGCAGCGCCGTGGACATCCGGGCTGGCGAAGGTGGTTTGGTAGACCCAGACGGCCTCGCCGACCCACTGGATGTCGAGCTCATTCTTGCCGATGTAGGGGTCCGGGATGAGCTTGTGGTGGAGGAGGTCGAGGTGGACGTTGGTCGGGAACTGGGCGACGGGCAGGTAGGAGCTGCCCTCCTTGTCGGCCTGCTTGAACTGCCAGTTCTTATCGACGGGAACGACCTTGACCGGCGCCATGATGTGGATGTGCATACAAAAGTCGTGGCCCCGTGCGTGTAAGTGAGGCGTGGGAGGGGAGGAATCCGGACGCGATGCTGCACAGTTGGGGCTCACTGCTAGAACAGAGCGAGCGATACTTGGGAGACGGCCTAGAGCAACAGGTCAGACTGTTTAGACGAAGAGGATAGAGCGTCGACGAGGGACTTTGGCCAAGCTACTTGTATGTCGAGCGCAAAGGGGGTTCCGACACCTCGGTCAGCGGCCACCGGGCAC